>JANRMT010062818.1:1301817-1319564 GCA_026402145.1 Polypterus bichir lapradei | reverse complement strand
AGAGAGAGAGAGAGAGAGATGACAACAACACTCATATCAATGACAAAACAATTACATTAACAATCATGTTACGTTATTTTTAAAATATTTCCTTTTCTTTTTCATAACTTCTTTAACACACTACTTCTCCGCTGCGAAGCGCGGGTATTCTGCTAGTATATATATATATATACAGATATATAGATATATAGATATAGATATGGGAACAACACTCATATCAATGACAAAACAATTACATTAACAATCATGTTACGTTATTTTTTAAATTTTTCCTTTTCTTTTTCATACCTTCTTTAACACACTACTTCTCCGCTGCGAAGCGCGGGTATTCTGCTAGTATAATAATAAAAGGCAAAGCCCTCACTGACACTGACTCACTCACTCACTCACTCACTCACTCACTCACTCACTGACTCATCACTAATTCTCCAACTTCCCGTGTAGGTAGAAGGCTGAAATTTGGCAGGCTTATTCCTTACAGCTTACTTACAAAAGTTAAGCAGGTTTCATTTCGAAATTCTACACGTAACGGTCATAACGGTCGACAACGTCCGCCATGTTGAACTTTCTTATTTATGGCCCCATCTTCACGAAATTAGGTAGGCGGCTTCCCTGCGCTAACCGAAACCGATGTACTTACTTATTTCGATGGTATGACGCCACTGTCGGCCGCCATATTGAACTTTCCAACGTCACCAATTTTCCAACTTCCCGTGTAGGTAGAAGGGTGACCCCGTCTTCACGAAATTTGGTAGGTGGCTTCCCTGCGCTAACCAAAACCGATGTACGTACTTATTTCGGTGGTATGATGCCACTGTCGGCCGCCATATTGAATTTTCCAAACGTCACAATTTCTCCAACTTCCCGTGTAGGTAGAATGCTGAAATTTGGCAGGCCCATTCCTTACAGCTTACTTACAAAAGTTAAGCAGGTTTCATTTCGAAATTCTACGCGTAACGGTCATAACGGTCAACAACGTCCGCCATATTCAACTTTCTTATTCATGGCCCCATCTTCACGAAATTTGGTAGGCGGCTTCCCTGTGCTAACCGAAACCAATGTACATACTTATTTCGGTGGTATGACGCCACTGTCAGCCGCCATATTGAACTTTCCAACGTCACTAATTCTCCAACTTCCCGTGTAGGTAGAAGGCTCAAATTTGGTACTTATTTCGGTGGTATGATGCCACTGTCGGCCGCCATATTAAACTTTTAACGGAAGCCGATGTACATACTTATGTCGTTGGTATGACACCACTGTCGGCCGCCATATTGAACTTTCCAACGTCACTAATTCTCAAACTTCCCGTGCAGGTAGAAGGCTGAAATTTGGCAGGCTCATTCCTTACAGCTTACTTACAAACGTTTAGCAGGTTTCATTTCGAAATTCTACGCGTAACGGTCATAACGGTCAACAACATCCGCCATGTTGAACTTTCTTTTTTACGGCCCCATCTTCACGAAATTTGGTAGGTGGCTTCGCTGAGCTAACCGAAACCAATGTACGTACTTATTTCGGTGGTATGACGCCACTGTCAGCCGCCATATTGATCTTTCCAACGTCACTAATTCTCCAACTTCCCGTGTAGGTAGAAGGCTGAAATTTGGCAGGCTCATTCCTTACAGCTTACTTACAAACGTTAAGCAGGTTTCATTTCGAAATTCTACGCGTAATGGTCATAACGGTCAACAACGTCCGCCATGTTGAACTTTCTTATTTATGGCCCGATCTTCTCGAAATTTTATAGGCGGCTTCCCTGCACTAACCGAAACCAATGTACGTACTTATTTCGGTGGTATGATGCCACTGTCAGCCGCCATATTGAACTTTTCAACAGTCTTTGTTACTTATGGGTCCATCTTCAAGAAATTTGGTACACGGGTTCCCAACGCTAACTGAATCCTACTTACGTACATATATACGTCCATAGCCTGCAGCTCGGTCACCATGTGAGGTGGCGTTGGGTCCCCCATCCCAACGCCTCCCACGTTGTTGGCTGCCTGCCTATACAAGACCGTCCGTAGCTCTGGTCTCTACATTCCCTTCCTTGCTTCACCACGGGATTCACGTCTCCCTACTGATAACTACAGCTTTTTTGTTTAATCCACGGCTTCTCCGCTGTTTTATTGTTTGTTTATTACAATTATAGTTATTGTATAGGTATTTTAGACTTACTTTACATTGCTCAGGTACCCATTTCCTTTATAATTCCAACCCCCATTAACATGTCTATCGAGGTGATCACTATCGATCAAAGAACTGTCACTTACTGAGTGGTTTCCATGCCCGGAGATGGTACCTACCTTTTCCATTCTCTTTGTTACATATTGCACGGCCATATCAGGCTCACTCTTGATATCCGGAGGAACATTGTGTCTTATGTATTGAATGACTGGGACAGGTTCAAGGTGTGGACTGATGACGGTACAGGAGATAATTATACTACACAGGAGCACTATAAGAGTGAAATGCTTAAGCCCTTCACCTATGGTTCTGCATGTGAGTTGATGGCTGCCGCTGAATTGTTCGGTTGTCGCTTTCAAGTGTACCGAAAAGGCCAAATATTTTACACCTTTCGACAACCGCCAATGCCTCTTAAACATGTTAGATTCACAGGTGACGATTTCAGTAGTGGACAGTTTGATGTTTATGAATGTTTAAATTCTCAAAAGCTGGATGTGATTTTATCAATGAAACCGGTTGTGTGCTTACATGGTTGACAGATGCCGAATGTCACTTCAACACAACAAATCCTGCAAATACTGTCGTAATTGAAACAAACCATGAAACTCAAACCGATTATGACAGCAGCAATCCAAGCTTTGAGATTTGAGACAAGATTACTGTTCACATGGCCAACTGTAAGTTACATGCTCAAGAGTAAGCTCAGCGCACAGCTTGGTCATGTTACAACCGGAGGGCCGAACTGACAACATGGTATACAAAGAGATCCTTAACAAATAATTATTGGCATATTTTCCCTCAGTTTAGAAAGGTAAAATTTTCTTCTTAATAAAAAGTTTAAGGCAGTACTTCGCCGCTGCGAAGCGCGGGTATTTTGCTAGTATATATATATATTGTCAGGAATGTTAGGGGCAACGTCCCGGCCGGGACACCTTGAGGGACCGGAAGAGGGTTTATGCCCGCCCTGGATCACGTGGGTGCCGCCATCCTGGTTGCTTTGGGGGCCATGGGTAGAGGGCATGGAAGCCCAAACCTGTAGGGACCCGTGGTCACCGCCAGGGGGGCGCCCTAATGCCTTGGGGACCCTGGACCTCAGCACTTCCGCCACACCAGGAAGTGCTGGGGGGAAGAGGAGCAGGGACACCCGGAGAGCTTCCGGGAGAACAGCTGGCACTTCCGCCACACTGGGGCATGTCCAGGGAGGAATGCCGGGAAACACCTGGAGCTCATCCGGGATGAAATAAAAGGGGCCGTCTCCCTTCATTCGAGGCTGGAGTCGGGTGGAAGCAGGACAAAGCAGGAGAGGGAGTGGAGGCGGCCCAAAGAGGAAGGCATTGTGTGGCCAGGACTGTGTTTGGGGTTTGTGTGCACTTGTAAATATTGTACATAGTAGTTTGTAAATAAACGTGTGGTGGTGATGAACAACATGTCCGCCTGTCTGTGTCCGGGCCGCGTCCACATACTGTATATATATATATACACGAGCTACAATCACTGTGTATTAGTTCAGGAGGGTACTGACACTGCGGTGCTCTGTGTAATACATTAAAATAATTTAACTGTATGAAAACAATCAAAGTATAGAATAGTTTACTATGCCATGGGAGACTTTGTCTTAATTATATGCTGGCAATAACAGATGTAGCATTTTGCAGAACTAGTGCAGAAACTTTTAATCGAGTAAACTTATAAATATTATTATTGTGCTTTACAATATCATGTATTTCTTTCTATTTCCCTTTCTGAAATGAATCTCCACTCAGCCTACTTGCTGAATTGTACTGTGCTGATCTAGCAGACATCTTAATAAACAAATACATTATGTTCAATATACCTTTTCAATGATTGACATCCTGCATTGTAACATTGTAACTTAGTAAATACCTACCCTTTGTTAATTTACAAGATAATTCTTGTTGCATGTTTCTTTGCAACTTTTAAAATACTTAAGATTATGATCATTCTAGTTATATGTATACTAGCTGTGCTATTTGTCTGAGACAGGTTGAAATTTAAGTAATCAATGTAGGCCTCAATGTTAATGTTTGCAGTGCACTAAATATTGGAATTTTTTTGTAACACATCTAGTAATAAAATGCACTACATTTTCCATTCCAGTAGATTGCACATCAAAAACATATGTACTAATAAAATGCATTTCATTTGTATTTCCAACAGATGGTGCATCACAAACATTACCATTGCTTTTATGAATCATATACAAAATGGCATATAACAGAGTCATAGCAACTGGACCGACAAACAGATACCTAGACACACTGATGCTTGACTTGTCCTTTTATTAAGGTGGATTTGTACCATGTTTGTCTGCTACAGTAATGCTACAATTCCCTTTGTCTATATCTATCTATCTTGAAAAGTACAAGCCAAGGGAGGTTATGCTTAACTTATACTGTCTAAAGTACTAATAAGGCACTCACCCAGAGTACTTTGTGAAGTTTTGGTGTCCATAATGCAAAAAGATTCAGCAGTGCTACAGAAGGTCCAGAAAAGAGTGACTAGGAGGAGAGGAGAGTTGTACAAAGTGTTCAGAATTATGAAAGGAATTATTATAATGTATCCCAGATGTTACTTTAAAATAAATAATTCAACAAGAACACAGGGACACAGTTAGGATCTTTTTAAGGGGAGATTTTCCACAGATCTTGCATGTGTTTTGACTCCAAGAATCACAGACACCTGGAATAAAGAACTAGGTGGTGTGGAGGACAGTTGGACTTACTGACCTTCACATCATGACCTGATGTTATCTGGTGAATTGAGGTGAAGGGGTTGAACAGACTTGTTGGGCTGAATGACCTGTTCTTTTCACAATTGGTATAATGTTCTAAAATACCGTATATTAATGATTTGCCAGTCCATCGCAGGATGCACTCCCTAATACATTTAAAGGGAGTCCAAAAGGGTCAATTTAGAGTTATCTTAACACAGAGGTGTAGACTGTGAGACTGTGCCTGAGGTGGGACATAAACTAAAGAGATTTGAATGCTCAAGAAGTGTGAGGAGGAAGCACTATATACATCCTTAATATACAAATGCAATGTGAAGACTGCATTTCAGAAATCTTTCAGGCAAAGTAATAGATATTACTGCCCAAGGGAAGAGATTTCTCCATTAAATCCCACATACTATCTACAATTCTTACTAAAAAGTACCCACCCCTTAAATGTCTTTATTGAGAAAAGTTTAATTTCTTTCATTTTAACAGCTATTTAAAATTTCTTAGTCAATCAAGTCAAAGGATTTTATTTTCAAATACTGTTTTCATGCTTGCTTAAACTCTTAAAAAAACTCTACATTGTTAAGTAGCATAATGGAACCTCACACGGAGGGGGCTTGCCATTCAGTATATATGCACATCTGTCTGACTTCTAATAATGTGCTTTCATTCTGAACTGCAAATCAAGAACAGCTTTTAAATTAAAGAACAAATTGTGAAACAAAGAAAAAGAATAGAAATGACAGAAAAAAATAAATTATAGTTTAAGTGAAAGCCATTGCCAGATGAACTGTGGCAGAGGTTTACTTGATTAAAGTTATCTGAAAAGAAAGTTATAAAAATGAAAGACCAAGATGTAAAATGAAAATAGGGTAACTTCTTCTTACTTTAACAGTGCTAACAAATTACTGTTTTTACACATCATTAAACAATAGAGTCAGCACAAATGCTGTGCACTTATTAAATGGAGGCAGGTCATATGGTATAAAGCAATGGCTTACCAAACCACGTGCCTTATTAGATAACTGTAAGGCTTCATGGAGGTCCTAGGTTGTAAAAGCTAACTATACAAGAGAATGAAATGTCATATCACAGAAGCAGAAGGTTGGTCTGGCAGTTGAGGGGGTCAAACCATGCTCCATAATCTCCTGTCACTGTGCTGATCTAATAAAGGACAAGGGGCACATACTGTACTATCATCACCATCAGTGGGAGACAACTCTAAGCAGGGGGCCTGTCAAGAGCTGGATCTGATCCCCCGTAACCCTGAACTACATAAAGCGAGTTCTGGAAATAAATGTATAGAGTTTGTGCAGTAGAGAATGTGAATATTTTAAACAACTGCATTGTTTTTCATTTAATTGTGCTTTTAAACAATCCCAGGGCTTTCCTTTTGTTGCACCACTTCCTCTCATCTGTAAAATATTTTATGTGCTTACATGTTAAATTTGAACCAAAAGACACAAATGTTGTAATTAACTCCATAACTCTAGATTGTTACTACCAACAAATATACCGCATTTTTCGCTCCATAAGACGCATTTTGTTCCCCAAAAGAAGGGTGGAAATGTCTGTGCATCTTATGGAGCAAATATTGCGTCACAGACCGTGATGTGTATTACCTGACAAAAGTCAACATTCAGGGGTAGAGGGCGACAATCAGCTGTTAATGGCGACAAAACTCACCGTTACGTTACAGGCATTCCCTCTCTGCTTAGAGGAATGTTAGACTTATTGACTTGGCATCTAATCCTTGCGTGTGCGTGAGTTACGAAATGTAAACAAATGTAAACAAAAGCAAGATGGCATCGACATCTCACGAGAGAGCGAAGCGAGTGCAGAAAACAAAATACTCAGCAGATGATGTTTTGCGCATTATCGCTGAGTCGGAGTTTTCAGAATCTGATTTTATTGAGAGTGATCAGGAGATCGAGCAAGAGAGTGAGGAACTGGCATCAGCTGATCGGACACCAGCCGATGCCACCCCAGCTGAGCGCATTCGTACAGCCGATGCATCTATGGCAAGGTTCGTGTGGGAGGAATACACAGACATTGATCCGTGGCAGCCAAACTGGCTACAGGACTTCACAAGACAGTCTGGCTTGACTGTTGGACTCGACAGATTACCAGCAGCTGGACTACTTAAGGTTGTTCTTTCCTAAGGCTGCCTTTCAGCTACTGTCAGACGAGACAAATAGGTATGCAGACCTATTTTTTGAATCATGGGCTGCGCTTGCACCGCATTCTCGTTTTTCAAAGTGGAAACAGACAACAAAAGATGAGATGAAGGGTTTTATGACATTATAAATAGAGAGGGGGCTAAACTGGCCATATAACTTCAGGCAGCATTGGTCCAAATGTGCTTTGTCCCCTGGTGGCTTTGGACAGGTTATGCCGGGTGATAGGAACATGCTCCTGCAAAGTGATTGTGAGCAACTGAGCTTCATAAATTCTGACACTAGCGATGAGGAGTTCTTGGGGTTTCCAGAAAACTAGAAGTGTGCTTGAACCTTAAAGTATCTCCTCATTTGTTAATGACAGTAATGATGGTTCTTAATACCGCTGTTGACTTGGTTGAAATATGATTTTGCTATATTTTAATAAATATATTAGTACACCATTTGAATCAGAATATTTTTTTCTTGTTTTCCTCCTCTAAACCTAGGTGTGTCTAATGGTCAGGTGGGTCTTAAGGAGCGAAAAATATGGTAATTAAAAGACTGATTTTATCTATTTTCTGCACCAGGTTTAAAAGGATGTTCTAGAATCAGTTTATAAAAAACAAAATATTTACAGAATAAGGAAACCAAGAAGCAACCTCTTTCCTTATGAAGAATGTCACCTTTTCTTGGACTGGGCATCGTCCTCACTATTTAGTATGTGCACAAGATACATAAATAGAGAATGACTTCTAAGGATTCAACTTGTTTATCTTGCTTTCTACACACAACTTCTCTTTTTCTTTTCTCAAAACTCAGTGAAAAAGACAATCAATTGTGAAAGCCCTCAAGTGCCATCATTGAGACAAGGGTCTTATAATTAGTTTCATCCCTTTACAGATATAGCAGTGCACACAAAAATAATTTCCGTAAGGCTGAGTCTAGTAATGACAAAGACAGAATCAATACCTGGCCGATAAACTCTATGTAAATACTTAAACTTTTACATTAAATATTCAGTGCACTGCTTGTCAAATCAATAAACGTCTGACAATAAAACAGCAGTCAACAAGGAAAGTGACCTCTGTTGATCCTTAACAAAATAGATTTTGTTTCACAGACACCTGAATGAAGTGTGATGATCTGGTGAAGCTCAGGGATGTATCTGGCTGTCAAGGCATATAAATGAATCCAAGGAATAAATGTACAGAGAAAAAAGTGCAGAGCCATTTTTTTGTATGGCATTTCATGAATCAAACTATAAAATACTAGGAGCTACCACTCTACCAAAGGTGTCTGCAGTTTGGTCTTGTTAACATTGCGTAACTTTTTAAAAAATAAATAAAGATACAACACAAAATAGTACAGTATAGTATTGTAAAGTACAATATCATACTACAATTGTCTTGTAGAACTAAGATCCTGGATGGCTGACAATTTTTTCAATTTTAATCAAAATAAAATGAAAGTTCTGATATCTTGCCCTCCTGCCAAAGCTCAAATTGATTTTGAACTTCTCAGCTCTTTCGTAGACTTTTGCAAACCTCATGTTCAGAATCTTGGTGTTATTTTTGAGAGTAACCTCTCTTTTGAGAAACAGATAAATTCTGTGGTCAAAAGTTGATTTTTGTCAGCTTTGTCTTTTAGCCAAAGTTAAGCCATTTTTATCTCCTAGGGATCTTGAGAAAGTTACTCATGCTTTTGTCTTTTCCCAGCTTGATTACCGCAACTCATTTTATTCTGGGATGAGCAAATCCCTTACGCAGGTTGTAGATGGTCCACAATGCTGCTGCCTGTTTTTGGTCGGGGCAAGAAAGTTTGACTCTCTATCTCCAATTTTAGCCTCTTTACATGGGCTGCCCATTAGTTTCAGAATTAATTTTAAAATTTTGCTGCTGGTTTTTAAATCAATACATGGGTGTGCTCCCACTTATTTATTTGAATTGTTTGTTATACACCAGCCATCCAGAGAACTTAGATTTACCAGTCAGTTCTCTCTTGTTGTCCCTAGTACTATGTGCAAAACTAAGGGAGACAGAGCTTTTGCTGCTGCTGCACCTTGTCTGTGGAACTCTTTACCTAATTACATTAAGGAGTCACATTCAACTGATCTGTTTAAAACTAGATTGAAGACGCATTACTATTCTCTAGCTTTCTGTGACAATCAGTGACACTGATGGTATATTGCAAAGTAAAGCAATTTGGCTACAACATTACTGATGCTGTTTTAAATGTGCTCTTTAAATCAATTGACATCATATAGCAGCCATTGACAGAGCAATGTGTTTTACATTATGTACCTCCAAGTAGTATGAAGTAGTATGAAAATCTGTGTAAAAAAAGTTAGAAATGGGTTGACAGAGTTTGAAGTCAATCCAATCAATGACCTGTGATAGATAGATAGATAGATAGATAGATAGATAGATAGATAGATAGATAGATAGATAGATAGATAGATAGATAGATAGATAGAAGTGTATTTATCCCCAAGGGAAACTGAACAATAGGAGCTCATGATGCACACAAAGTCGCAAAGCCCAACCCTTAATTTCCTCATACTACCAGTTTTTCATTTACATTTTATCAAAGAGTTTAAGTTTTCAGTTTACTAGAGGTACCAAGACTACACAATAGTTTGCAGCACACTTTTAATGTTCTTTAAGGCTGATCTCAAATTACAGCCCAGATATTGTCTGCACAGCCTTTCCTTGTGTGCTTCAGCTTTGCTCCTGAAATCCTAAATCTTGCGTGTGTTGGCTTTGAATTGCCAATGTGTGATTAAATGTGGGTTGGTGTGGACAAGCATGCCATGCAATGCACTGGTGCCTAATCCAGGGCTGTTCCCGGTCTATTACTTCATGATGCCATGGAAAATGTCTGTGACCCCCCCCCCCCCCCCCAAAAAAAACAAAAAACAAAAAACAAAGAATGAATTGGGAGTGTTGGGTTCCTTTGTATTGGATGATCCTGCTTTTTTTCTTATTTAATAAAAAGTTGATCACAAAAAAGGAAAATGACTGAACCTAATAATAACTAAGTTAGACACTTATCTTCCCAAAATTCCAGCTTTCCAATCTTTGTTGTTGCCCGTCTTTTTCAAATTAGAAACTAATTCAAAGAGGTATTTTATTTCACTCTGCAAAGATTCAAAATGCACTTGGTATGAGTTAGCATAGGTGTGCACAAATGTGCCCTACAGTGGTTCCACCCCCTCACTGACCAAGAAGGGGTTTGCCAATTAATGGATGAATAAATCATTTTTACCATCATACGCATATCACATCGACTGTTTGTCAAATTAGCAAAAAGCTGTGAAATCTGCTAGAACACAGAATTTTTCACATATTATTGCAAATAACTGTTACAGACCAAGAGTTTTATTTAAAACTATAAACACTACCCTTAATCCTTCCATGTGACACATGCACATTCACATTAATGGAATGTCTGAAAAACATTAAGACATGAATGTCAGTAAATTTTCTCAATCTGAAACACAAACCAACAGAGATTATGTGTTTTAGACCCTCTGACCTTATCTATTCTAATGCAAGTAACCTTGGCCCTTTGACAATCTACTGTAAACCTTCCGCAAAAAATCTTACTGTAATTTCTGATAGTGCCCGTAAATCTGTTAAAACAAATTAATTCTCTTGCTAAAGCTTGTTTCTGCCAGCTCAGGGTATTAGTTAAAGTCAAGTCTTTTCTATCCTTTGTTAATTTTAAAAAACTAATTCATGCATTTGTCTCTTCTTGACTTGCAACTCATCATACACTCGAGTCAACCAGTCTCCCCTTGCTCGTCTTCAGTTACACAAAGCACAATCACATCACATTAATTTCAGGTTCTCTTCACTGGCTTCTTGTTCACTAGAGGATTGATTTTCAAATCTTATAGTTTGTTTTTAAGTTTCTGAACGGTTTAGAAACTTCTGAACTTACTGACCTCATATTCTTCCTTACGATCACTTAGACGTTGAGGTCTAGTCTTATGCTCAGAAGTGACCATGCGTTTGCAATATCTGGGCCTAAGCTTTGGAACAGTCTATTCCTTTATATTAGATCTTCACCAACTTTGGGCACTTTTAAATCCCGGTTAAAAACCTATCTTTTGTCCTTGACTTTTTATACTTGGATGAAAGTATTTGTTGTTTGATTTATCCTGTTTATTTTATTTTATTTATGTATTGGTCTATTTGTAGAAACAGAACAGCACTTTGGTCAACTGTTGTAGTTTTAAACATGCTATATAAGTAAAAATGACTTGACTTGATATGCCGTGGTATAACTTATGAAAACGAATACTCACTGGTTGTAGTTACTGCATTTTAAATTTCAACAGCCAATTGTTTATGATGTACAGCTTGCACAAATCCTCCAACTTTACTCATATAGAGTTGAAGCCTATCTAGGCAGCATCAACTAAAAAAACAGCACCCAGCACCCAGTCCTATATAGTATACCATTCCATGACTGGTAGTCGTCTTGCACACACTGAACCCCACTTATAAAGGACCTGTTTACAGAAATGAACAAGCAAAATCTTCATTTGCGTGAGGAAACTGGAGTAGCCAAAGAAAACACATGTGAAAAGGGTGAGAATTTGTCTTGATTGGTGAAATTCTCCAGAGCATTTTTGCAGCAAATTATTTAATGGTGATCTTGTTTGTGAAATATTTTTCAGGAAATTCAATGTGCTGACAGCTTAGACTAAAGATGTCATAAAGATAAAGTGTTTTTGTATGAACTTGTACGTAACCTGTTTGTAAAGCTGAGCCCACCCCTTTAATAAGAATAACCATAGTACTGTTCTGTTGATGCAAACAGGAAGGATTGAAGAATCCACATGCTTTAGTGTAGTGCTGTGTTTATTTGGTAGCAGCCACAGTGAACAAGCAAAAGCATCAGGGGAAAAAAGGAAAACTGTACTCTCAGTTTGAGAGATCTGAGTACCTGCATGTAATCTGTGTGACCAAGCCTTAGTGAATTCATGCTTCTGGACTGCAAGATATTTTACTGTTCTGATACTTAATTCTATTCATTTTATCTCAGGGAGGCACAGCAGTGCGGTGCTTAGTACTGCTTCCTCACAGCTCAGGTCACATTTTTAGCCAGAATAATCAGTCTAGTATAGTTGACACATTTTCCTTGCCACCAAAGACACTTAAAAAACATTTCACCATTAAAATCCACTCAGACTAGTTTGATATCTCCTTTCACATTGAATTCAAAGAATGTTTGCGCTATTCCTTCAACATTGATGTTGCTATTTATTTTAATTTCTATTTTTCACTTGCTTACTGCATATTACGTACTGTGTATTCTTCTTATTTTTATAGAGTATTCGGACTGTATTGCCTGGTGAATTTGCACCTTAAATAAAATTGATTGATTGGTTTATTATTCCAAAGTGTGATTTTTTTTTTACTTCTTCTTTGTTCATTTTGTAGCTTTGGACCTTAGCTTGTATAATGATCATGCAAATGTAAAAATATAACTTTATGTGACTTTCTGCAAATTGTTCTAACCATATTTAAAAACTACTTTACTTAGTGAATATGGCACAGTTTGCATACAAAGTATGAAGTGTGATGAAGTGTGGATGACATGTTTTCAACTTTTTAACTTACATCAAGTAAATGGCATTTAGTGTTGTAACCCCAATTTGAACTTATTTGCTATTGTTTCCATCTTTTTAATTTATTATTTGCAGTATTTCACATTTTACATTTTCATAATTTTGTGGTCATGTTGCTCACTGTAGTAAAGCCCATTGTCGGTCACATTCACCTGGCCTGTCCCATCAATATGTCACCATTGTATGGATATTAAAAACAACACCTTGAATTTCTGTTGATGTGTTTAGTTTGGGATATCTTTTTTGTTTGTTTCAGTTATGACTTCAGACTTGATTTTCTACTGATTTCGAGAACTGGTTTTGGGCTTTGGTGGTTGACATTCTATTTTTTTGCCTATTGACCTTTGCATGTTTTTTCTCCAAAAATAACTTTGCTTCATGTCCTGATCAAATTCAGCCCCTCTCTATTTCCCCTGTTCATACTATTGAGAATAAAATACAGTATGTAATGTCAATACATATAAATATCAAAAACTTACTTAAATTGTCTTCATCCTCAGTGCTAGTAGTCACTGGATTCAAGTATTTAAAAGGACCAATGAAAGCAGAAAGCATGTTCAATTTTTCTGAAAAACAAACATAAAGAAATAGATCTGTTATTGCCAATAAGAAAATGACCAATTGATATTTAATAGTGTACTAGAGAAAATGGTGTATTGTATTAAATTTGAGTGCAATAACACTACTGTTTATAAGTCATTATAATGTACATTTAATCCCTGCTTTTATTCAAGGTGACTTAAAATATTAAGGTATATTATAGACCATAAGGTGCATACTAATTCAGCGTGAGCAGGAACACTCAATAAAACTGAATAAAAAAAAAATCAGTTGACGGTGAGAAACGAAGAAGGCAGATTCACCAGCGTTTGTGTGTCAGCTTTTATCCCTCCAGATCAGGGAATGTCCAGTTCCATTGGCTCAAAACACCACTCACATCTACAGTTATTCCCAGTTTCAAATAAAAACTAACAGCGTCAGCTCCCCTTAGTATGTATCGTGATCGTGACTGAGAGAATAAAAGTGAAAAAAAGGTAACTTTCACAAGTCCTGCAAATGCACACCATCTGTCACAGACGCCAACCAAATGTATGTGTGTACTGTATAATAGTAACAATAAGAGCAGCTCACTACTGAAAATGGCAAATATAGGAGGCAGTCGATCGAACCTGGGACTCTTTATTACAAGTCAGTAAATCTTACAGCTACGCCACGGAAGTTGTTGTCTTATCCTTGAACCTTTTGTGAAAGTGTTTATTTGATCTTTGGACTTCAGGCTTCACACATTATATAGTTTATGCCAACATTTTGTCATTTACTACTAAAATATGAAAAACATTTCTGTTTTAACAATGTGTTTACACAGATTATTGTAGAAATGGAACACACATGAAATGCATGTGTTCTAAATAATGATCTATTATTTCCACTCTAAAACTCCAGCACTTCACTCCCAGATAATCAAACAAGAAATGAGCTGGGAGAAGTTTAGTGCACGTTCTGTGGTGGTGGGGGGATGGAATAGTAGGCTGCTTACTGCTTGTCTTTATTGGCACATTTACAGGACAAAAGACGCTGACGGAAAGGTGCGAACGGATTTAAAGTGGGCCGGATCTACGAGTTTTTTTGTAGGCTCTGGTAATTCTAGTGTTAGTGCCAGCTTATGTGAAAAATTAAAGAAAACGTACTAAGTAATTGCAACACAAACACTGACTTAAGATTAAATTTATAGTCCTATCAGTTCACAAGTAATGGTGTGACAAACTGACATACATTAGCATTCAATACACTTAAATAATATATATACAAAGAGAGAGAATCAAAGGTTATCCAAAGTAGGGAACGAGAATCACAACAAGCCTAACTGATTCTAGAGTTAAAAATGGAAGCACAAACTGAGAATTGGAGGGTCCCTCTAAGTACCAATATTAATGAACAGCCACCAGAGTGCTGAATGTAGCTGGAAAGATTCCCTGAGACTATATATTTTGTGAGGAATAGGTCATAAGAAGCACCCGGTTAAGTCAGAAGAATTCCACTAGACAGAAAAGTGATGGAAACAGTTTCCTGTTGTAGATATATGGGCACCCACTGTATAATACAGAATTTGGACAACATGGGGACTACTAAGAGTGCTGGATCATTTACAGTAATTGGGGATTTGGATGCAGGAATGCAAGGTTGCCTGGGGCTGGCATAGTTAGCACTCGTAGCACAGTCTCAGGCCTTTCGGGTGGTCTTTCTAAAATGCAGAACTAATCCCCTGGTTGTGGTTTAGATGCCACTCTTTGTCATTAGGCCATTAAATGTCCAGTAAGTAGTTACACTTGAGTTAAAGAATTAACTGAGATGGAGGTAGCATGGTTAGAAGATGGAGACAGAGAAAAGAAGACAGAATTTGAAGGCAAGTAGGCATGTACTGTGGTGTCTTCAGGCACTGAACCTAATATTCAGAGACCAGAACCTCAAATAGCCGTATTAGAATGAAGCAGTTACAATTGCTTCTTTTCTGCTTTATATGACACTAATGATCATCTCTCCTTTATTTGTTTTGGATAATAAAAATAACTCTTGACAACAATCTTGACTTTAACAGTCATTGGTCGGAGTTAGGTTTGGTAGATGTGCCCCTTCGCAAACTTACATGAACATATACAGGTAGTATACATTTCACATATAACCGCATTTACATTACTATACTTGTAGGTGAATCAACAGGTGATAACCAGACCATGAATGATGGTATTTCTCTCAGTTTGTGATGGTGACCTTTTACTGAGTAAACAGCTTAGCTTTAATTATCTTAGATGCAGATAACAAGCCACTGCATTAAGTACAGCCACAGTGGGATCTTGTTATTTATTTGCTTTTGTCCAAGTTGTCTTTTCCCATTACCCTGCCTTTTTCTTGTGTATGTATTGTGTGACAAATAAATAAGCATTTTCTTCATTCATGTTGACAGCGTCTGGCTCCCTGTTGGTTGCAGTACTTCAGAAGTAGAGATAACTCTCTCATGGCATATATTAGTATATAAATAAACACCCCGATCATTGCAAAATGTGGCATGTTGCATGAATTACTTAAAATGTTTAATATATCATTTAGCTTTTCACCACAGAGCCCGTGGGCAGCAGCATGTGTTTCCATGGTAACGGTGCTGCAGCTGAAAAGGCATTATTACATCAGGATTTTGGATCGAATTGGAACATGTGAAAATAATGTTTTTACTCTATGTGATTCATTTTCGCTCTGTTTATGAGGTTTTACACTGGGCTATAAAGCATTTTGGCTTGTACTTGATAAAATCTCCCATTCTTCCCCCAAAGTGTGTAGGGGCTTACATAAAAATAGTCAAAACATACTGTACACCATAGTAGAGTACTGTAGTGGTTTCTGTCCAACACATATTCATTCAATTACGCACTGAAACAGGGGTCTGACCTAACAGAGTAATGGTTCAAGAGTTGAAGAGAAAGCACATACTGCTACAAACTGAGCTTCCGCTATGTTAGCACTTAAGTAAAGTAATTTAAGTAATTAGTATTCAAAACCAGTAAACATTACCAATTTGAGCAATTAGCATTAAAACTGCAAAATATTACCAGTTTGAACAATTTGTTATAAAACTGCTAAATATTAGCAATTTGAGCAATTAGTATTAAAAACTGCTGCTGTAAATTTTACTTTGCAACTATGCAGTATACAGTAGACTCCCTTTGACTATCCCCTTTGACTATTTTATTCAAAACAAGCTGTCACCTGTGGCTCTGCCCACGCAGTAGTGAAACAGGACAAACTTTAAAAATCAATTAACAAAAAAAAGTAATCATTTCTATTGGGAAGAATTTATATTGATAGCTTTTGTAACCAAGGGCCTCTTGATATACAATATTTTAGGTTTTGATATCAGGGGCAAGAATGTAGCTGTGATCTCTTTGCCAAAAGTGTAAAAAGTTGGCAAGGTATCTCTGGCCAAGCGTAAGGTTAGGTACGCTCCAACTTCAAACATTGCTGCTGTATGTGATCATGCTCAGTTCTGACAGGAGAGCGTCTCCTGCATGGGGAGATGAGCATGTGGCCGTGATATCTCTGGTAATCAACAGCTACCCTCTAAAACACAAGTAGCTGTGATCTCTCTCTCAAAAACATCAAACGTTACTCTTTTAACAATCTCTAGATGATAACATCTACTGAAAAAACAGGTATCGCTAGTTAAGTGGAGGCAAGGTATGCTCCAAAACGTGGTGAGAGGCAGAGCGACTCAAACGGAGGCTGGCACGTGCATGAGGATGGCCCCTCCTGGCTCCCCACTCCTGAGGTCCCGCCTGCCCCTCCCCTAGGCCCGTAGCCTGTCTCTCGGATTCGCACAAATAAATCGGTGCTGCAACCAAACTATGATACTTAGCCTGATGAGAGAATCAAATGGAATGTCCAGCAAATTATAGAAAGAAACCCGCTCTAAATCCATGAAGTATTTCTTGTGAGAGACAGAGCGGTTCGAACGGAGGCCGGCGCATGAGTGAGGATGGCCCCACCTGGCTCTCTATTCTTCAGGTCCCGCCTCCCCCCTCCCCTCAGCCCGCAACCTGTCTCTCGGATTCCCGTGAATAAATCGGTGCCGCAGCTGAACTATGATACTTTGCGTGATAAGAGAAGTCACAAAATCAACCGGAATGTTCAAGCAAATTATAGAAAAAAACTCGATCTAAATCCGTTAAGTAGTTCTCTCGTGTAAAGTGGACAGGCATACATACATACAAAAAGACAGACAGACAGACAGACAAACAGATAGATGCTGGATTTTTTATATCTATACTAATAAACGGCAAAGCCCTCACTCACTCACTCACTCACTCACTCACTCACTCACTCACTCACTCACTCACTGACTGACTGACTGACTGACTGACTCATCACTAATTCTCCAACTTCCCGTGTAGGTAGAAGGCTGAAATTTGGCAGGCTTATTCCTTACAGCTTCCTTACAAAAGTTGGGCAGGTTTCATTTCGAAATTCTACGCGT
>JANRMT010062818.1:1182448-1296817 GCA_026402145.1 Polypterus bichir lapradei | reverse complement strand
TATATATATATATATATATATATATATATATATATATATATATAGAGAGAGAGAGAGAGAGAGAGAGAGAGAGAAGAGGTACCACACTGCTCAGGGAATGGTACTAGCTGTGGGAGAACATACTCAAGATTTGACTCAAAAGGAGTACTAAGCCAGATTTCTATAACATACATGAGTAGAGATTGTAGCTTCATGCCTATATTGACCTTGCAAATTCCACAAAGGCTCTGCCTGGACCAAGACTTGAAAAAATTCTAGACTCTGGTACCACTCCACCTAATAACAGAAATATGAATTTGTTCAGAACTGTATGAATTGTTAGCACAACAACACACATATTTCTCACCCCAACTACACTGCCACAGTTATGCTGTGAAATACATCATGATATCGCTTTTAACATTAAGAGTAAAGAGAGGCTGTCTATTGGAATTTCCCCAGAAATCCTGAAAAGAAATCGTCTGCTGCTTACTTTTCACTGCCCACTCATGCTTTCAAGAAAAAGGGGCACATTTCCCTAAGGAAGGAATCCCTTAGCCAATCTGTGATGACAGTGCAGAGCCCCCCTTCATAGAAGTATACATCATAAAAGAGAGAACAGCATCTGAAAACCAAAAGGTTTTTAAATGATGGTGTACATCATCTTTGTTTTCTCTTTCTCAATTAAGAGATTTTAAGGTACCCTAAAATAAAAGATACTCATGAGCGGTATTTTCTTCAGTATTTTTTTCCTTACTCATTTACTATGATTTCGTATGATTCCGTTCACTTTCCTTTGTTGACCTTTATCTCATCCTTCTGAAAGAGAAGGTAGCAACAATGGCGTAACAGACACCCCACAGCCCCTGCAAGCAAAAATACTGTATGTTGTGCATTTTCAGACCTAACATAAGAGGTGTGTTGCATTGTGTGACGTTACAGTCAACAGACGGGCGAGCGCAATAATAATTATAATCTGCATAAGTTAGCTAGTAGACAACGAAGTGATCCATCTAGATAAGAAAAAGAAAATAACTAAATACTAGCAAAATCAAGCAATTGGCACAACAGGGCATTGTCATCTGCTTAAACTATCAATGGAAAGGAAATTGGCATAAAATGAGCAGATTACAGGACATCTACTAAATCGAGCATCGCGGCAAGAACATCAGAAAAGGCTTCTCCTTTATTCCTTCCCATTGTAGATGACCACAAGCTTATTAATAAAGATGTGCTGAACAACCTGGCAGCCTTAGACCCAGGCAGAAATAAGGATAAAGCAATATTTGAATAGACATAAGTAAATAATAACACTGAGGGTTCAAAATGTTTCATTCTCATTATGTTAATGCCACAGCAATTTTCCCCATGAATTGCAACAAATTTGCCAAGCATACTGTAGCACAAGTTTAATATAATTTGGCCTCTGAAAAAATGAAAGAATTGTTTCTGACTTCAGCAGAGTGGCACACAAATTTGATATATAGTAGAATACCCATGTAGTGTTTTTTTTCTGGGAACCAATGGGAAAAAAGTGTTAAATGCAGGAAATTGTCAAGGACTTCATAGGATCTCATAGCTGAAGTTGTTTTTAGGATTAATAATTATGATCCAGTTTGAAGCATCCTGCTATGGTCTATTTAATCTGTTGAATTAGTATTGTAATTTTTGTCATTTCAGATTGTTATTCCTTTTTCATGAACACCGCTGTGTTGTTTATACCAACTGTGCTGTTGTTACACTACTGTGTACAACTGAAAAGGGCTACATTCACACTGCAGCTCCATTCTCGTTTCATTCACTCATATCTGACATTGATCTCATTTTTGAGAGAAGCATGATCAGCAAAAAATTATAACTGAACTTTTCCAAAAGGATTTACACTGCTCTTGTAACGACTGTTTTGCACCAAAACTGTCCAACTCCTTCTCACTAGTCCTGTCCCCTGCCCTTTGGGCTAGTTATTTCTATGTACAGAACACTGACAGTAAGAAATGCACTCAAACCAACAGCTCTGATCTTTTATTTCTTGTTTCTCTTCCTTGCCATCATGGGCTTACAAATTAACAGACGTCTTGCAATGAAATAACCTAAAGAAGAACAGTTTTGTTGACTGATGTAACACACAAGTCCAAGAAAGAAATGTTTGGGTGCCAACCAAATCACTCCTTTTAATAACTAAGGTATCTGACAAAAACAAGCTGGTGCACAGTGGCACAAGGGGAAGTCAAAACACAAAAAAGATCTATTATGATTCTAACAAAGGGAGTCAAGCTCTCCGTAGCGCTTACAGGTTCAGGTCGGAGCTCCTTCCAAGTGTGTCTTGGCTTGTGGGGGTTCACCACATTAGGTGGTTTCTCAGAGCCATGGTTGGAAAATGAGACCATACCATCAGCAATAGCGCCCCCTCATGTCCCGGCGTGGTATTGCTTATCTCTGATGAGCCTGGAAGGTGAACCTCTGAAAGATGGACATGCGTGACAGCAGCATCCAGCATCTGTCTGACAAAACTGTTTTATTCATTTTGCACATGGTGGTCACCTGCAGAACAGACTCATCAGATTTGGATCAGTCGCAAAAAAAAAAAAAAAAAATCAGATACGAGTTATAAACCAGGATATTGTCACTTTTAGCTACCATGTGAATGCCGCTTTTGAAGGCTTTTATACTGTTGACAACAGCATCAAAAAAAAAATAATGTGTGAAAATGCAAAATATGGGCATGTTAAATTGGAGAACTACTGTAAATTATTTTTTCAGTAAGGGCCCCCCGTCCAATAAATTCGGTGGTATGCTAGTGGGTAGCAAAGTTTCAAGTTGGACATACCAGGCAACCTCATCCGTTCCAACAATCTTAAATTAATTTTAGGAAATTCCTAGGCCCTCCCTAGCCAACCCCTGAGTCTTCTTCCAGTGGATGGTTTCTGCTATCTCTAGTGGGAGAAGCCATTCAGTGAATCTGATATTATTGGTTTACTGTTGATTCCCGGATTTCCACCAAAGTTGTCATTCCAGGTCATGCACTCACCTTTGGCCAATCAGGTTTCAACTCAGTCTCTGACATCATAAAGCAGGTGCTTTACGCCACACAATACTGGTATACATGTTCACATTTTTTAATAATTAAAAATGGGTTAACTTAGAAGTTTAAATGATAACAGATGATTTAATGTGAAAGTCCGTAGATTTTTTGAATTAAAATTTTTTCTTATGTTGGAGGCTGAGTGCTTTAAAGTAAATGACTGTCCTAAACAACATCTCTATACAGTAATCCCTCCTCGATTGCGGGGGTTGTGTTCCAGAACCCCCCGCGATAGGTGAAAATCCGCGAAGTAGAAACCATATGTTTGTATGGTTATTTTTATGTATTTTAAGCCCTTAGAAACTCTCCCACACTGTTTATAAATATTCTCCGCACAGTTCTACAGTAAACCCTTGTTTATCGCGGTTAATCCGCTCCAGACAGATAAATGAATTTCCACGAAGTAGGATTCTTTATTTATAAATCTAATATTTTTGCAGTTAGAGCATTGAAAACCTGTTTACGACCTTCTAAATACATTTTTTAACATTATTAGAGCCCTCTAGACATGAAATAACACCCTTTATTTAAAAAGTTTAAACTGTGCTCCATGAGAAGACAGAGATGACAGTTCTTTCTCACAATTAAAAGAATGCAAACATATCTTCCTCTTCAAAGGAGTGCGCAAGTCAGGAGCAGAGAATGTCAGAGAGAGAGACAGAGAAAAGCTTTTATGTATGCAAGCACTGCAATAAAGCGGCCGCAATGAAGGCATCAATGTGAAGGTAGTCTTTCAGCATTTTTTAGATTAGCGTCCGTATCTTCTAAGCAAACAGCCACTGTGCAAACAGCCCCTCTGCTCACACCCCCTCCGTCAGGAGCAGAGAATGTCAGAGAGAGTGAGAGAGACAGAGAAAAGCAAACAATCAAAAATCAATACGGGCTGTTAGAGCTTTTAAGTGTGCAAAGCACCACGCAGGAAGCATATCATATATCATTGAGGAGTTTTATTTAATATGTAATATGTGCTCTGATTGGTTAGCTTCTCAGCCATCCGCCAATAGTGCCCCTTGTATGAAATCAACTGGGCAAACAAACTGAGGAAGCATGTACCATAAATTAAAAGACCCACTGTCTGCACAAATCCGCGAACCAGCGAAAAATCCATGATATATATTTAGATATGCTTACATTTAAAATCCGTGATGGAGTGAAGCCGCGAAAGTCGAAGCGCAATATAGCGAGGGATCACTGTATTACCACTAAACAACAAAAACCCAATGATATCAGATCACTGAAAAGCATTTAGTTATCTTAGATGCTAGGTTAAATGGCTATCATTTATTTATTTAATTGGAGGTAACAGATATAGAGTAATTATAGAGTAACCTCGCTGTAATGTATAAAACAAACACAAAACGTCAAAGGAGTGAATCACTAACTTCTACAGTGAACGAAGTAATTAGTTTGGCTTTGTATTTGTCATGTGACGGAAAACTTTCTTGGCTTTTATAAAGTGTTTCCAAGTACAATATTTATACATTATTACAGTTATCCTTTTTTACAATGTGTTATTATTCAATTTTATTGGCTTATCGGTTGTATTTATAAATAAGGAGGAGAAGAAACTTTACATAGAGAGGTGGGAGCCACTTCAGTCACCACCAATGTGTGGCATCAGCCTGGATGATGCAATGGCAGCCGTTTTTTGCGCCAGTACGTGCACCGCACATTAGCTATTAGGTGGTGGTGAGAGAAGTAGTTAGACAATTAGAGACTGGAGATGATTAGGAGGCCAGAATGACCAAGATGTGATGGGCAATTTAGCAAGGACATCAGGAAACCCCATAATCTTTATGAAAGATTCCTAGGGATATTTTAGGATCACAGAGAGTCTGCACCTCGGTTTTATCTCTCATCCGAAGGATGGCACCATTTTTGTAGCACACTGTCCCCATTAGTGTGCTCGGGCATTGGGATCCACACTCAGACTACAGGGTAAGTGCCCCCTGCTGGCCTGACAAACACCTCTTCCAGCAGCAAGCCCAAGCTTTTTCTAGATCAGAGGTTTTCAACGTCGGTCCTGGGGACCCCCTGAAGTTGCAGGTTTTTGTTCCAACAAGCTTCTGTTTTTAATTGAACTCCTGGGCTAATTAAGTAAACTGATATTTCCCAAGTTCTGTGTTTAAGTAACAATATATTAATTAGAAAAATAAGTTTGCTAAAAAAAAAAAAAATAAAATATACCAAGCAGTTATATAGGAATAATGTATTTTTTTCTTTTTAACAGTATTTTCATCCTTCAAGCTGTTCTAATTGTTTAATTAATCCATTATGTACTAATTAGTGGGTCTGACTCTAAAGTAGCTGCAGCCTTTGAATATTCAGTGTTGTTTGCCTGGGTGTCTGCTCTGCTCATTTTAAGTTGTCATTATTAAGATACAATGAAGGGGGAAAAACTGCACAGAGAAAGGACAAAGTATAGTGAAATCAACAAAAGAGAGTTAAGCATTTAAATCTAGAGCAAAAGCAGAAATATTTATAAATGTCTTATAAATGTAAAAATCATGCTTCTATGCTTTTCTGAATGTAGAATAAAAGAAAAAAATACCAGCTAATGAAATAAGATCAGTGCTATCAGATGTTGTCACTGATTAGGAATCTGGTTGGAACAAAAACCTGCAGCCACAGGGGGTCCCCAGGACTGACGCTGAAAACCCCTGTTTTAGATGGTCTAACATCCAATTACTGACCGGACCCGAACAGGCTTAGCTTCAGGTGTAGTACCTGTTCTGAAGTGCATGTAGTATGGCTGCTGGATAGTTAAGTTCACTTTAGATAGACCATACATTTTAGGAGTTTTCAGTAAAGACAAAGTGAAACTGACAAGCCATAAGGAACCTTCACTAGCTTTCTTACTTCTAAATAGTTCGTAATGATCTGTAGATTTAATGGATTGGATCTGCATGTTGAAAAAAGAAACAGGAATAAAGAGAGTAATAAATCATCTGTAAAATAATCAAAACAGTTCATCTATTGATATCTGCAGCATTCTCATTTTTTATCAAATAATTAACACTGTAAAAAAAAAATCAAACAAGCACCAGGAGATTGCAAAATCAATTCTGATGCACAGTATACTGTATGAGTTGGCATCTAGAAGACAACATTGCTCTGATAACCATATAGTTAATCATGCATCTATGAACTGAAGGTTATTGTTAATAACACATAATGAGTAGTAAAGGATGAAAGACATTTGTCTGTCTGATTACAGATCTGTCCTGCGGTGGGCTGACGCCCTGCCCAGGGTTTGTTTCCTGCCTTGCGCCCTGTGTTGGCTGGGATTGGCTCCAGCAGACCCCCGTGACCCTGTAGTTAGGATATAGCGGGTTGGAAAATGGACAGATGGATGGACAACATTCATAGTCAACCATGCTAAATACAGTATGTTACTTTTAAAAAAGCAAGCTCATTAAATTGCTGTCTAGTTTTAACAAGTGATGAAGTCTCCTTTGGTTTTCAGATCCCCCCAGAGAAGAACATGGTGCAGATTAAAGATTCCCGTATGTGACTGTGTGTCAAGATACAATGTGGCAATGACTGAAGAGTAACTTAGGAAAGATGATTCCTGTATACAGTATGCTTTCATCTTTGGTGATCACAGCTTCCACTTGTCAGTGCTCAGTCATGCAGTGAGGTCCTTAACAAAACATGACGCAAGTGCTAACAAATATGTGCAAGCAGTGTGTTAGCATTCAATATGCTTCCCATTAAAATGTGTTGATGCTGCTCCTCTGTGAAATGAAATCGAGTGTTGACCCATTAATGATTCAAAAGGCAATCGGTTCACTCTGTGACTGAATGCGTTTCCCTAATGTCAAAAACTACTTCTCCATTTTCAACATGTGTCGACTGAGCACAACCTGTCAACAGTGATCTGTATATTTTTTTAATCCTAAATTTACAAACTGAACCTGAACTGCCATTACATATGATGTACCAAACAGTGAACTTGACAGTTGTAAGTAATGAATAATTCTAGGGTTATAGAATTTAGAATATAGAATTAAGAATATTATTGTTCAGTGGGAATTGAAGCTTTGATATTGCTGTAGTTGTTCTTATTATTGTAATAAGCATAATTTTAATATGTCACTGTACTCTTTGCTAACATATCTTATAAATCTGCTTTTTTCTACTCACAAGCACAATTGACACAGAGCCAGATTTAGCACAGGGGTTCACCTTATAGAACTGCTAGGTAAGTATTTTAAGAAAAAAGAGATAGACACAACTGGGAAATGGGCAGTCGGACTGAGGACTGTTGTATACTATTTTTGTCTGTCAAAGTCAGCATAAAACTATCCTATTTGGTCTTGTTTGGAATTGCATGATTCACCTAAGTAGGGGCCTGCACGTGGAGAAAGAGTATAAAGCCTTAGAACATTGCCTGGCACACCTTTGAAGCCGATGGAAGGATGGAAGATGATGTCATCCGATCCTAAAAATCATTCCACTGCAACAGCGAAAATGGCAGACTCTACACTCCCGAACTGGGTTTTTGCCATTGGCTTCCTTCGTCTGTTATGCAGCGTAAGCTGTCATTAAAGAAAGCTCAGTTATTTCTCCTATATGATTTCTTTTTTTTTTGTTTGTTTTTTTTTATTAAGATTTCTTATGATTTCTTACTGCCGTATCTCTAAAGAAGAGGTATTGCCTTTTTATATTATATCTGTATAGTTTTCGGGTTATGTAACATGTCACAATTACAAAATAACTCATTCCAACAAGGGTGCTAATGCCCCCTGCTGGATACAATTATATACTGTATACATTAACCGTGTAAATATTCCAAAGAATCTAATGTTTTCTACGACATTTTATTAGAGACTATAAACTAAAACTGTGGCTTTAGGTTTTTATGTAGCAGTTTAGATGATTAGACATATACTGAGACTGATTTTTTATTTACCAAAGTTTTTATTTTTTTCAAACATCAATGTTATCCCCTTCAAAGTAGTTCCCTTGGGCAGCTACACACCGATGGAGACGTTGTTCCCACTGTTGGTAGCAGCGCTGGAAGTCTTCAGCCGGTATGGTCTTCAGCATGTCCGTTACACTCTTTTGGATGTTTTCTAAAGTCCCCAAATGACGTCCTTTGAGGACATTTTTCAGTTTAGGAAAAAGGAAAAAGTCACACGGACTGAGGTCAGGTGAATAAGGGGGCTGGGGAACCACAGGAATGCCTTTTGAGGTCAAAATTCTGTTATGGAGAGGGCAGTGTGACATGGGGCGTTGTCATGATGGAGCATCCATTTGTCTGCAATGTCTGGTCTCACGCGAATGACCCTTTTTCTGTGCCTTTCAAGGACGTCTTTACAAAAAACTTGGTTGACAGTTTGTCCTGGAGGAACAAATTCTTTGTGGACGATTCCCCATTTGTCAAAAAAACAAATCAGCATTGATTTGATCTTCGATTTGCTCATTCAAGCTTTCTTTGGTCGAGGAGAGTTTGCAGTGTGCCACTCCTGACTTTGCCTCTTGGTCTTAGGATCGTATTCAAAAATCCATGATTCATCACCTGTGATCACACGACTAAAGATATCTTGCTCATTAGCGATTCTGTCAAGAAGACCAAGACACTTGTTTTTTCGATTGTCCTTCTGCTCAATTGTGAGGTTTTTCGGCACCATTTTGGCACAGACCTTTCGCATGTGCAAATGTTCAGTCAAAATTTGATGAACGGTAAATCTGTTCAAATTTAATTGTTCACTCAACATTCTTAATGTTAAACGACGGTCTGATCTCACAAGAGTGTTCACACGTTCGATGTTTTCATTGGTTTTCGAAGTTGAAGGCCTCCCTGAACATCTTCAACGTGTTTTCTGCCTTCCAAAAATGATTTGTGCCAGCGAAAAACTTGAGCTCGGGATAAAGAATGTTCCCCATAGGCCTGTTTTAACTTTTCAAACATCACACTTGCCGATTCTCCAAGCTTAACACAAAATTTAATGGCACAACGTTGCTCCAAATTCCGCTGTTCCATTTTGCGTGACGCACAACCAAAAACACAACTTCGCTAATAGCAGTCACAAAAATCACGTAGTTAACGGAAGGAGTTGAAACTCGCACTGAGCTATGGGAGGGTACTGATACACGTGCTCTATCAAGGACAACAGCGCAGCGTTGCCAGATCGCTTGCAGTGTTGCCAGTCTCATTACTTTTCTGCCACACCTCGTATAAATGAGAGATCTGTTTGTGTGTGTGTGTGTGTGTGTTTGTGTGTGTGTGTGTATGGAGCAGTCCAATCTGCTCATGCTCAACCACAGCTACTAGACGACAACAACAACAACAACAGCAACAACATTTATTTATGTAGCACATTTTCATACAAATAATGTAGCTCAAAGTGCTTTACATGATGAAGAAAGAATAAAAAGACAAAGTAACAATTAAAATAAGAGAACACTAATTAACATAGAGTAAAAGTAAGGTCCGATGGCCAAGGAGGACAGAGAAGGCAAAAAAAAAACCTCCAGACGGCTGGAGAAAAAATAAAATCTGCAGGGGTTCCAGGCCACGAGACCGCCCATCCCCCTCTAGGCATTCTACCTAACATAAATGATCAGTCCTCATTGTATTCAGGGTTCTCATGGAAGGACTTGATGATGACGGTCACGTGGACTTCTGGCCTTTAATCCATCAATGTAGATGGCGCATGCATTAATTATTTCTATTTTTTCGGTGATTGCTACGAAGCAAACACCACTGCCCAACAACGACGTAGTGCTATTGACACAGATGAAGAGATACAACGTTGAAACGAAGCAATCATCATGACTTAACAATGTACAAGTAAAACACCTCAGTAATGGACAGCAAGGCTTGAACTGTTCACTAAAAACACTGTCTATCTGGAGGTATTTTCTCAAGACAAACATTTATAGGACTCATATGCCAGCGATATGGCTAAGATATGGTATCGCCAGTGTCTTTTTACAAAAGTCAGTGGGGCAGCAAGCACAGGTGGCTCCACGTCCTCTGCACTAGGTAATTCTTAAGAATTATCTAACGCCTCTTCAAGTTCACGATTATAGCAAAACTGTTAGGGAGTCTTTGGGTTGTTTTATGTTCCGAAGACTACACACAGCTAGTATTAATAGAATAGAATATCACTTGTTCACCTCTGACTTTGTGGCCAGACACAACTCCAACTTCTTCATCAGATTTGCTAATGGCACCACCATTTTAGGCCTAATCACCAACAATGATGAGACATCTTACACAGAAGAAGTCTAACTACTGACTCTGGTCTCTGGTGCCAATAAATGTCAGCAAAACAAAGGAGCTAGTTATAGACTCAAGGAAGCAGAAGGCTGTCCACACTGCTATCTACATCTGAGCGGATGCTCTTGAAAGTGAGCAGATTTAAATTTCTTACATTGTTTATTACTGACAAAGTGAATTGGGACAACACAAGAGCCAAACCATTTCTACTCGTCAAAAAAGCTCACCGGCATGTCTACTTCATCTGGCGTCTGAGGGCAGCCCAGATTTCTCAATCTGTTTTCATAATTTTTACAGGTGCACAATAGAGTCCATCCTCATTGAGTACATCATATTCTGGTATGGCACGAGTTTAAGATGCACTGAAGATGGTGATGAAGGCAGCAAAGAATATCACTGTCAGACAGCTGCCTTCTATTCAGGACACATACAATACTCACAAACTAAGAAAGACAAACAGGATAATTAAAGACTACAGCCCTTCTGCAATGATGATTTTCTAACTCCTCTCAGCTGGTAAATGGTATTAGGTCATTTGCACACACGCAAATTTATACCCACATGTCCAAAGCTTGCTAAACAGCCATTTATATGAATTCAAATATTGTAAAATGTATGTATGTATAAATATATTTACATTTATTTGCTTAGAAGATGCTTTTATCTAAAGTGACTTAGAAAAGAGGTCAACATAACTGAGTAAACATCAGTATGAAGAATTGTTTGGGGAAAACTGAAAAGGTTACAAAATTCATCATCACAAGTGAAGATCACGGAACAAAGTACAAGCTAGTTACACTTCTTGGTTACAAGAACCTATCAAAGCTAACAATAATTAGACAAAAATTCAGCAAACAGGAGAGTCTTCAAAAGCTTCTAAAACACATTAAAGGATTCAGAATTTTGAAAAGAGTTCTACCAACTAGGAGCTACACAAGGACAGAGTCTGGATTGAGATTTGATTTATTTCTCAATAAATATAGGTGTACTGCTCTGTACGCAAGCATAAAAATACTGAACTTAATATATGCTGCTACAGGTAGCCAATATAATGATCTGAAAACTGCAGTAACATGTCCCTGCGTCAGCAGGTTGAACACTAAATGTGGCGCTACATTTTTAATCATCTGCAGTGGTTTGGTGAGGTATGCCAGTACGCCTGCCAGCAGAGAGCTCCAGTAGACCAAATGTGACAATACCAAAGCCTCGAAGTTCTGAGCATATTCTGTTTTGATTACCACCCCAAGGTTGCATATACAATTGGCAGAAATGTGGTGCTAATACTTGGAAATACTTAGTGTTTATATATATATATATATATATATATATATATATATATATATATATCCATCCATTATCCAACCCACTATATCCTAACTACAGGGTCACGGGGGTCTGCTGGAGCCAATCCCAGCCAACACAGGGTGCAAGGCAGGAAACAAACCCCAGGCAGGGTGACAGCCCACCGCAGATATATACTGTATATATATGTATATAGTAAAAGATCAGCCCGGGAACAGATAGACATGAACTCCAGATTTCGTCGTCTCAATAGGAGCATGCCCCGGCGTTGTCAGGCATGCATACAAGCACATGGGTGCCATACAAACTACTGAGTACGATTTTGAGTTGCTGCAATTAAATTTCCTGCAAAATGGACTAGCCTGCCACATCATTTTTTCACTTTGATTTTTGGGGTGTTTTTGAATTCAGCCCTCTGTAGGTTGATAATTTTCATTTCCATCAAACAATGTGGCATCCTTTCATTCCTAACACATTACCCAGTCCATATCAATATAGATATCCAGCAGGATTTTTTCCCCATTGAGATCTGATGTGTTTTCAAAGTGTTCCTTTTTTGAGCAGTTTATATAATTGTATATACTGTATATGCTGCATACTAATTGTTCTTTCTATTTTGTGATTTACCTTTTTATTGTGTCTCTGTCAACTGTTCTAAGGAGACATTCAAGTAAGAATTTAAAGAACAAAGGCCGAAGGATTTTAAACTCACCATTTATACTGCACTATAATACTAGCATTAACCTATAAATATAGTAATAATAGGTTTTAAACAGGAGACATTCAAATAATTTTTAATAGACAGTTTATTATTGTTTTAAAAAAATCAAGCAGCTTAAATTCTTGAAGAATCTTTTCTTTGAGAATTATGTACAGCGACTGGTTCTTGCCTTGTTGATATGTTCCAGTTGCCCAAATATTCAGAACTAGAATAAGTGTATACAATAAATGGATAGAGGAATGGATGGAAAAATAATCCTTGAATGTTGCCACCCATCTCTATCACAATTTTTTATTATAACACCATTACTGACCAACAAAAATGAATAAATAAGAAACACATATCCTAAAATATGATAAAACCACATACCAAATTATAGAAGATTAAACTGAAAAATACTGCATAATTCTAAAAGATTATTTGGTGATTCCCTGTTTTGTAAGTGTGAGACATGTGTGTGTGTTGTGTGTGAATGTTGTGTGTGAATGAGCCCTGAAACTGACTGTTGATAATTTTCATTTCCATCAAACAATGTGGCATCCTTTCATTCCAAGTTGTGTGTGTTGTGTGTGAATGAGCCCTGAAACTGACTGTCACAGTATCCTACCTTGTAGCCAGTTCTGCCGGGATAGGCCTGATTTGAACTGAACAACCGAATTAATATACGCGTACGACTCGCATACTTCTTTTTATAACAGTTAATGCTACCGTTTTTCTGGCCCATGGATTTGGGTTTGGTTCCCAGCTCTGTCTCTGTGGAGTTAGTTCATGTGGGTTTTATATTGTTACTCCCCTTTTTTTAGTTGATGACTCCGTTTTTAACCCTGCAATAAGTGTGGTTGTATGCATGAATATTCCCAGGAATAGAGTGGCATCTTATCCATTCTGGTTAATGTCTTGCACCCAATGCCACCATGATAGGCTATAATTTCATGACAACAAGGCAACACAGAATATTCCAGCTAAGTGAATATAAAATCAGCAGACTATAGAATTTGTTGTCTTGAACAGACTTTGTCTACCTTGACCTCCATGCAATAGAGAGAATAGGACTTTAGAAATATGTAACAATTTAGATGGTGAAATAAATACTGCACGTGCACAAAAATTGTTAGTAGTGTTCAGATGAGATACTGGCTGAATACCATCATTAATAATTGTACATACAATAGATATAGGTTATTTAATACATAATAAAAGACTGAAAAGGAAAAGTAGAGTAGATTAGTTATCAAGATGTTTTTGTAACTGTTTTTGTTGCAGGTGGAAATTAATTCATAATGTCATAAAATTTCACATACCTTTTAGCTCAGGCTCAAACCTCCCCTAATCCTTTTCTTCTGCTATTCTCTTTCACTGCTGCCTCTGTAGTTCCTTCTTCCGACTGTACCTACTCTTCTCCTGACAGACTTGCCACTCCAGACTAGGTGTTGCACACAACAAGGTGCCTTTTATTCCACCATTAAGGACCCTGAAGTGGTCCTAGTCCATCTGGCTGGCCCATCATAATATGACTAAAGTGAGCTATTAATTACAGAATGTCACTTTTGGAAGTGCCAAGAAGAATTCCCATGGGGAGGTCAAAATGTGATCACTTTTAGCTTAAAGGCAAACTCAGTCTGTAACCAAAGGACTTCTTTTCTCTGTACTGAGGAAAACTGAATCAAATAAATTAGGCTCTTGCTAGAAAAAAAAAGGGAACAACTTCAAGTCCCATCTAAGATGTTACAATGGAACATTTGCATTTACATTAACTGGAACTAAATTTGACAAGTTGCTTTCACATGCTTATTACAGCTCGCTAATTCACAAACAAATCTGTCACACCACATCTTGTTTGTATCCACCTTAAGGAACTTAGTGTCATGTCTGGGTATTCATGTAATTTATTCACAGATCCTAATCACTCCAATGTCCACATCTGACTGTAAACCAAGCATACACTTTACTTTATGCACAAGTCTACTGATCAATTAGCAGGATATCATAGAGTAAGCCAGAAAATAATGGAGGTACGTGTGCTTATCATAATTTCCACCGTCAGAAATATGGTATTGTATCTCAATTCATTTTCTTTGCAAGCACAGTGGCCAGACTGGGCGATTTCACGCCCATTTGGTTTATTCTTAAATCCATTGTGCATGAAACAAATGGCTTGGGCAAAACTCCTCATTTAGGGCTACTTTTCTTGAAATCGTGCGCATTTTTCTAAAGACTAAAAGTGTCTATTTGAATTTCCATACCACTTTAGCCAATAAAACCACTTCTTCTTTCCAACTTAATGAAAGTGAAATGTCACACAACCTCCTTCATTAAACAGCCTGTCTAAAAATGAATCAAAAACTGGAATGCAAAGGTGGAATAACTGCAGTAAGGAAAGCATTTTCATGGTATCTCAACAACTGTTGGATCACGTTTTGTAAAAAAAAAAAATATATACAGTGATCCCTCCTTTATCGCAGGGGTTGCGTTCCAGAACCCCCCCCCCGCGAAAGGTGAAAATCTGCGAAGTAAAAACCATATGTTCATATGATTATTTTTAGAAATTTTAAGCCCTTATAAACTCTCCCACACTCTTATAAACATTTTCCGCACAGTTATACAGCATATGTAAACCCTTTGTATTCTTAGATATTAGGTAAGATTCGTTGAAATTATGTATGTAAACACATTGTTTATATGCAGTAAAACCTAAACATTATTTTAAAGATATCAAGCTTCTCCGATATCACATTATGTTACAGCCATTACGATAGACAGATCGTTTTGGAGCCATAACGAAGGGTTTGACTATGCACAAAGTTAAACACAAAGAGCACAAAAGTTAACTCTTTACACAGCGAAACACGTTGATGCTGAATGAGCGAGACAAGACTTCCTGGTTAATGCAGCACAATGGAATTCAGCGCTCTGTCACTGAGCCAATCAGCACACAGGAACTTAACTGCGTGCTCTGATTGGGTAGCTTCTCAGCCATTCGCCAATAGCGTCCCTTGTATAAAATCAACCGGGCAAATCAACTGAGGAAGCATGTACCAGAAGTAAAAAGACCCATTGTCCACAGAAACCCGCGAAGCAGCAAAACATCCACGTTATATATTTAGATATGCTTACATATAAAATCCGCGATAGAGTGAAGCCGCGAAAGTCGAAGCGCAATATAGCGAGGGATTACTGTATCTATATTTATAATTACCAATGCTGCCATGATATCAGTTGATTAACCATTCTGCCATACTTTCTGCCATCTAATATGGAGCCATTTTTTATTGTTTACTAGTTAAGTATGGTGGTTCACTTATTATGACTGCTGCCTCACAGCTCCAAAAACTTGACACCTCAATGACTGTGCAATATTTTCAGGTTGTGTAACAATTAGAAACCAGTTTATTCCATAACTAGAAACTCCATGAGTGTTTCCAGGACTGACATCACACCCAAAGTAGGTAATTGCTTTGTGCTAGATACTCCTGTCAAAGGCTATTGCTCCTCAAGATCATGCAATGAAAATTTGGTTTTGAAAAAACAAATAGTTGGGTATTTTTTCAATCACTCCTTTAATTTACTCTTCAACTGCATTGTATTTGTTGGTGTTCATTACAGTAAAAAAAGCTGGGTTTTATTTCTTTCAGACATACATAACAATGTGGCATTTAAGTAAACTACATTCTGAGTGTAAAGTAAACATTTTAAGTCATGCCACCTGGTTGCCACTGTCCTGGTGTAAATCAGCAAAAAGACCTTTTGAAAGGCAGTCAAGATGAAGATTATCTACCTGTATGTAAATGTAATTGATAAGCAAGTGTCTTTCTTTGGCCTGTTGTTTGGAGAGTGAGATCACTGCAATGTCAGTATGGCTTAAATAAGGCCTTAGTATATCACAATGGTAAAGGCTTCAGTGCAGTGAAGTGTCAGCTTGGCCTGCTTTACAGAAAAATATATAAATGGTCTTAATGCCCCTTTTACCCTACAAAAATTACAATCGGATACTCTGTGTATTTTGACCTGAGTAAAAATGATAAGACTGTCTCTTGGACTTAGAACAGCGGAGACAGCTACACCTATCAACTCAGACAGATTGTGCCAACAGCCAGTTAGACAAGAAGAAAAAAATAACTTGCAACTGATCTTGTTTCTTGATAAACATCTGCCCAGCATTACTGTATTGGGTGGTATGGAATTTAAAGTTTGGGTTTCCACAGAAATGTTGAAGGTCACTCAGGATGATCTTAAGAACACATGCATCCTGTGATATTGTGCCTATGGCAAGACCATCTGGGCCCTGAGTTAGCACAAGATAACTCAGAGTTATGGGACACAGACTTGTGATGGTAACTCCATTACCAAGAGGTTCCCTTATGTTTACTGAAAGCAAGGCTTTCTGAGTAAAATAACCTTCATTGCTGTCATATCCTTTCTTAATATCTATTGTGGTAGGTGAACTAGGGGGCTATGATAGACAAACGTGACATATATAATCAAAAAGTGTAATTCCTGTACAAAACACCCATTTAACTGGGAGAAAGTGCAGCATTAACTTTATATGAAATTTCTCAAAGCATGAATGAATAAATGAAGAATGTTACCCAAATTGAACATAATAAAAAGACACAAGCTCATGGTCCACTGTTTATGACAAGCTGAACTGTTGTGAACAACCTAGAAGTTGTTTAAGTGCTGTATGTCACAAGGGCATTCTTGTATTTGTCTTAACATACACAGCACCTGAAATAATTACACAAAAATACATTTGGGTCTGAGTCATAGGAGCAAGTTCTCCATGCCGCATCATTCTGATACATTTAATGAACATAATTTGATAACATTTTAGAAAATGGATTAGGGTCTCTAAACAAATGTTACTTCCCCAAAGTCACTGACATCACATTCTCAACTATTTAAACTAAAGAAGTCTCACTCTGCACTTAAGATCTGATTCTACCACGGAGAGCAAAATAGAGAGTTACTTCCAGCAGCAATGCAAGCTGGTGGAAAGATTCTACAACAGGTGTGGGCAAACCTTTTGGCTCAGGGGTCACATTGACTTTTAAAATTTGACAGACAGGCCAGGCCAGCACTAGATGCATACATATCAAACATAAACACAAAAAAGGCATTACAGTGTTAATATTTACATTCACTTTTAATGGGAACAGTGTTGTTGATCACCCTTTTTTGCCTCTACATACGTAGAGCCAAACAACACCAGCATCCTCTGTGCCATCTTCTGGATGTTTGGAAATTTGGCTGCGCTTAATGAAGCATAAAACTCATCCAATTTAAGAGAGATGAACTTCTCCTTTAAGACGGTATCACATTGGAGATCAATCAGTTCCAACTGCAACTCCTGTGGCGCCGTTTCAGGGTCCAGTGTGAAGGGACATGACACCAGCTGAAGTGACTTGTAAATTTTTCCAAAATCAGAGAACCGACGGCAGAATTCTCCATGCAGGTCGTCCAGTGATTTCCTGTATTTTTTCACAAGTCGAGGGGCCCCTTTCAGCGTAGCCAGTGTGGGGAAATGAACGAATGAGTTGTTTGACAGTTGCTTTAAGAATAAAGCTAGCTTGGTTTTGAAGGCTTTGACATTTGAGAACATTTCATGCACAAACTGGTCCCTTGTAGCTTCACGTTCAGCTCATTCATGTGTGTCAGTATGTCCACAGCAAAAGCTAAATCACAAAGCCAATCTGTGTCACTTAGCTCAGGAAAATCGTCAGCTTTCTCAAGTAGCTCCAAAAATGAGATAATCTCCTGTTTGAGCACCCACACTCATCAACATACTTTCCCCAAACTTAACCAGCGGACATTGGAGTGGTAAAGCAAGTCCTGGTGATCAGCATCAATTTCTTCAAGAAACTTAATAAACTGACGATGCTGAAGTCCCCTCGCTTGAATAAAGTTAACTTGTTTTACAACTGGCTTCACTTCGTAGTCAAACTGCAATACGGATTTACACAGTGTTTCCTGGTGGATTAGGCAGTGTAAGAAAATTACCTCCTGCTCAGGGTTGGCCTCCTTCACCCTCTCCTGGATTCTTTTGAGCAACCCAACTTTTTTTCCAGTCAGATTTGGCAATCCATCTGAGGTAACATTGGCGAGCGTACTCCAAGGTAGCTTATGCCTATTGATGATCCCCGACACGCTGTCATACAAGTCCTCTCCCCGCGTTTTTCCCTTTAGGGATTCCATGGCCAAAAACTCCTCCGTTATCTCAAAATTGTTATTAATCCCTCTGATAAAAATTAAAAGCTGAGCAGAGTCGTTTATGTCATTACTTTCGTCCAAGGAATATAATGTAAATGACTCCGCTTTTTTGTTTAACTTGCTAGCGAGTCACTGTCCTGTGTGATAAGCTAATTTTTTCAAATTTGTTCTTGTTCTCAGGACATAAGATACCTGCTATCTCTATCATGCACTCTTTAAGAAACTCCCCTTCAGAGAAAGGCTTGCTGGTCTTTTTTTAATTTGAATGGCAGCACATAACTTGCCTTCGTGCTTGATTCTTGGATGGCAGTTTCTCGGATAAAGGTGTTTTGCTGAGCCTGAAAACTAGCTGCCAACCACTGAGCGGTAGCTGTCTGTTCTTGCGTTGACTGGTTGTTAGCGTAATTAGCATGCTTGGTGGAAAAGTGACGGCTGATGTTGTATTCCTTGAAAACCGCAACGGTTTCTTGGCAAATAAGACATACAGCCTTTGACCGGACTTCAGTGAAAAAAGTATTTAGTTGTCCATTCCTTATTAAACACTCGGCACTCACTGTCGACTTTTTTCTTTGGCCCACTCATTATTGCAGATGGGTTCAGAGCAGTAGCAGAGTAACAACAGAGAGTAACCCGGGCTCCGCAAAATCAAGTCAATGTATCACTGCGCCTAATGCGCCACCTGGTGGAACGACAGGACAAGGTCAAATGAATGCAGTCATAATTATGATATGATTTGATTTGGGCAATTTTGTACCAATCTTCAGCGGGCCGGATTAAAAAGACCAACGGGCCGGATGTGGCCCGCGGGCCGTAGTTTGCCCACCCCTGTTCTACAAGCAATTTGTGACTGTGCCATAGTACATTTCTCTGAAAACAATGCTGAATTAGATCTCAATTCTTGTCATTCTGTTTGAATGCATGCCTCCTTTTTACTTTCTCGTATGCAAAGTATAAGGAAAGGATTGTAATCGTCCAAAGATCTGATGTCAAGATTTTGATGAATCTCAACATTTTAGACCTCCCTGACTTTCTCTTATATAAAGTATAGGGAAAGTATTGGAATCCTCCAAAAATTCCATTTCGAGATTTTGATGAATTTCGACGTTTTAGGCCTCCCTGAGTCCAGAAATACCATATTTGGAATTATGTCTGTGTGTCTGTCTGTGTGTAAACACAATAACTTGAGTACATTTTCACTTAGGTCAACCAAACTTTGCATAAAAGTATTAGGTACAAAACGTAGATTTCTATCAAATTTTGGGCTATTTCCATTAACCAGAAGTGGTACTTTACCTTTTATGATGCATCTGTAGAGTCCGATTTATTCAACTTTACTTTTATAATATTGTTTAATATATTATTAATTTGATTTGATTTGTTGTTGATGGTTCTTTAATGTACATAATACAAAAATATATTCATTGTCTTGTGGTTTGCTCCTCAAATATCCATCCCAATATCTGAGTATACGAGAAAATCTAGGGGAGACCACTCTTGATTTTTATTTCTTATTCTCTTCAAGCCACCACCTGTAGAACCACGGTAGAAAAAAATTATCTGCCTCCTTTCACCCATGCCAAGGTAAGAATTAAGTTATTCCTTCAACAAAAGAGCTTTTACGTAACTCATCTGAAATTACAGTACAGACGTGTGCCTTTGCTTCTTTAGCTTTAGAACACTGGATCCTGTTTTCAGCATTTATACCATTGAATTCTTAAAATTATTAGTCATCAGTTAGATCTTCAGCTAATCTTCCTTTGAAATAAAAGCCCAATTTAAAAAGTAAAAAAAATGTTTGCAAATAACTTTTGTCTTATTGTACTGTGAAAGATAATATGCAGCAACAACAGATGGGGAATAAATGACTTGCACTTCATTCTTTAAAGGAGTAAATGATGCTCATTGTGGCCTGTTGGTGAGTTTGTTACAAATAAATTAATAAATTTAACTGTGACTGCGGATGTGTTCCTTCAAGTCAATACAGTGTCAGGATCACAGACACATCATCAAATAAAGTATTTTTTCACAGATGATCTATTAACATATGTAGCATTTATCTTTTCTTGAAGCTGTCACAATAACTTGCTTGAATAAACTGAACAACTGTAGACAGCAGAAGTCACACTAGGCAGGCACCAAAATATATCAGCTTGGCACCAGAATACAAAGGTGTCATTAGAGAGCCAGATGTTTCATGTTTTCAGAAAAAATATCCCATTAAATTTCTAGAAACACTTCTGTAAAGTGCTGATACAATATTCAACTAATGGAAGCTAATGTCCAAATCATATTTATGTTCACCAAACTGGACTTATGCTTAATTTTTGTCAAAATAGCTATTTATGGATTTCCATCTAACCCACCTATTCCATCACAGGTCCTCAAAGAACAATAAACTGGAAAGTCTTCAGGCAGCATCAGGACAAGGCAAGAATGAAACCTGAATAACATGCCATCACAGGGTACAATCCCATCTTTTACTTTTATTAACAATGTTAATACAATATATAGCTTATTTTCTGCAAAATTACTGCTGCATTAGACTGTCGGGACAGTCTACAACAAAGCCAGAGAATACTGCAAATAGCCAGAGAAGATCTTACAAGACATTGTACTCCCAGACGAGCTTAAACTGGAGAAGGACAAACTGTAGTTGCCTTTACTTCACTACTAGCACATAGACTTGTCTTGCTAAACTGGAAGATTTCTAGCCCACCTTTTTTAAGTCAGTGGGTAACTAATATTATATACTACTAGAGGGCTTACCCCTGCTCGCTTCACTCGCCAACCCCCCTTGCCTGCGCTACGCGCCAGCCACTTCACGTCTCTGCCGCTCGTGTTGTCAAGAGGGGGGCTGAACACACCTCAATGAGACGTGGTCGCTCATCCAAAACCCCCTCTTAAACGTTGATACAATGGGAACCAAATACAGTTTTTTTTACGTCCTCTTTGCTCGATCAGCTGCTGGACTGCTTCTGCTGCCATGCAGTGTGATCTTCATCTCGTGCGGTGCTGCAAACATTTAAAAACCTGTACAGAAGCTGTCCTACTCTTTGCCTTTAATTTCTGGCCCCAGGCATGGTTAAATCTCTTGGCAGAAAGTCTTGTCTCGCCGGGTGTGAGTTCTTGATATTTTTTAGTTTATAATTTAAAAACGGAATAAGAATATGAAAATTTAACATGATCACAATAAAGTTTGATAAATTCTAAAAAGAATGATTCCAAACATATATATGTAGGTTTTAAAATAAGCCCGATTTAAAGCGTGACAAAAAAGTGACATAAAAACGTCACATAAAATCATTGCACAAAATCGTTGCACTTTTAGACTTAGGATTTTATATATAGAGAGTAGATTTTAAATTGGGAAAAATTAAATTCTCACTTAGAGGATCTTTACAAAACTTTTTTTAAAACCTGGCAGGATCTAATTAATAACATTTTAGAATAAGCATTTATATTGGAAAGTAAGACTTTCTCTCTTTACTACTCTTAACAGTTTTGCTCTGGTTGTTGACCTTCCTCTCTTTCTCTTGGGGGGGGGGGGTTGATTTGTATTTAAATTCTTTTAATAAATTCAATAAAAGATCCAAGAAAAAAATCTTACAAGACATAAATGAAACCAGGTCATCAGATATTCTAAACGTTAAAGTTATCTTTATTAAAAAAATTGCAGAAGACCAACATTAGCTGGAAAAAGAGAACTTTAAAAGGATTGTGTTTTTTTTCTGACTGTGGCCTCTTCTCTAAGCAGCACTATGACATTTGGTCGATGTGACATGGAGGGAAAGCAGGGATCCAGTATATCCCCTTTCTTTTATCTATTCCTGGAAAAGATGTGTTTGTTTTTTTTTCACTGTAACTTGGCTTTATCTGATTCTCTTGTGGTTTTGATATCTAAAGTTTGAAACAGGACCAGTCCTCACTCCTCAGTCATGATCTATTGTATGACCCAGCTACTAAACTCCATCCATGGAAGACTTGATATTATTTGGACTCCTATCTTAATTAAATATGCCATTATTTCCAGGTTTCTGCCTTTATTGCACAAAAATGCACAACAGGATTGATTTACATTTTAAAGGAATGTAATAAGTATGGCTAAGCTATACACTGATCTCTCTTTTTAACAATGGACCATTTGATTTCTTTTAATCAGTTGTTTAGTAATGATCAAATAAGCAGAAACAAGAGTACAACAACAACAACAACAACATTTATTTATATAGCACATTTTCATACAAACAGTAGCTCAAAGTGCTTTACATAATAAAGAATAGAAAAATAAGACACAATAAGAAAACAAAATAAATTAGCATTAATTAACATCGAATTAGAGTAAAGTCCAATGGCTAGGGAGGACAGAAAAAAACGAAAAAAAAACTCCAGACGGCTGGAGAAAAAAAATAAAATCTGTAGGGATTCCAGACCATGAGACCGCCCAGTCCCCTCCTTTGAGTAAAGAAGCTGCTCCTGTCATTTGCACTTGTGTCTGTTATCTTTTAATGGACACTATTTGAAGAAACAAAACATTACTTCTAATTATACTTCTTATTCAATTAATTGGCCTTTCCCAAGTCAATAAAATTTGGAAGAAATTTAAATACGTTATCACTTTTACATTTTGCTTCACCTTTTTCGAGAGATTGTATCCAAATAATGACAACTGAAAAAGAGAGGACACACTCACTAAATGCTAAAGAGAAGCAGTGCATTTAAAAACACTTTCACCTGAAAAATCACTAACATGTTAAAATGAATTAAGGCCATGTCACATTAGAAGACTTTTCTAGTGATATTTGAGTTGTAGCCTTTATTTACATAATCATAGTGAGTCTGAGGCATTTGGCAGTTAAATTTCGTGATTTCAGTTGTGTAACGTGTCATGCCCAGTGGCCATTGTTGAGTTATACATAATATGGGCATTACCCAAATACATCTGGTCCTCACTATGCCTTCTTCTAACTATAAGAAAAAATGGTTAAATGTGAGTAAATGGTGTGCTTGGTGCTGTATTGAGTTGATACAAAATTAATATTCTTCACTGGTCATTCACTCTTTACTCTGACTTTTTAAACATGTATGCAAATGCTTGTTAATTCATCTTGTATTACTGTATGTGGTTTGAATGACCACATAGAATGTCAGTATCTTACTTCCAGAATGTTCCAAGTTAGAAAAGGTACAATAGGAAGACGCCATTCAGCCTGACACAGCTCATCAGCCTCTTATCACCTAAAGGCCATGTCACATTACCCAACTATTCCAGCAATCTTCATAATAGACCTCACTTACATAATCTTAGAGAGTTGGGACAATTGTGGTGCACTCCTGCGACCATCACTTGTGTGGTGTACAATACCCAGCGACTCAATCCATCTAGTCCTTGACTTGCCCTGAAAAAATCAAACAGGTTTGATTTTGTCTTTAATCATGGGGGCGGGCTCTGACTACATGAGAGCTGACAACCAATGAATGCTCATATAATGCAAGCACAAGGAACACAGTTATTTTGGACTTCACAAACAGAAGAGAAGCTTGTGTTATGTTTCATATTTTACATATCACTACATAATGGAAAAAAGAAAAATAAAGGGGCCATGATTGTGACTGAATTCGCTATACCTGTTAACCCTTCAAATAGCACCGGTTCTGTTGGGGAGCATGCTATTGGTTGGTGCTGGAAAGTCATCACACAGTCACTAAATTTGACATGCCCAATGATCTTCAGTTACATAAATCAACATGGTCCAGCAACGGGAAAGTCTGACATACTCTATGACAAGACGTCACTTAATATTGTAGCGGTGCATTCCCAGCAATGGTCGTCTGCTGAGGGTGCAGGGGCTGCTGGGTACAAGGAGGCCAGCACGACATTTAAAAGCGGGCCAGTGATACAAAAGTGGGGAAGTCTTTTGTGTTTTGTTTCTGGAATTACCGGTTTCTCTACCTTCAATTCTGATACCTGTGGATTCTTGTTTTGTCCTGGATCATCTCTTGGTTTGGGCTATGGTCTGTCTGGTGTCTTCCTGCACATGAGGACTATCCGAGAATTTGTTGTCATCCTTTGAAGAAAGGAGTTGTCATGGACCCATTCACTCGTCTTCATCTCATCAGGAAATACCGGAAGGCCTATCTTTACATTCCCATTCAAAGTGCTGATCTCTGAACTATCTACCTCCATCACTGCATTTAATCAGATTTTTGTTTGTGGTTTGTTTGTGTTCTGGGATGGGATCGTTTTAGCATGTAGTTATATTTTATTTATTATTGTTTAACACACTCTTTAATTTCTGTTTTATTTCCGGTTGCTTTCTTATCTCTGTGAGGGAGTGTGTGTGAGTCGGGCCAAGGCTGGGCGCGTTCCTGGGATCCCCACCTAAAAAAATAAATAAATCACCGTCTTATCGACGGTGTGAATCTTAGTTGGCTTAACACAGCAGATCTGAAGAATTTTATCATAATTTTTTAAAACGTCTTTTTGTCACTCTGTAATAACATAGTAAATCTTCAACACAGTAAATAAGAATAAATATGCTTAATTAATATATTGGCTCCAATTAAAAGCAGGTCGGCACAGTGGCGCAGTGGTTAGCGCTGCTGCCTTGCAGTCAGGAGTTTGCATGTTCTCCCCGTGTCTGCGTGGGTTTCCTCCGAGTGCTCTGTTTTCCTCCCACAGTCCAAAGACATGCAGATTCTAAATTGTCCCTAATGTGTGCTTGGTGTGTGTGTGTGTGCCCTATGGTGGGCTGGCTGGGATTGTCTCCAGCAGACCCCCGTGACCCTGTAGTTAGGATATAGCGGGTTGGATAATGGATGGATGGAATTAAAAGCAGGTCTTGGATGGAATAAAGACCAGCACATATTGCATAGCCATTATTTGTGGTGTCACTCTAAGAATCAGATATGGAAAGAGACAACCCATAGGGTCATTTTTCAAATTGTTAGTATTCCACTGTAATAAAAAACAAGTTGCAGGGAGCAGCATATTAACAACATTTCATTCATCCAGGACCTGAAGTACTGATGCCGATACCAACTGAACATACTGTAAGGCAATTAAATTAAAATGCATTGTGTAAATAATAAGTGTTCATCCTCAAAGGATACAAAATACAGAACAAAAATAAGATAAGCTAAAGGAATAATGACTAAGAGAGAAACTTATTGACAAAATTGAAAGGAAAGCCATACAAGGCAACCATCCTTCCAATTCTGAACCCTGCTTAATCCAGCCAAGGGTTGCCTATGCTGAAACCATAACAGTAACTGGATGACGATTGTGCTAATATGATCTGCTATTTTACACAACTGATCGAAAATACAAGGTTTCTCACCAATCTGCTTAACAAGAAATGCTTTCCTCTAGTAGTCTTTAAAAAGCAAATATGTTACACAAATAACGTAATCATCTGAAACTACAAAAAAGAAAAAGCAAAAGATCTGTGAAGGAGGAAAATGGGGCATAGATTTTAAGTAGTGCATCTTAATAATGGAGAGGCTATTCATTTTAAACAGCACAATGGGATTACTTTGCAAAATACTTCATTTTATTTATGATGTTTATCGAGGCAAAAAAAGAAACCAATTTATCTTTATTGCATTATTACTCCACTTGGGATTAATTAAGAATCTGGGGCCCAAAGCTCAAACAGATGTAACCTCTTTTTTCCATCTCTACAAGTTACAGCCATTTACTAAAAGGACAGCACAATGTTTCACACAATACATGTAAAAATGTGCAAAAATAGGCAAAATTAGTAAATACTATCCACTCCAAGGAAATGTAACAAACTTGCTTCAGTATAAGCATTAAATGGAGTTTTCATGGCTTGGACCCGTTAGAAATGCTCAGATAGAATACCTGATCTATCAGAAAACCCTACAACTGAATGATGCAAATCTATTCATAATTAATATAGTGCAGTTCTGGAAGCTGCATAAGAATGTGGTCTGCAGCACTCACACTAGCATACGCATTATAATCTTTTGACCTGAACACAGGTTCTAAAGGACATGGATCATCACTCACTGTTCTATTCTTTCACGTCCCAAAGACAAACAGGTTTGTTTGAAGGGTGATTATGAACTGGCTCTGCAGAAACGATTGTGAGGTGTGTGAATGTGGAATCTGGAAAAGGTGAAATAAGACAGGACGTTTGCAGAAAAAATGAAAAATGAGCAAAATAATGTATTCAGGATGTTAATAGTAGAACAGCAGAAAAGGAGGAGGTGAAGGGTATTAGCAGCAGTAAGGGGAAAATAAAATGTACAGGCAGTGAAGTAGTGAATGCTTTGAACTTGCATTTTTCTAAAGCTTTAGCATGTGAATAAGTTGATAACCGCCTAACAGTAACAGGAACTATCAATGAGGTACTTAGTGATCTGGAAATTGCTGAGGAAGACATGTTGCATGAAATAAATAGGCTTAAATCTATCTAAGAAATTGCTGGGGCCTAGAGTATTTAAGAAGGCTAGTGAGTGCACATATAAACCATTTATGCTTATTTTTCAAAAACTACTGTTTCTGAGGAAAATTCCGAAAAAAACTGCAAGGTAACAAATATTGTACATTTATTTAAAAAAGGCGATGGTCTGATTCATATAAGTTTCGGCCAGTTAGTTTAAAATGCCTTATGGGTAAATTGATGAAAGCAAATATTAAGGAAAAGATCAACAGCAGGTGTGTTGGTAAACCATCAACATGGATTTAAAAGGGGGAAGAACGTGTTTCAGAAATATGCTGGAATCCCAAGAGGAAAAAACAAAAACACATGAGCAGTGTGATGCATATGATATAATTTATCTGACTTTTCAGAAAGCTTTTCATAAAGTGCCGCTTGACAGGTTAGTCATTAAATTATAAAAGTAGTGTAAATGGGTACAAAATTGACTTAAATTACAGCTTGGTGTTGGGTGTGTGTGTGTGTGTGCGCGCACCCTGCGGTGGGCTGGCGCCCTGCCCATGGTTTGTTTCCTGCCTTGCGCCCCGTGTTGGCTGGGATTGGCTCCAGCAGACCCTGTAGTTAGGATATAGCAGGTTGGATAATCGATGGATGGAAGTTGTGTCCCTCGGTGGTAAGTGTTGGATTAACTGATCTTATTATATATATATATATTGGTGCCAGAGTGGTCCTTCAGAGCAGATGAGACTCATCCATGTGAAGGTTCCAGAAAGAACCTTTATTTATTTAGATACCAGACTTCCCCCACAGCTTTGCCTGTGTAAAAGTGAAAAAGGACTGTGAGGAGGGCCCTGCCTGGCTCCCTACTCCTAATGTCTTGTTGCGCAGCCTCTGTCTCGGATTAGCGTGAATATATCACTCTTGCAAGCAAACTATGATTCTTAGTGTGATGAGAGAGGTTGCAAAATCAACTGGAATGTTCAAGCAAATTATAGAAAAATGGCCGATCTAAATCCGTTAAGTAGTTCTCTTGCTTGCTAGCTAAGCGCAAGTAAGATAAGCCCTGAGGCTGCTGCATGAGTGAGGAGGGCCCCACCCTTCTCCCCTGCTGCATCTCTCTTGGATTTGCGCAAATAAATCGGTACCGCAAGCAAACTTTGATTCTTAGCATGATGACAGAAGTCGTAAGATCATCCGGAATGTTCAAGCAAATTATAGAAAAACAGCCGATCTAAATCCATTAAGTAGTTCACTTTCTTGCTAGAAAAGCGCAAGTAAGATACGCCCTGAGGCTGCTGCATTAGTGAGGAGGGCCCCACCCTTCTCCCCACGGCCTGCTGCGTCTCTCTCGGATTTGCGGAAATAAATCGGTACCGCAAGCAAACTCTGATTCTTAGCGTGATGAGAGAAGTCGCAAGATCAACTCAACAAGTTCTCTCATGAAAATCAGACAGACAGGCAGACAGACATACAGACAGACAGACAGACATTGGATTTTATATATATAGAGGGAGATGTAACATGCTCTGTATGGTAGATAACGATGATGAGACGGTAACATATTTGTAAAATACCAACAGCTCATGATTTTTATATATATAGTAACACAGGCTAAGGTTTTCATGATGTGTTAGTGTCTTGCAAGGTAGCCTACAACACATTCAAAATTTCAGTTTTTTCTAATTTTTAGAAAAGTTTTTCAAAGCATAAAGAACAAACTTAATATGTAAAGCGCTCGTCCCAGAATAAAATGGTGCTTTGTTAAGCATTAGTTCTACAAGGAATCACTCAACCCAGTAAAGAATCATAAAATACCTTTAAAGAACCAGTATTTTTAAAAGTGTACATACAGGTGCTGGTCATAAAATTAGAATATCATTACAAAGTTGATTTATTTCAGTAATTCCATTCAAAAAGTGAAACTTGTATATTAGATTCATTCATTACACACAGACTGATGTATTTCAAATGGTTATTTCTTTTAATTTTGATGATTATAACTGACAACTAATGAAAGTCCCAAATTCAGTATCTCGGAAAATTAGAATATCAATTAAGACAAATGCAAAAAAAGGATTTTTAGAAATGTTGGCCAACTGAAAGGTATGAACATCAAAAGTATGAGCATGTACAGCACTCAATATTTAGTTGGGGCTCCTTTGGCCTGGATTACTGCAGCAATGCGGTGTGGCATGGAGTCGATCAGTCTGTGGCACTGCTCAGGTGTTATGAGAGCCCATGTTGCTCTGATAGTGGCCTTCAGCTCTTCTGAATTGTTGGGTCTGGCGTATTGCATCTTCCTCTTCACAATACCCCATAGATTTTCTATGGGGTTAAGGTCAGGCGAGTTTACTGGCCAAATAAGAACAGGGATACCATGGTCCTTAAACCAGGTACTGGTAGCTTTGGCACTTTGTGCAGGTGCCAGGTCCTGTTGGAAAATGAAATCTGCATCTCCATAAAGTTCATCAGCAGCAGGAAGCATGAAGTACTCTAAAACTTCCTGGTAGACGGCTGCGTTGACCTTGAACCTCAGAAAACACAATGGACCAACACCAGCAGATGACATGGCACCCCAAACCATCACTGACTGTGGAAACTTTACACTGGACCTCAAGCAACGTGGATTCTGTGCCTCTCCTCTCTTGCTCCAGACTCTGGGACCTTGATTTCCAAAGGAAATGCAAAATTTACTTTCATCAGAGAACATAACTTTGGACCACTCAGCAGCAGTTTTGTGTTTAGCCCAGGCGAGATGCTTCTGACGCTGTCTCTTGTTCAAGAGTGGCTTGACACAAGGAATGCGAAAGCTGAAACCCATGTCTTGCATACGTCTGTGTGTGGTGGTTCTTGACGCACTGCCTCCAGCTGCAGTCCACTCTTTGTAAATCTCCCCCACAGTTTTGAATGGGTTTTGTTTCACAATCCTCTCCAGGGTGCGGTTATCCCTATTGCTTGTACACTTTTTTCTACCACATCTTGTCCTTCCCTTCGCCTCTCTATTAATGTGCTTGGACACAGAGCTCTGTGAACAGCCAGCCTCTTTAGCAATGACCTTTTGTGTCTTGCCCTCCTTGTGCAAGGTGTCAATGGTCGTCTTTTGGACAACTGTCAAGTCAGCAGTCTTCCCCATGATTGTGTAGCCTACAGAACTAGACTGAGAGACCATTTAAAGGCTTTTGTAGGTGTTTTGAGTTAATTAGCTGATTAGAGTGTGGCACCAGGTGTCTTCAATATTGAACCTTTTCACAATATTCTAATTTTCCGAGATACTGAATTTGGGACTTTCATTAGTTGTCAGTTATAATCATCAAAATTAAAAGAAATAAACATTTGAAATACATCAGTCTGTGTGTAATGAATGAATCTAATATACAAGTTTCACTTTTTGAATGGAATTACTGAAATAAATCAACTTTGTCATGATATTCTAATTTTATGACCGGCAGTTGTATAAGGCAGAGCAAGTAGTAAGTAAAAATATTAGATTTGAAAAGCCAATTTGAGGTTTGAAACTTGAAAATACAACTTATAAGAAGAACCTTGGAGTCATCCAACTTGTCACTATCTACGCTATATCCATACACTTTAATAGGCTAATGTGATGTTAGGTTATATATTACGATATATATGTATATACAGACTATGAGTGAAAGGAAATCATGCGTAAGCTGTATAACACATGAGTGAGGCCTCATCTGCAGTACATGTACAGTTACGGTCTCCATATATAAAAAATAAGACATAACAGCACTAGACAAAGTCCATAGAAGAGCAACAAGGTCGAATCCGGGACTACAGAGTTTCCAGCTATGAAGTAATACTGAAGGAGTAGAACCTTTTCAGTATAAGCAAAAGGGGATTATGAGGTAACATGATTTTTAAAATCATGAATTAGTACGATGGATCCCATTTGTTCTTCTTAAATAAGTTTTTTAACAAGAACATAGGATCACAGAAACGTGCTATTAGCAGTTTTACGCATAAATGGTAGAATTTTTTTTTTCACAAAGAGAACCAGAGATACATGGAATAAATTACCAAGTAGTGTGGTAGACTTGAACTCTGCCCGATGTTATATAGAAAAAATCAGGCTGCATATAATGTTCTTATCCAAATTGTTTAAATGTGCCCTGCAATAAATTGACACCCTATTCCAGTCTGGTTCATACCTATTGCCTGATTCTGCCAGGTTAAGCTCCAACTCCCTGGCATGCGAGTTTTCTTTTTTTTTTTTTTTTTAAAGAAAAACATTGTAAGGAATAAATTATCTGAACCTATATATTCTATTACAGAGAATCACAGGTATCCAAATCCCATTCCAGGATCATTGGACACATTGTAGGAACCAACATAGGATAGGACATCAATCTTTCAAAAACTACACTCGCCCTCATGTACTCATGCTAATTCTTACTAAGTCAATGTAGTACCACCAGTCAACCTGACATTTACGTCTTTAGGATATGGGAAGAAAAACTGGAGGACTCTGAAAAAATCAATTTAGATGCAGAGTAAGTGGCTAGACTAAGACTGCCTAGAAATGCAAGGAAATAGTCCTTACCACAAATGCACTGTGGTGTCCTTAAGTGCTTAGGTGTATTCTTGTATTGTACCTTATAATCTAGCATTGGTTTTTTTAAAGAGCATCTCATATGGATACCTTGACAGTCCCAAATGCATCCTGAGTAAACAGATCTAGAGGGCTATTAATCAACCCTAAAACAGATACTTTGAACTGTCTTTATGAACAGGAGGATAAGCAGGAAAGTTTGGCTTTTTAAAATATATGGCAAGACTCAGCAATGCAGAAGAAATATGGATTCCCATGAGCCAGCTAGAGGCACCATTAAGGCATTCCAGAATTCAAGAAATGACCCCAGAGCTGGCTGCTCTGAGTTTGGATTTTGGAAGAGAAATAAAGTGAATATCTGCTGACAGGGAGACAGTACTACAGACATTTTATCAGCAGGAATCCACAGCACAGTGGTAGTGTAGATTGATTTGCTTACTAAGTAAATTAGCTGCTCTACCACTTATTAAATGAAATCTTAAACCCTTGAATCCCAGGGGAACACCAGAGTTTTTGTGTTTTCAGTGCTTTCCCTGTTTAAACTCTGAGTTCTTCTCTTCTTAATAAGTCTTGAAAAAACAATAATTGTCACATAGATCATATTTCCAGTTTCAGACAGTCTTTAAGAAGTGTTGTAGCATAATATACTGTACACGCGCACACACACACACATATATACAGTATATATATAAATATATACTATAGCATGCAGTAGCAGGAGAGTTCCTTCAACTCACAGTACTGCCAAGTAGGCCAAACACTATACAGAATGATGCACTCATTAACAAACCGACACATTGAAAGTAATAAATAAAAGTGAGTAGATATGAATGCAAAGGTAAGAGACAACATGACTCTATGTTTTCCTGCTGGAGAGGTTCTCCTACTTGCATAGCACACACTACTGAAATTTGACATTTTCCTCTTCCCATCGCTCCCTCTCTCTCTCTGTCCCTCTTTTTTGCACACCACACTTACTTCTACTTTTTCCTCTCCAGATGATCGCTGGCCTTCAGCACAGCTCCCAACTCCACATACAATGAGACAATGGGCTTGAAGCAGCTTCATACTCTGTCCCATAATCTGCTTCGGCATCACAGGCTAGAGTTTCCTACAAGCGGCCGGACCAAATAGCTGCCTTGAGAAGGAAAAATCTTTGGGGCAGTCCTTATATTGCCTAACCACTTAAATAGGCTATCTGGTCTATGCTATCCTAGCCTGGATTCACGTGCTGTACAATATCGGCCATGAAGACTTTTGACATTCCCCTGGCCTTCCTTGGCTCACTTCTCTAATGTGTTTGTGTTTAGGGATTTCAAAGGGGCTTGTGTCTAGCCATCTTTGGCACTTGCTAGGTTGCCTGCCATCTAACACCTTAGCAGAGCACTGACCAATTCCTGGCAGGTAGCCCTTCTTTCCTCACTTTCTGGGTAATCCCCACATAGAAGCTGCCAACTCTCTTTTATTTGCCCATGCTGGGCCCTACTTCAATTCTCTACTTCCCTTTTATCCTGAAACCCATATCTACCAGATCCATATGTTATACATTGTGACAGTAGATGGCGATATACCAGCTCTTAGCCCGACACAGACAGACACGGGAGGCACACTTATAAAAACACAAGCTGTTTTTAATTTTTCTTCGCTCGTGTGGAACGTTTTCCTCATCTCCACGAGCCCACAACACAGTCCAAGCACTAAGCACAATACTTTACTTTCTCTTTCTTTCTTATTCTTTCTCTTCCTTTCCTGTCCAGCAAACTTCATCTCCCTCCTCCCAACTCTGGCTCCTGGAGTGGTGACTGCTGGCTCCTTTTATAATGCCCCTGGAAGTGCTCCAGGTGCTTGTTGACCTACTTCCGGCAGCACTTCTGGCTGTGGTGGAAAACCTGCCCAAGAGGGTTCAGCAACTGTTGCAGCACCCTTTGGCAGCACCCCCGGATCCCAACAGGGCTGTAGATAACTCCAGCTCCAATGAAGCCCTGTGGGAATCCAAGGCACCATTGCAGCCCTCTAACAGCCATCTAACGTACCGGTGGAGGTACTATTCTGCCCATGCTTGCTCCTCCGGTCCCCTCCGTGAAGAGAAGTCCCAGCTGGACAAGGACCCTGGCTGTCTGTGACAACAGATATACAAATAAATCTTCTCACATCATTTAATATTGTAACACTACAGTTCTCTGCTTTTCAAGCCCAAATCACTTAACCCCTATGTCATAGCTACCCATCCTGTTATCAGACCCTCACTAGCAGGTCCAATTTTGGTCTCTCTCCTTTCTTAATCTCTTTCAGATTCTCCATGCACAAATACTCTTTAAATACTGTATCTCTAACCTTTTCTTCTGGGCAGCTCTTTCTTCTGAAGCCAAGTTACAGATTATGTCTGATTTCTAATTTAACCTTAATTGACCCTACATTGCTTCTACATATGTTAATGAAGTTCACTCTAACACAATAGAAGTCTCCCAGCAATACACCAAAAATACATATGGAGATGTGTTACCATTGCTGCCTGGCACAGTGAAGCAGACATTGATGATTTTATTGTAGCAGCAGGCATTTAAAGGACCATTCAATGTGATCAAATGTCGTCATGTGTGCCAGACATCAAGAGGGAAAGAACATAAAGAAACCACTTAGTTATTTATGACTTATGTAAAACAAAGCATTAGCCAGCTGGCATCACACTACATGTAACATAAAGAAAGGGAGCCGAATGTGAGGGAATATGATGAAAGAGAACCAGAAGCACAGTAAAAGCAGCAGGGCAAATAATACATCAGTGAAGGCAATGATAGCGCCTGTCAGGCACCAGGCTGGAAAGTGAGGAATTACCACTCTTAGCAATGCGGCTACCCCGCCACAGGAGGCCAGGCAGCTGAACTGGAAAGGCACTTACAGCCACAACATGACACACTCGAGGCCAGCGTGAGCCTCAGGAGCAGGAAAAAGTTGATGTGTATTCTCCTCCAGTCTGGATTTTTCAGATTAGTTTGTCTACTTTTGTTTTGTTTTAAAAAAGCAGGGGACATGATTTCCTGTGGTGGAAATTAGGATGAAATGGTAAACTCAGATTGATCTGCTAGGTTAGAGTAAGCAGTGCATTGCTGCAATTTAATTTCATTTGGATCATAAAAGTGTGTAGTAGTAGTGCACACTTTAAATGGTTTACCATAAAGATGTCTTTATTCATCATTACTAAACAGATGATGGCTTCATCAATAGACCTCACAGTTACATTTACACAGGTGTATAAAGGGGATGAAGGGCTGAATAATGATACCTTGATTTGGGTTGTTTTAAACATTCACGTTATAGCTATACATCCTTTATCAAACTTGTTTACCTGGATGAAAGCTGTGAAGCCAATCAGAGTGAATCCTGGAGGAACTGGATACAAAGTCGAAACAAACTCAAGATAAGGAATCAGTCCAACACAGTGCACAAGTAGGTAAGGAAAACACAAGACACAAGGACCGTCTCACAATTAAGGACTACTTAGAATTAGTATTCAATTAAGATTTAAAATATGTGTGTGCATTTTTGTTTGCATACAATGCGGTGTTGAGGTAAAAGGCATTCCTAAAAGCTGAGACTGCAGAATAAATTTCTACAGGCATACCGGTTTTGATGAAAATGAGTTTCTGGTGGCAGTCTGGAGGGGTCACATAGAAGGTAAGTGGTGCACAGATAAACTCAACTCTAGTGTTGAGGAAGTCAACTCAATTATCGTTCAGTAAAAAAAAACAGCTGTGCTAGTCTGTCTAACACACACTGATCACGTCGTTGTTGACCTTGGACCATGCCTGACAAACGGCTGGTGGCTTCAAAAAACACACAAATCTTTAATATTCTTGCATGAGACTGGGCTGTGTTGTTCTCACATAACTGGTCCTAAAGGCAAGCGGCTCTATATTAAGAGACCAAGTTAAGCATGCTGAGGTGTTTCCCTTTAAAACTGACAATAAGAATATTAATAATTATGCTCAATTTGGAAAACCAAGCTTACCATTGTCTACAATATATTATGGTAAGGAAGGATTCTACTTCATAGCCTTTATTTATTGTGAATAAATAAAATCATGTTTCCACTTGCTTATACTACCTGAGGACCAGCAATTCTTTAAAAAAATGTACATATATATATATATATATATATATATATATATACAGTATATATATATATATATATACACACTGTGAACACCAGGGGGTACATAGGTCCCCAAACACCTGAACATACCAGACACAGACACAAGTCCCAGCACAAAACATTTTAAGCATCAAAGAGCACACAATCCTTTCTCCTCTTTTATCTCTCTCTCTTTCTTCTACCTCCGCTCCTCCCTCAAGCTTCGTCCAGTTCCTCCCATCTCTGGCTCTCAGATTAGTGGCATCTGGCTCCTTTTATAGGGCACCTGGAAGTGCTTCCAGGTTTCCACTGGTCATCTTCTGACAGCACTTCCGGGTATGACGGCAGTCCTGCTAAGGAGGGTTCAGCCATTGCCCTTGCGCCCTCTGGTAGTGACCACGGGCCTTGGTAGTGTTGAGCTTCTACGCTTCAACCCTGTGGCACAGTAGCAAGCCAGGGGGCTGCCCTCTGTCATCCCTTAAGAAGGCGTCCCAACCGGATAATAGTCCATCACAACAAAAAGAAGAAAAATGACAAAGATGTTAGAGCAAGACAGTACTGTGTGTTGTGGTGGTATATGATAGGGTGAATGATTATACAATAAATCAAACGATAAAGGTACTTTGTCTTCTTTTCTAACAGCATAGCTGTTCCAATGAAGAAAATGAAAGTTAAAAAAGTTAAAAAGTTTAGCAAACTGCAGCTACCACTATGTGGACTCCCATTATCTAGTGGTTTTATAGTGCCATAAGCAGGCAGAGTCCTCTTTCACTTCTGTATTTTATGAAAGAAACCAAATATGTAGCAGTCTTCATAAAATGACAGGGTTTGAAATACATATACAGTAATAAGAAAAGGTCTGTGATGATCTGTCTTGCAGGCTTTTATTGGTTATATTTGGGTGGTAGAGTAGACTCCTCTGCTACCAACCCATCTGTTTAATTTGCACCCCTGTTCTTATGACACGTCCACTTATTTTTAATGTGACTAAAATGTGCATCCTATCAAGCTACTATTCTTTTTTTATCAGATTGAGCCAAAAATATGACAAGCATGAGAAGGGGAAATAGAAAAACAAGTATAAAATAAAAATGTGCAGTACACATTTTATAGTATAACATGAACAATAACATAAAATAACAGAGGGCTCCAAAGACATCAGCTTAGATGCTGCTTGGCACTTGGTTGTTCTCCCTGTGTATTTGTGTGTGTGTGTGTGTGTTTTTTTTTCCATCTAGGTATCCTGGGTTTCTTCTCACTTCACTTCCCAAAGACACAGGTTTACTGCCGAATCTAAACTGGCTCATTGTAAACATATGTATGAGTGTTCGAAGCGATGACCAGCACCTGGTGATGCTGGGATAAGCTTCAGTTTTCTTGTGACCTGCACTGGACAATCAGGTACAGGAAAATTAATAAATGCATACTTGTTCTTTAAGTATTCTTCATTTATTTTAACTGTGACTTTGCATCATTTGCAGAAACCTCAGTATGCACTCGTTTCCATTTTTACATTAACTACTTAGATCTCCTTTTTACCATTTATTATGAGTATGAATATATGTTTTAATACTGTTTTATAGATCTCTTCAGTCCATTGTTGTTTTCCTTTCCTGGAACATTGCCTGCAGTGGTCTCAAACTCCGCTCCTGGAGAGCCACAGTGGCTGCAGGTTTTCATTCTAACCCTTTTCTTAATTGGTGACCTGTTTTTGCTGCTAATTAATTCCTTTTCCTTTCATTTTAATTGACTTGTTTTTTAATATCTGTTCCCCTGAATTTCTTCATTGTTCTTTCCTTAAATGGCACCCAAACAGAAATGAAACGTGAAGTGGTAAGCCAACAGAAGACCAACTAATTCAGGGCCTCAAACTCCAACCAATTTCACTCCAACCAGCTGCTTAATTAGGCGCCGATTCTTGTGGTTAATTAAAGCAATTCTTTAATTTCTTGGCTTGTTGCTGCTCTCATTCTGCAATGGCATACATTTCTAAAATTATTGATTTCCTCTTTTCTATTAGCACCGTTAAAATGTTTTGTTTAGACCTGAACAGATCAACATTCCTGAGACCTACACCTTTCTTTATTTTTAGATATTGTATGATGGACACAGTTTGCTAGTTATGTTTTGGCTCATTTTATATCTCATTATTGTTTGGCTGCTAATTAAGGAAAAAGAAACAATTAAGGGGTCTGAGTCTCCAAGTACAAGTCAATTAAAATTAATTCAAAAAAAGTTATTTAGGAGCAAAAATAGGTCACTGATTAAGAAAAGGGTTAGAATGAAAACCTGCAGCCACTGAGACCCTCCAGGATTGAAGTTTGAGACCACTGCTCTAGCGGCTGGATGCATTTAAAGATAATGTGACCAACCAATAAAACCAAATAGTATACTAAAATCATTTAAGATATCTGTCGCAACAGGAGTTATGGCATCTAGCTCCTTGAAGGAAGACTGCACAAAGAAATACAGGTAAAATTCCATTACAATGAACTCCCAGGGACCTAAAAAATATTTTGTTGTAGCGAAAATTTAGTTGTAATAAGATTCTGTATTTGTCACTATAGTTCTTTCTTTAACTTGCGTGCAGGCATTTGCAATCATTTCAATAGCTTCTTTTGTGTTAATTTTAATCTCCTCCTGCCTACAAGTTATGCTGACAAGAATTTTTCTTAGCATTTACTTGCCATAATACACTTTCAGGGTGCGAATGATACCCAAATCCAATGGCTGAGGTACTGCTGTGCAATTGGGTGGGAGGAATTCAACATGAACATTAACTAAATGCAGAAGCATGTTGTGGGCAGCACAGTTATCAATCAGAAACCAAATCATCCTTTTGTTCTTCTTCATATTGTGAGGTTTCTGAACACTTTTGGGATCCCCCCAATCCCCACCAAAAGGGAAAGACATGCTGAAGTGCATCCCGAAGCACGATTGCTGTGGAAGATTGTTTGTCCGTTGCTGGGGCAGGGCAACAGCAGGCTCACAGCGGCACAGATATTTATTGTAGCGTGATCTGCCACTCTGCTATACACAAACAAAGCAGTCAGGCAGGGTTGTGGCCAGGTCAGTGACCAAGTAATCCTGTAATCTGCATTTAAATTGTACCTTGCACCACCCATCGAGATCTTTTCTGTTTACTTTGGCAGGGAGACGCAGCATAGCTATGAGCCTGCTGTTGCCCCGTACAGACGCGGAGATCGCACTTTGCGATGCTCTTTGGCATGTTATCCAGTTGGGGGAGGTCCCAAGAGAGTTTACAAACCTCACATTTTCTTGAATGAGTGCCGCATTAATAGGAATGTTTCTTGAACGAGCATCACTAAACCACATAAAAACGGCTTTTTCAACTTCAAATGCAGCAGTTCACATACGTTTGCAACCTGAGATTTTTCTTTCTTTTTTTGCTCGGCCTTTCAAGAAAGTTGACAGTGTCGATGGCGAAATTCCGAATTCACTGGCAACGTCTTTTTTCTTTTTGCTGCAATCAAGAGCTACAAAAATGTAAAGTGTTTTTTTTCTGATAGGAACTATTATCGTTTTTTGTGCCTGCTGTTTCTATAGGAGGGTGACAATGAGTTAAATTCCAATGGATCTTTTTCAAATGTTGACGAGCAATAAGCAAAAGGTATCACTGAAAACCACAGAAAACAAAAACAGCAAAAAAAACAGTACGAAGAAAGTTCGAAGAAAGAAAAAAAAATTAATGTTTCTGTTTGGGGATCATTGTGCACAAATGAGCTGCGACCACACAACTAACTGCTCTTCCGATGATTCATTCAGGCATTTCAAGGTCTTTTGTGCACTTCGTTGTAATGAGAGTATCTGCTGAATGTACTTCATAGTAACGAGATTTCTATAGACTCGTGTCATATGGGGAAGCTGTCAGGACCATAAAAATACTTTGTTGTAATGAAAGTTTTGTTGTAAAGATATTTGTTGTAACGGAATTTTACCAGTAGTTACATATACTTCAGATATATGTAAAGATGAGTCCTGACAAAAAGATTCATGAACATTATTTTGGGATCGATTACAGAAGTAGTACAGAACTACAACAGCTCCAGTGTATCCATTAATTAAATAAAGTAAAGTTTAAGTTTGCTGCCAAACTTGCACCCATGACTCAGTTTCGTTAGACAGTAAATCTGATGCAACTCTTGATGTGCCTTCTGTGGAACACCACAAGCCAATTGTGTAACTGGGAACTCACAAAAGTAGTTGATTGATTACTTGATTAAAGTGGCTAATTCTCAACTCTGATTTTCCAGTGCTGTGCTCCTGTGGTTATATATAATTTAATTTTATCTATTACAATGTTTGCCATCTTAAAGTGTTCATTTCCTATCCAGGGTTCTCAAAGAACTTGGGCAGAATGGGAGTTATGCTAAACTAATTAAGTATGCTATCTTTAGTCCTGCTAAATGTTTATAAAATAATGATAATGTGATTTAATAGTTACTGGCCAAACATCAATAAGAATAATTTAATCATCGGAATATAATACATTAAAAAAAAATAATAATTAAATGAAAAAAAAGACAGGAAAAAGCTACCACCCGAACAGCATTCAGCTAGAATGGTGTTGGTCGTTTTGGTCAGTGCTTGCTGCCATGGGGTAAGAATTGCCCATAGCAGTATCTATATACTTTCATGTCAATACTAATGTCCCACATAGCCATTTATTGTGGTTTTTGTTTTGGTTTCTTTGATGCCTTCAGTACCATTCAGTCATCTCTGTTAAGGGGTAAGCTCAGGGATAAGCAGCTGGATAATGGACTACATGTCTTGGAGGTTGCAGTTTGTGAGGCTCAAGGACTGGGTATCTGATGTGGATGTCAGCAATACTGGAGCATCACAAGAAACAGTCCTGTCTCCTTTTCTGTTCACTCTGTACACCTCAGACTATAACATGAGGTCACATCATTTGCAGAGATTTTCTGAGGATTGTGCATTAATGGGGTGTTGACAAGGGAGATGAGACAGAGTTTCCTGGGCAGAAAGATAACATCAGCAAAACCAAGGAACTGGTTGTTGACTTTCACCACACCAAACAGACTCTATGACTGGTCACTATTCAAGGAAGTGAATGTGGAGGTGGTGCATTGCTACAGGTTCTTGGGGGTCTACATCAATAAGAGCTGGACTAGCCTCATAACACAGAAGAACTATTTAGGAAAAGGCAGAGCACACTCTATTTCCCAGGAGATTGTGTTCCTTGAATGTGGGTTGTGGCATCCTTTACATATTCTACAACTCTGGGATGGCCAATGTAGTTTTCTGCACTGTAGTATGCAGGGTCAAAAACATCACCTCAGGAGAGGCCCAGAATTCTGTAAAGGCTGACAATCACAGATGCATTAAGCACTTCTGTGACAATTTGTCTGTCTATGACATTTGTTTAGATCATTTACTATATGTGCTTAGTTTAAAATTTAACATTATTTAAGATGTTCACTTCATTCACCTCAACTATGGGACACACGCTCACCCCCCTGGAGGCAGTAGTGTAAGAGAGGATGAAAACAATGCATACTGAATACTTACAGCCAGCAAATTATTTAGCAGGCATGGGTCAAGAAACACTACTGGGACTCCTTTATACCTTCATATTCCTTTATAACACCTCACTGAGACTGTGACTGCTCTTTTTTATCTTTAACAAAGTTAGAAGTTTTTCATTTCTTTTTAGATTTCTTTCTTTTTTCATCATCCTGAAATGTACAGTATTTGTTGTTTGTAATAATATAACAATAATTTCTTTATTTAGCTTCTGTAAAAAGTCAAACTTTCCCCTGGGGTTAAATAAAGTTTTATCTATCTGCTACTCATCTGCCCTAGTAATAGGACAACCCCCAATGATACATAGATACATAGATAGATAGATAGATCAACATGCTACAGAAGTCAGTCCACCTAATAATCTCTTTCTTACACTTTTAACTGTGACTTATAAGGGTAACAATCACCATAAGTTTTAATTGGGAACTGGCATACTGTATATGAGAAAATAAGTCAAAGAATCAACAAAGAATATTAACAAATAACAATTACATTTTAAATTAAAATACAAGTCACATAGGCCATTAGAAAATTACAATAGCCAAACTATTTTGACATTAAATGGCCTTTCAAATGAATAAGCTCATCAATCCAATTCACCCAGTTTATTCAAAATAACATCAAGTGAAGTTTTAAAAGTCCCTAAAATCCTACTACGAACCACACTACTTGTGTCTACGCTTATCTGGGTGGAGAACAATGTTCTAAAGTTTGGAGAAATTTGCCCTTAGCAAGTTTCCTTCTCTGTCTCTGATTTCTTGCTAAATTACTTATTTTAAAATAACATCCTGGATCCACTGCATGAATTCTCTTCATAACTTAAACATTTGCATGTCACCTCTTAATCAGTCTTCTTCATCAGTCCACTACAATTCCTCCTCATTAGGTGTATTTTCAGGTTCAATCCTACTGCTATGTAATCAAATCTTAGCATTTTTATTTCTAACAGCATACATAATATTTTACATTTACTTACATTAAAATTAATCTGTAGCAATCATGCCCAAGCCTATATTTCAGCGGTTTCCAACTTTTTTCCATTGTAACTCCCCAAAATTTTGCAAATTTCTGGATAACAGGCCAGCATATTTATGTGTATAGCTACAGCCACATTGCTAGAGTTTAGAAGTGGAGTAAAAAAAATAAGAACACATTTACACTTACAAAAAAATGTAATGGCAGATTTTTAACAGTTAGTGATTCACGTATGACTAGTACGTTTTAGAAATCTCTTTGAAACTAGATCAAACAAGAGATATGTTAATTCAAATTTCTTTATTATACAGTACCATATTTCATTTCTTCTTTTTGTTATTATAATGGCTTTACAGTCACACTTGTAAAGAGATTTTTTTCATGTCAGCAATGCTCATTTAGCTACTGTACCTCTGCCAACACATTGTATAAATGCAATCTGTGTCTAAGGTGGCAGCTGACTTGATGCACAATGCCTAAAAAGAAGGCATAATGAAAAATAAAGGTTAATGTCACCTGTATTACATTTTTACAAGCTGCACGACACCTAAAGCAATGACACTCAGTTGGGAAAGCCCTGCTGTATTCTGTCCTGTTCCCTCTGCAGTGATTCAGCTGATTCTGAATTATCTGCCATTCTACCCAGTTTTGTATTATCTATCTATCTATCTGTCTATCATCTGCAAACGAAACCAGAGGCATTCCAGGGCCCTGTCACATACACCCCCCACCCCCATTCAAACACGAGCTATTTTGGAATTCCCAATTAACCTAACCCACAAGTCTTTGGAAATGTTGAAAAAGCAGAGTAATTAGAAGAAACCCACTCAGACATGGGAAGAACATTCAAACTCCAGTGTAGGTATATAATTAGAACCAATATTTGACTTCTGTCAGAGCTTAACAAAGGTACCTAACCAAACAATACTCATATTAAAATATGCACAGGACCTAAAAAAACAAACTTCTCAAACCCACTTAACCCAATTCATAGTCGTGCTGGAGACTGAAGCCTGTCCTGGTATTGCTGGGCCCAAGACAAAAATGAAACTTGGGCAGTACAGCAGCCTATCACTGATCTCATTCTCAGAAATGCATGCCCTAAAACTTACACAGTACTAATTTAGAGTTCCGTGTTGTTCTAATGTGCATGTTTTTCTGGGTGTAGAGGAAAACCCATGCAAACATGAGGGATATGTGCAAACACCACCAAGTATAAGATTTGATGAGCTCTAATTTTTTTAAATATAACTACAATAAAAAACAATGAAGTAAACTTGTAAAACATAAATTGAGCTCAGGGTTTTGGACTTAGTAACACCAACCACTGAACGATCATACCGCTTGTCTCAACAAAATGCCTTTATAAAATAACCATTATTTACATCATGAAATTAAATACAACATTGGTACATTGGCTCACTGATTAGAGTTGTTGTGTCATAATTCCAGGGTTTGGGGTTCAAATCTCTTCATAGCTATGTCATTTTTCTCCAGCTGTTCCGTTTTCCTTCCATATCCCAAAAATGTGCAGGTTAGGTTAGTTGATGACTCTAAAGTGAGCTCATATGAATGTGTGTGAGTATGCCCTGCAACAAATGAAGTGGGTTGGTTCCCTGACCAGCTCCTGATACTGCTGGAAATGGCTCTGGCATTTGAACTGGATTAACAAAGTTTGTTAGTGGATGAATAGATGAAATTAAAGAAAGTATGGCCTAAAGGGATTAGCTAAAATTAAACTGAAGAGAACATTTAAATTAAAAGGAAAGGGATCTGAAGAATGGTTTAGAAAAACTGTGCAAAGCTTACTTAAAATTAATGTTAAACTAGCACAGGTTTGTTTTTACTCCCTGATGACATATTTTATGTCCTTGGAAAAAAAAATACAAAATCATTCAACAGTTATCTGAACACCATATTGTTTTGTCTGGAGGAAAACAAGGTCACTCTGAGTGAGCCTTAATGGCGCATTATTACTATGCCAGACCACTCAAACCTTCCCAGCTTTTACCATGTTAGACATTTTCTCCTTCCAGCACGTCTCATGAATATTTTCAGCAACTCCAAATGTTATTTTTTCAGACAATAACTTGTCATTAAAATCCTTTGACTTCTGCCAAGTATAACTTTTCACAGTATTTTTTCATGTTATATTTGCTATGGTATTTTACTATGTTTTACATATCTCTCTATTATATAAAAAAATCCTGGGATGAGACGAGACTTTTCAGCCTGGGACGAGACAAGACTTTTTCAGAGAGATAATTTCATGTCCCATGAGATGAGACTTTGAGGCAAGAGATTTAACCATGACCGGGGCAGGAAATAAAAGACAAAGAGTAGATGACAAAGTACGACAGTTTGTAAAGAGTTGTAAAGAGTTTCAAAAACGTTTGCGCAATACAGATGCAGAGCAGGTTAGAGATAACGAAAGTACTAAAATTCAAAAGTCTCAAAAAAATGATAGTAAAGATCGCATTAGTGGAAACAAACGGAAATTATTACATGGTGAAATAACAGAACAGTGAAAAGAGATCGAATATATGGACATACAGGTGATATGACAGAAGTATGCAGATATTGTTCAGATTTAATCTTTAAGTTGGAGACTTGTAGATCGTCTAATCTGTGTTGCCATCAGGGAAAAGTAGTGTTTCTTCCCAATGAAGAGGTGTATCCGCGAGAAATAAAAGATTTGTTGTTTGGTGAAAGTAAAATCTACATACACAAGCAGCAGAAACGCAAAGTGGCTGGTGCAAAGCACAGGCCGGTGGGTTGGAAAGCGAAGTGAGCAGGGGGCAAAGGTCCCTAGTTATTCTAAAAAAAAATATTTTCTTAATTGGTATTAGAACGTTAGAAACTGCCAGAATAAGCGCATGCACTAAATTTTTACATGGCTGTAGGAAAAATACAGTTGTCTTTAGGATTCTTCAGACAAATGGCCCATATAAAATTTGAAATGCTGATTATGAAGGTAGCACTAGACCAGTAACATACATAATATTAAATGACATACAGTATGGAGACTAGCACTAATAGAAGTATAATTACAAGAATTATACCAATATTATTTCAGTTAGTAATAGCAAACTAATTTTATCAACTCACAAAACATAAATACTAACTTTAGGGGGGTCATGGGGTTAATAACGGTAATAATACCACACAGACTAATGATGCCCATTCTTTCATTACTATTAAAAACAATGATAACATATTAATATACTTTTTCAATATTTCATCAATTTTCTTTGCCTATTTTTTAATTCAAGGTTGTTATAAGTCGATTTCATAGAGGCAGGTGCAGGTTCATCTCAGAGCATAAGCAGCGGCAGTAATGCAAAGAATCATATGGAGGGAAAATTATTGCAGACCAACCACCATTTAACTGGTCTGTGGTAGAGGACTTAAGGCCTCAGATAAATGCAAGTGTAGGTGTGTTTTCTTCAAGATTCCCAAAAAAATGTAGTAGATACTGGAAAGGCTATGTCATGTACACATACATTAAACATACATAAATGAAAGACCTGTGTGTGTTTGTATGGAGCAGTCTGCTCTGCTCATGCTGAACCACAGCCACTAGATGGCGCATGAATGTACTTTTACATTTTTTCGTTGCTTGCAGTTCTCACTACGAAAAAGACGTTTGTGTGTGTGGAGCAGTCCACTCTGCTCACCCTCAACCACAACCACAGCCACAGGAGTTGGTGTTAATTCTATGGAATATGTAGAAGCTTATACAAGTGTGACTTGCACTTTGTGAGCTGACACTTGCATGCACCTCACTTCTCATTCAACCCAAGCAGACAAACTCAGCTTTCTGGTTCTAATGAACATTGTATGTCCACATGGTGAGCTACCAACATGTTTGCCTGAGACAGGTTTCAGCCTGTCCCACTCAATTTCTGCCACAGCTGCACTCGACTACATGTCCGTCTTGGACAAGATACAACCTGTCCCAGCCCACTTAGCTGATGCCTCTGCAGGTTCATCAATATAGTAAAACTGCTAGGGAGTCTTCGAGTTGTTTATTGTCCCGAAGACAATGCGCAGCTAGTACACGCATACTATAAAGCAGGGGTGCCCAATGCATCAATCTCGAGCGACCGGCAGATCGAAAAGGGAGTGCAGGTAGATGCGTTGCATTCAAAAAATTTTTTTTAAAATGTTAGTCTATAATATATCCTCCCTATGGCATTTGCCACTTGATTGACGTACAGGGCGGCCAGTCTGAAATCTCTTTTCTTCTAACACACTGGTCATCCCACACGCACGATCAAACGTGCAAGCTACTGCAAAACTCCGGCTATCTAAGTGATCTAGTTAGCCTTCCAATTTATATCGACTAAAGAAGGGATTTAAAAAAAAATTGTTGTTTATGGGCTGGATGTGGAATTGGAAGAGGATTTTTTTCTCTCACAATGTCACAATCGAAGTGCATTTGTCTGATCTGTCAATCTATCATTGCTATTCCAAAGAAGGAAAATGTGGAAAGGCACTTTCGAACTGTTCATAAAAACTACGAAACTGACTTCCTTCCGAAAAGCGATCTGAGAAAGAGAAAGGAGAGGGAACTAAAATTGCAGTTGAGACGCAATGGAAGGCGTGTGCACGACTTGACAGCATACGCTACAGAGCAGATTGAAAATTGTAAAGTTTTGACTTTATATATTCAAGGTTTAACTTTATATATTCGGGAATGACTTTATATATTCCAACGCTGACTTTATATATTCCAGTGCTGACTTTATATATTCAAGTTTAGACTTTATATATTCCGACAATGACTTTAAATATTCCAGCGCTGACTTTATATATTCAAGTTTTGACTTTAAATATTCCAACGCTGACTTTATATACTCAGGTTTTGACTTTATATATTCAAGGTTTAACTTTATATATTCGGGAATGACTTTATATAGTCCAGCGCTAACTTTACATATTCAGAAACAAGTTTTGACTTGATATATTCCGACACTGACTTTATATATTCAAGTTTTGACTTTATATATTCGGGAATGACTTTATATATTCAAGTTTTGACTTTATATATTCTGACGCTGACTTTATATATTCAGAAAATCAATGTATTTGCCTGTTTGGCACCCCATAATACACACACACACACACACACACACACACATATATATTATATATATATATATATATATATATATATATATATATATATATATATATATATATATATATACTTTTTAATGTAGGTAGATCATTTTGACCTGGTCATTTTAAAAGTAGCTCACAAGCAGAAAAAGTGTGGGCACCCCTGCTATAAAGATTCAGTGAAGTTTAAAATAAAAAAGGCAAAGAGAAAAATTGTGAATACACTTAAAAATTAAATTTTTACTTTTGATAAAACATCTTAGTTACAATCTATTAATTTACAGTATAGGTTTCTATAACTACATGACAAATAGTCAGAATACTGTCTCTTTATACATTTTTTGCAAACAAAAATAATATTACATTTTTTAAACTAATTGGCTAAGATTATCTTGTTGTTGTTATATCATAAATATAGCTGAATTTCTTAGAATATAGCTTGTTCGTTTACAGAGGGTAACTCAGAGTCTACCACTATCAATGTAGAATTTTAAAACTAATATTCTAGTCTAGTGTGAACTTTCCACGACAGGCTCTTACACCAAGGAAATAATCACATAATTGATACAAAGCCAGGAATCAAACTAATCAACATTCATCACATGCACCATCATGCCTCCTTATCTACTAATAATATAAAATAATGTATACATTTTGCTGGGGTAGCATGTTGGGTACTACTCCAGTGTCTCAGATTCAATTTCCTAGCAGTGTGGAATCTGCAATTTCTTCAAATGTCTACATATTTTTTCTCCTAGATACTCTTGTTTCAAAGATGTGCATGTCAGGTTAGCTGCCAACTCTAAATTGGCCCAGTGTGAGTGAGTGTGGGTGTGTGCCCTGCTACGGTACCACAAGATGAGAAAATAGCAGCAATTACTTAAAAAAGGAAATGCAAATAACAACTCCAATGTACTGTAATCATTACTAATGTCAAGTACATCTTGAAAACAGTCTCCATTCTGAGGCGAGCGCATATGAGAAAGTCTCCAGATTAGCACAAAGGCTACACTGACCATATAAAGCATAAAGGCAGCTTTTGTGCAGGTTGTATGATTATGCAGGTAATATTCATGAAATTATGGTCATCCTACATGTGACTCGAGCAGTGTCACAGACAGACAGACAGATAGATAGATAGATAGATAGATAGATAGATAGATAGAATTTGTAAAGGATGTCACTAACTACATTAAAGGAGCTCAGTGTCCTAAGAAAAAATCCAGCTGGCTCTGCCCTCTCTTAATAGTTTCTCTGCATTACGAGATCAGTTCAGCCTGTCACTGACATGAAACCCCAAGTACTTGTAAGGGTGTGCCACCTGCTACATCCATTCTCTGAATAGAGACCAGACATTGAGGCTTTTGGTGCAGAAAAAGACAATAACCAGTTCTCTGGTTTTGCTGATGTTAAGATGCAGACAATTGTTTTTGCAACAAGAATTGTTCTCCACCTGACTCCTATACTTTGTCTTGTCCCCCTTATTGATACCCTTCACAAGTGCAGAATCATCTGAGAATGTCTAACGTCGTAAAGAATTCAAAAACGTTGGCACGATACAAATGCAGAGCAGGTTAGAAATAATAAAAGTACTAAAATTTGAAGGTCTCAAAAAAATGATAGTACAGATCGCATTAGCACAAACAAACGGAAATTATTACTCGGTGAAATAACGGAACAGCGAAAAGAGATTGAATATATTGTTCGTATTTAAACTTTTAAGTCGGACACTCGTCATCTCATTCGTGTTGCCATCAGGTAAAAGTAGTGTTTCTTCCCAATAAAGAGGCGTATACACGAGAATTAAAAGATTTGTTATTTGGTGAAAGTGAACCCACATACGCGAGTGGCAGAGACGCAAAGTGGCAGGCATGTAGCGCAGGCCGGGGGGGTTGGCAAGCGAAGCAAGCAAGAGGCAAAGCCCTCTAGTAAAATATAAAAACAATGCAAAGAAATAACATTCCTAATAATATACAATTAATATACTAAAAGGTGTGGTGAGAAATCAAGCAAAATGACACCTTTTATTGGCTAACTAAAAAGATTACAATATACAAGTTTTAAAGGCAAATCAGGCCCCTTCTTCAGAAAAGATGTAATCAACCTAGTACTACTATACTAAAAACTTAAAATAAACATAATGAAATGTCTTAATAAGTGCAAGGCTAGAAATCTCTGTCTGTCTCTGCTGGTTTAGCAGGCCAATTTTCAGGTTCACTCCGGTAGGTCAAGTGCAATAGTCCAATGAACAGGATTAAAGAAAACTGATACAACGTCAGCTTTACACCTTCTGCTACTATATTGCACAACTATTTTAAAAGGTTTGTTTACTGAAAAACATTTGGTTATTATCATTGAAAGATTTAAGCTGAACTTAAATGCAATTTCAGATTGACTTATCACATTGGAATTTAGAAAAACATGAAAGAAATTAGTATTGACTTTAGTATGTTAAACTGCATAATGATGTGGATACTTTGCATTACATATTGTTCAACTGAACTAAAAACATTTTGCTGTTGATTTTCATTTGTACAATGCTTTAGTTTTGGTGCCCAATGATAGGCAGCCAGCACTGATAGATGCCACTTGCCCTGATACCACTTTTCCATCATTGCAATGTCCTGGTGAAACATGTTCATCTCTGACTTGTTCAGGATAAGTAGTCAAAAAATTCAGACAATGAATCTTTAGCGACATGTTGCATTCCTAATTTTCTATACTTGAGGCATATGTTGTCAACCAGTCAGACATAGTCTGGTGCTCTGTAGTTGCTAAGAAATTCTCAGCCACATCCTTGAATGCCTTCCATGCACCTTCCTCCAGCCTCAGTAGTAGACCTATGGACCACTTGTCAATAATGACTCGACTGATTTGTGGACCAACAAAAATGCCTTCCTTAATCTTGTCATCTTTTATTTGAGGAAACAACTATCTCAGATATCCAAATCTTTCACATTTCATGTTCATTGGTTTTACAACTTTTTTTTTTCAGTCCAAGTTTTAAATGATGAGGAGACAAAACTATCTTTTTTTTGCTCGGTAAGTGGTTTATGTGACACATTTTTATGTCCTGGAACCAAATGTCTATGGAATGGCCATTTTTTGATGTAGTGTAATCTGTATACAATTATCTTCTATCTTGTCTGAGTATCAGAGCTGCATTCCTAATAGCAATGGCGTTACTATAGATTATAACAGGTTGTTGTTATAGTGCATTTGTATACTTATAACATGAGAAGAAATCACAAAATAGGAGATTGCAATAAACTAGTATATGACAGGAAAGTTTAAAGGTGATCTTTGTGATCAGCAAGCCAAAATCCATAAGATACACCCAAAAGTGTTCAGGAATCTTCGTTATACAGTGCTATTGATATTAAAGTTCATCCACCCTTTAGGAAACCAACTTAAATAAAAACTTGATAAAGGAGTGCAGCCAAAGAACCAACACTACATTGGGAATAGCAAAGTCGTGCTCAAAAATGATTATTGCTGCTGTGTGTACCATACTTCAGTGACACTGTTTTGATTGGTTGCCTAAAATAATTAATCTGATACATGCAACTGCAAATTCGCTTGCTGTGTTCCTGACTGGCACCAACTGCTACCACACTGACCCCTGTAACTATGAAAAACTGGGCACAGAAAAATGTCATGCACGGATAAATACTATGAAACTGCTGAGCACCCTTTTCCTTTATAAAGAAATGTTTTTCACTTTCCAGGTTTTGGTGTGCAAGTCAGTCACTTCTGCCACAGTTATAAGTCAAGGCTAGGCAAGTGAGAGGAACTGCGCCACATACTGTATGTTAAGAGAATTAAAGTGAGTCCCTCCTGCACTACCCTCCCCATCCCGTCTGATTGACAGAGTATCACTCAGTAGGCCCACATCAGGCAAGTGTCTGCAGCTCTTCGATGCTGCACCAATGGGGAAAGAGGCACAGATGGGACGCAGACAGTTTTTCATCGCCTGTTCCATACGATGAAACTCAACACATCTGCTATGCAGTGACAAGCATCTTTGCACTAATTTGTTTGTCACTATACATTGAAGGGACTATCAGTCATCCTGCCATGCAGTAGCTGCACCGTGATGTCTGAAAACATGGCCAGTCACAAGTTTCAGTGCTCGGCCTTCTGGGAGACACTTAACTGTGATGTGCTGAAATCACAAAAACACAGAGCCAGTGGAATTCTTTTCAAGGCTTCAGAGGATGCTTCACTTTTCCCATCATCATACAGGAGAAGAAAAAAAATGAAAGGTCTGTAAGTGTGATTATTTGCTGTCTGCCTGCAATTTGTGGAGTGTAACTGCTGAGAACTGTAACGGGAATTAAAGTAATCCTCAGATATCAGCAGTAAAGAAAAGCCCCGTCGACTGCTGCTGATTCAAAGGTTAACACAACATGAGTGTTTCTGTATAGACCAATCAGTTCACAAGACCTAAATCGTTTAGATGCTTGTTTATTATTTTTTCACTCAGCAATAAACCACACCTGTTTGTCAAGTATGGATGAAAAAAATAAATGTAAAGGACTACGTTCGTGGCACAAGAAAATGATTCAATTTTTAAGCAGAGGCCATAGAAGACTAGCCACTAATTAATTAGAATACAGCACCCCATCCTATATGATCAATAGGTAGATGGTACACCAGAAAATATAGTACTTTGTATTTTACTTGATAAATGCAAATATTACCTTTCTAGTGTTTTTGTGTTACTGAAAAATGGGTTTGAAACAAAAAAAAAAGAAACACCTTGGAGGGAAAAAACACTGACAGTTAATAATATCGATCTCACTGCCCGCTAATCATCTCCTCTGCGGAAGAGCATCAGTTCCAGATGTATGGCTGTCAGATTTTCAGCTTTTTGCTGAGGAAGAAGCCAGCATCTGTTACTTTGATGTTGTTTGTTTCCCTTCTGAAAATCTCAATCAGATCTCAAGTCGGTAGAGGAGGGGTATCTGTAAGGTGTTATTGTTTGAAAGTGGCTGCCCAAATCCTAGAGAAAGGTGGCTAAGGCCCATTTAGCCTAAAACGGCTCCCTCGTACGACCTCAATATGATTTCACAGCAGGATTGCGGAGGCTCTGAAAACCATGTCATTACTAGGACTGACACATTGCCTCTTTTCATCTTGAGAGACTTTTAAGCAGTTTTGCGTGGTTAACCAGTTGAAGGCTGCAATACTCAATTGCACCATTAAAGTGGAAAGTATTGTAAAGCTGTGTTATTTGAGAAATGAAATACAACTGGCTACCAATTCTTTTGTAGAAATGCGTGCAGCAAGTTTAAGAAAAAAAAATGTGAAGCCATAATTAATGGTAATTTTGTCACAATTCAGTTTTGAACAGTCAATATACAAGATCTATCATTAATTTTTCATAACTAAATTGTAGAAAATTCTATTGTAAAAATTACTGCCTGTTAGTTCTTGAATTGACTCTGAGAAATCACATTCTGTGAGGTCCCTTGGTATACAGTGCCTATAAAAAGTGCCCCCTAGAAAGTTTTCACATTTTATTGTTGTACAACATTAAATCCCAGTGGATTTAACTTGGCTTTTAAGACACTGATTACCAGAAAAAGTGAAAACAGATCTCTGCAAAAGTGGTGTAAATTAATTACAAATACAAAACACAAAGTAACTTCATACATATTCACAACTAAGTCATCCAATTGGTTTTATAAGTCACATAATTAGATAAACGGAGATTGCCTGTCTGTAGTGAAGGGGCTTCCATTGATTGTAGTACAAATGCACCTTTAAAGTATCTGAAATGTCCAGCTTGTAGTGAGTCAGTATCGTAGGCTAACCAACACAATGAGGACAGCAGTACACCTCAAGAAACTCTGTGAAAAGGTGTTTTATAAGCACAAGTGTAGGTATGGAAACAAGAAAAGCCTTTAACGTAACCCAAACATGACACAATATCAAAAACATACCATCCTGACCATAAAGCATGACGGTGGCAGCATCATGCTGTAGAGACGCATCCCTGCAGAGCTTGGAAGGCTTGTGGGGGAAGAAATTAAAATAAATGCAGCAAAATATAGGAAACGTGTGCCTTGAGAGAAGATTTGCTTCTCAGCAAGACAACTACCCCAAGCATGAAGCCAAACCTATACAGGAATGGCTTAAAAGTAGCTGAATCAATGTCCAGACCTCAATCCAATTGAGAATTTGTGGCACTGTATTGGTTTAAACTCTTTCAATCAGATGTGTTCAAGCAGTCTCATTTCTTTCATGATAGATGTTTATAAATAAATACAAAAAATGTAGCTTATACAGTATAATAAAGAAAAATAATGAAACGATAGATAGATAGATAGATAGATAGATAGATAGATAGATAGATAGATAGATAGATAGATACTTTATTAATCCGAAGGGGAAATTCACATACTCCAGCAGCAGGATAATGATAAAAAACATTATTAAATTAAAGAGTGATAAAAATGCAGGTATAACAGACAATAACTTTGTATAATGTTAACATTTAACCCCAACCCCAGGTGGAACTGAAGAGTCGCATAGTGTGGGGGAGGAACGATCTGCTCAGTCTGTCAGTGGAGCAGGACAGTGACAGCATTCTGTTGCTGAAGCTGCTCCTCTGCCTGGAGATGATACTGTTTAGTGGATGCAGTGGATTCTCCATACTTGACAGGAGCCTGCTCAGCACCCGTCGCTCTGTCACGGATGTCAAACTGTCCAGCTCCATGCCTACAATAGAGCCTGCCTTCGTCACCAGTTTGTCCAGGCGTGAGGCGTCCCTCTTCTTTATGCTGCCTCCCCAGCACACCACCGCATAGATGAGGGCGCTTGCCACAACCGTCTGATAGAACATCTGCAGCATCTTATTATTATATGCAGAACAGTCCATATAATGTGCCATTTTAGCACTGGTGGGCCTTCTTACCTTATGCATGAACATTGCACTAATTAGTCAATAACCCTATTTTTCTTTAGACTCATCACGGCTCATTGGGAGACTTTCTCCCCACCATCCTATCTGGGAAGTGCTCTGAGAGAGACAACAGTAAGATAAAGTAAGATACAGTAAGATAAAGAGCAATCTAAATGGTTTCTTTGATCAACAAGAAAAGTTTTTGTAAAACAGCTCTCTGGGTGATTAATATGTTATATTTCAATGTAACATAACATTGTCAAAAACTCCAAATCAGGCATCTTATTCAAGAATTAAACCAGAATTGGACGTACCACAGAACAGTGGTTAGTGCTACTTCATGACCCTGGGTCCAGATCTTGGCCTAGCGATGGTAAATTTGTGCCCGTTTTTTAACCCCAACAGAACACAGGTTAAAAACACCAAGAACAGCCACCAATTGACAATTAAATAGGCACAATGATATTCTTAATTCTCTCCTCCACACCTCCCAACAAGCTCTGTCTACCTCTTCCTGACTCCGGCTCGCTTGCTTGGTCTTCAGCCGTCCTTTATATAGTTCTTGGCAGTCAGAGAATTCAGGTTTTAATCAGCCTGGAAGTACTTCAGGGCTTCTGTCGCCGTAATCCATTAGTCCTCCTGGATACAAAGGAAAGCATGACTCCCCAGGTCTTTTCACGGCTCTCCCAGGTGGCACCCACAGCACCCAACAGAGCTGAAACACTGAACTCCAAGTCCCAGGAAGCCCTGCAGGAGTCCGGGGCACCGCTGCATTCCAGGGGAGCTGCTGTCTAACGTTTTAGGGAAGGCATTGTCCACAAATAGCTGCTTCCCTCATCCTTCTATCTCCGGGCTGAGCTGCCGTCTGTCTTTCACACGAGTTATTTGTGTGGTGTTCTGACTTTCTCTCTACATCACTAAACATTCTTTTCCAATATTTCCATCCCAAAACCCAAAGAATGCTAAGTGGACAACGTAAATTGGCCCCCTGTTGCGCTGTACACAAGTATGCTCTACGATGATCTGTGGATTTATCCAACATTGTTCCTAAAGCTTCTTGGATGGGGCCTCCCTGATCCTTCACTAAATCTTATAAAAGATATATGTGCTAGAAGTATACTGCACTATACTGTGCTTAATATTTAATAGTGATATCCAGGGAACTGATGCACATTATGTAAAAGCAATATCTGGCTAATAATCTAAATGTTTTAATTAATTAACAGCTATATCCAATGTCTCAAAATAGCCAATCAGCTTTTATTTCATAAAAACAACAAGCCCATTAAGTCTTAAAATACAATTTCTGTTAATAAAGCCCAACTAATGTTAAATCTGAAAGTTGAAGTTGAAAGCTGGTCATGTTTCTATGGTATATAGATCAATAGTTGTCACCTAAAGGAAATGAAAGCAATGTGACCAGTAAATGTGAAAAGGTTAAAGTAAATCTCCCACGCTGATAGAACAGAGGCCATAGAAAACGCTTGTCACCACGTTACATCTACAGAGAGACCACCAGCCTAAACAAGAAAAAGTAAGGGCCAGCAGACTATCCATTACACAATGCATGAGACATCTTATAACTGCTGACAATTCCTTTTACAGAAATGTCTCTTTCAACTCTGTACTACTCAGAAGAGTAGCTTGAGCTTGAGGTCCTATATGGGTGCCCTCTCCTGGGTAGGTAGTTCAATATTAGACATATTAACAATTCATAGATGAAAAAATTCTCTTAGGAATATCATTTACATTTCTTTATTTGGCTGATGCCTTTATCCAAGGTGATGTACAAATTCTCTATATATATATAAAATCCAACGTCTGTCTGCATGTCTGTCCGCTTTTCACGAGAGAATTACTTAACGGATTTAGATCGGGTTTTTGCTTGAACATTCCGGTTGATTTTGCGACTTTTCCCATCGCACTAAGGATCTTAGTTCACTTGCAGGAGTGTTTTATTTGTGTTATTCTGAGACAGAAGCTATGGGCTGAGGGGAAGGGAAAGCGTGATGTCAAGAGTGGGGTGCCGGGCAGGGCCCTCCTCACTCACGCGCCAGCCTCCGAGTCAGTGTACCTCTCGCCACATACTGTATTGGAGCATACTTTGCCTATGCTTAGCTAGCGATTCCTGTTTGCTTATTAATTTTTAAAATTTGTCCTGTTTCACTACTACGTGTGAACAGCCACAGTGGACAGCTAGTTTATGATACAATTGGTGACATTTCTTTTGGTTTTCCAGCTGGAGCACAGACAGGTCAAGTGTCTTGCTTATGGTCACACAGTGTCAGTCCAAAGCCTTAACCACTACACCACACTCAATATCAAAGACATGGCATTATTTGGCAGTTTAAAATACAGCATACTGTACATTTAGGTATTTGTGTGAGTGAATAAATTAAAACAAGAGAGGGCAGACATTGCAGAAGTGAAAACAGAAAGTGTTATTTGTCTCACAACTTGTACTGACACTCCAGCCTCCTAATGGCATCTAGCAGCTACAAAAATGCAGAGCTGTCTAACATTAGCTAAATGTGTTATGTTAGCTGTCTATATTTTACAAAACGTTGGGTTATTTTGCAAGATGAAAATGTTATGCACTGTTGACTTAATGAAGGGCTTTTCCTACAGTATTATTATTAAATCTGTTTTTACTTTTCTGACCTTTATAGCAGACAGATGCTAGAAGGAAGGACGCCCCCCTATACAGAGTGGAAAGTATATAAGGTTATGCTGTTCTGCATCTTAATAAAAGTCCTTAGATCTGTGTAAGAAAATAATGTGTGGAAGTCATACTGTAGATGGACTAATTGATGCAATCTTCATTATCAAACCCTATAAACAAAACCTCATCTGATCAGTTGTAATGAGAGAGCTGTTCTTATTTGCACTTGTGCCACTTCCTTAACTATTCCGACCTGCTTGATGAGATTAAGATGACAAGGTTTTTTTTTCTTTTATTCATTCACCAATGCTACTTTTTCCAATACAAAGTTGCAGAGGGAACCATTCCAATATAGAGGATGTGATTGGTTTTCCAGTGACTGTAAATTGGTCTGTTGCGAATAAGTGGGTGATCCCTGTAGTGGACTGGCATTTCTTTGGGAATCGAGTGAAAACCCTGGAGTACCTGGATATGGGGGTGAGCAAAATGGATGAACAGTTAAATACAGTACATATAGAATACAATTGTATTGCTCTTAGAACCAGTACGATTATAATATGCGCTGCCCTCTTAGAGTGGCAGCAAAGGAAAAAGAAAAAAAAAACACTACTTTCCTACTACACCACACCAAGTATAGAGACACACCAGTGAAAGCAGGGTTAAGTAAAAAATGATTATTGGAAGATGATACACATACTTACTGTAACAAAAAAACCCTATATACATAATATCGCGCTGCAGAACTTCCCACCCAACACAAATCACGGCACAAAACACTTAAACACATAAGCTACTAATACAGAATTTTGAGTAAGAGAAAAAAAATAATATATTCGTAGTCCTTTAAATATTATCTGTACGGAAGGTCAAACTCAGTCTGCTGTGGGGAATGAGATGCCGACCATACCTCCTGTTCCAAGAAATGTACAGATCAACAGTTCCTGTGCTGGCCTGTCAGGTCCTCTCCCAAATACCTTTCACCAGAAAGTAAAAATAATTTGTCAATCCTTTCCCTCTTGCCTTTTCCTGTGATGGTGTCCACTTCTCTCTTGGCTCTGCATTTCTCCTCTCCTTTTTCCCACCACCCATTCACATACTGTTGGTTCCTCCCCGTGCAGTCTGTTCGCCCTCCAAGCCAGGTGCTCTCCTCCCCCTGTACAATTGGCCGGCCTTACAAATTAAGCCATTCCACTAATAACAGGAATGGAAAAAGGTACAAACTCACAGTGACACACACATATTCCAGATGACTGTTACATAATGCTGTTGAGTTTTTAAAATAATATATTCGATGCCCTATGGCAAGCTAGAAGAAATGGCCTGAACACCTGCTTCTACTAAATAAAATTACTTTGTGTCTCACGTATGCTCACAGACAGCGATGGGGAACAATCCAGTGGTTTTCACTGAAGTAAACCAAAGTATTCTGTAGCTAACATGCACTTTGTCATGTTAAATGGAAAGTTTTTTGCTTTGTGCCCTCCCCCATCATAACCTATCGTCTATGAGTGAGGAGCGAAAGCTTTAGATTCGTCAATAATTTCGATCTCCGGTTTTTGAATGATCTTGATGTTTTAGGGACCCCTAATACTAAAAACATGAATATCTCGATGATGGGTGTGTGTCTGTCTGTGGGTCACAGTTTATTGAGGGTGGTCTAGAGCTAAAACGGCTGGACGGAAAAATACCAAACTCGAAATTTAAGTTTGATATGAGATGACGATGTGCTGATTAGTTTTTGAGCCAAGTAGTGCAAGAGGAAGAGGCACTCTAGAGGAACCCTCAAATACCGTGAGTTCTGCAAATAATTATTAATTCTTCTCATCAACTGCTATCGCAATGACCTATTTTATGATCAGAAAGATCAGCATCAGAGCGGTAAATAATTACTGAAATGTTATAGAATAAGTAGAATAACTTGGTTTCTAGGGCGCAAAGCCTACTGATGCTCATGTCTGAGTGTGGTGCAGCGTGTAGCACTGATGAACAGAGTCCTGAGAACTAAATTTGAATCCTGGCTTTGACCACATGTTATGTAGCACTGGTGCATTCAACCCATGTCTAGGCAGGTTTCTTTGCAGGTATTCCTCTTCTGCTCCCACAGCCCAAAGATGCGCTGGTTAGGACAGCTGGCCCAGTAAAGCACTGGCACTCAGTTCAGCATTGGTTCCTTTGTTATGCATGATTCTGAGAAAGACTTCAAAATAGAAATGATAGAATTATTTGAAGTGTTACTCTCACAGCTGACCCCATAGCTCCGTTATATCTGTAGTCATTATGTATTTGATACTGACTTTTAATTAGGAAAAAACAGTCCTAAGCAAATCCCTTTACTTTTAGATTCCTTGTCATTTTTAAGGTTTTCAGCCCAACTTGCAGTTACACAGAGTAACTTTCTTATGACAATCTAAACATTTGCAGGAATTATTTATTCACTTATTAATCAATTATCCTTCAGTTTTTCAAAACTCCTTATTTCCATTACAAGGAGTTTGAGACTCATTACACTGGGCAAATTATATGAACCAACTGTGAGTAGAATGAAAGTTGCAAAAAACACTAATAAATACATACAGTGGTGTGAAAAACTATTTTCCCCCTTCCTGATTTCTTATTCTTTTGCATGTTTGTCACACAAAATGTTTCTGATCATCAAACACATTTAACCATTAGTCAAATATAACACAAGTAAACACAAAATGCAGTTTTTAAATGATGGTTTTTATTATTTAGGGAGAAAAAAAAATCCAAACCTACATGGCCCTGTGTGAAAAAGTAATTGCCCCCTTGTTAAAAAATAACCTAACTGTGGTGTATCACACCTGAGTTCAATTTCCGTAGCCACCCCCAGGCCTGATTACTGCCACACCTGTTTCAATCAAGAAATCACTTAAATAGGAGCTGCCTGACACAGAGAAGTAGACCAAAAGCACCTCAAACGCTAGACATCATGCCAAGATCCAAAGAAATTCAGGAACAAATGAGAACAGAAGTAATTGAGATCTATCAGTCTGGTAAAGGTTATAAAGCCATTTCTAAAGCTTTGGGACTCCAGCGAACCACAGTGAGAGCCATTATCCACAATTGGCAAAAACATGGAACAGTGGTGAACCTTCCCAGGAGTGGCCGGCCGACCAAAATTACCCCAAGAGCGCAGAGACGACTCATCCGAGAGGTCACAAAAGACCCCAGGACAACATCTAAAGAACTGCAGGCCTCACTTGCCTCAATTAAGGTCAGTGTTCACGACTCCACCATAAGAAAGAGACTGGGCAAAAACGGCCTGCGTGGCAGATTTCCAAGACGCAAACCACTGTTAAGCAAAAAGAACATTAGGGCTCGTCTCAATTTTGCTAAGAAACATCTCAATGATTGACAAGACTTTTGGGAAAATACCTTGTGGACTGATGAGACAAAAGTTGAACTTTTTGGAAGGCAAATGTCCCGTTACATCTGGCGTAAAAGGAACACAGCATTTCAGAAAAAGAACATCATACCAACAGTAAAATATGGTGGTGGTAGTGTGATGGTCTGGGGTTGTTTTGCTGCTTCAGGACCTGGAAGGCTTGCTGTGATAGATGGAACCATGAATTCTACTGTCTACCAAAAAATCCTGAAGGAGAATGTCCGGCCATCTGTTCGTCAACTCAAGCTGAAGCGATCTTGGGTGCTGCAACAGGACAATGACCCAAAACACACCAGCAAATCCACCTCTGAATGGCTGAAGAAAAACAAAATGAAGACTTTGGAGTGGCCTAGTCAAAGTCCTGACCTGAATCCAATTGAGATGCTATGGCATGACCTTAAAAAGGCGGTTCATGCTAGAAAACCCTCAAATAAAGCTGAATTATAACAATTCTGCAAAGATGAGTGGGCCAAAATTCCTCTGTAAAAGACTCATTGTAAGTTATCGCAAACACTTGATTGCAGTTATTGCTGCTAAGGGTGGCCCAACCAGTTATTAGGTTCAGGGGGCAATTACTTTTTCACACAGGGCCATGTAGGTTTGGATTTTTTTTTCTCCCTAAATAATAAAAACGACCATTTACAAACTGCATTTTGTGTTTACTTGTGTTATACTTGACTAATGGTTAAATGTGTTTGATGATCAGAAACACTTTGTGTGACAAACATGCAAAAGAATAAGAAATCAGGAAGGGGGCAAATAATTTTTCACACCACTGTATGCATAGCAAACCAAAATAGTATTATAAATTACCATACATATGAGATGAGGTGGAAAACTTAAGTATCAGGAAGAAAGGACACAAACATTGCCAGAACATTCAAACTCTGCACAGACAAGTCCCATAGGCTACAACAGAGCAGTGATAATCACTGCACCACCATGCCACTCTCCAAATAATCAATTTGTTTTGTCAAATCATACTGACATTATCACCATATTAGCTTAATAATACTGCTGTTAAAAGTTTACAAAAAAAAATGTGTCACAATATAAATCCTGAAGTAAAATTGTGTCTGTCTAATTGAAATGATGTCCAGTTGTGTACTTATTAATGCAGTGACGGGTTAACTGTATAATTATATAAACAATTATACAGCAAATCTGATTTTACATAATAAAGATACATCCACACAACAATCCATTTTACTACATTTGTCAATAATTATATCAGTTTATGACCCTTGAGGACTGATAACCTGGAGCAATGTCATCATGATAGTTCCCATTCATGTCACAAAATAAGCAATATATTTTGAAAAGAAATGCATCCGTCATGATATGCAGACAAGATTGCTGCCTAACCTTGGGCGACCCAATCAACACATCTGAGGAGAGCCGACACCTTGCTGAATGCGACTGACCAATGTCTGCCGGCAAGGTGACCCTAACTGGTGACATCACGAGTTCTGCAAGGCACTTACTGAAATTGATTATGCTCCATTTGTACAGGAATACATTTCAGGATAAATGTTAGGTAAAAAGTAAACTAACGAAAACAGAAGGAAATTCCTCTTTATAAGGGAAAATTGAGTGGAATTACTATAAAATTACTTCATGTTCTATGCTCAGAAGTGAAATCTTTAATTTGATGACTTACAAATAGAAACAGAAACAAAAAAGGACATTAATTGTAACAGTTATAACAGTTTTCACTATAAAATTACTTTTTCTTTTAGAATGAACATTCATCGAACATCTTCACTTTTAACCCACTTTTTGCATGACAGGGTTTTGTAGAGCAGAAGCCTATAATATCTCAGCAGCATAAAGCAGGAGAAAGGATGGATGGGGCACACTCAAGAGCACTTATATCAGGTTAGTTTGGAGATTTGAAATGAATAAAATATGCCCGTCGTGGGAATGTGGGAGGGAAATGGAGTGCCAGATGTAAAACCTTTCCAACATGGGGAAAACACGCCACACATTGGATGACTCAGGCGCCGCCGGGAGTGGCAGCCTTTCCAGCAGGCTCTGTGTACGACTTTATTTTTCTACCTTTTTCTCTATTTCACTGATCACTCCTATCACTTTCTTTTATGTGGACTCGTTCCCTAGGCCAATCTTAACTACTTTTTACTATGTGGACATGGATTTTTACACGCCGAGACTCGTCTATTCAAGTAGTCAACTTCAAGTGCTGAGAACAAATGCCCGCGCCGGTGTGGTTCCCTATTGACCTGACGAGGTAAGAAGGCAGTATCGTGGCAACAGAACCGGAGCTAAGCTAAAAGCGAAGCGGCTTGCAAGAAAGCGGCGTTTCAAACCTTCGGTGCCTTCTGTGATCCTGGGAAATGTGAACTCACCACCAAATAAGATCGACGAACTGGCCGCGCTGGTGAAAAATGTCAGGACCTACAGAGAATGCAGTTTGTTGTGTTTTTGTGAAACGTAGCTAACAACTAACATCCCAGATGCTGACGTGAAGCTACCAGGGTTTAGCACATTTAGAGCGGACAGAGACGCAAATACCTGCGAAAAGCGGCAAGGAGGAGGACTCGCTTTCTATGTAAATACAAGGTGGTGTAACTCTGGACATGTAAACGTCAAAATCTCCACTTGCTGCAGGGACATCGAACTGTTGGCCGTAAGTCTGTGTCCCTATTACTTGCCCAGAGAGTTTGGACACATCATTGTTGTTATTGTTTACATCCCTCCTCGGGCGAACGTGGAGATAGAGTGTGACATAATTCATTCCGCTGTTGCTAAAGTACAAACACAGAACCCAGAGGCTCTTGTGCTAATCGCTGGAGACTTGAACCATGTGACACTGGACAAAACATTACCTGCCTTCTCCCATTATGTGGATTGTAACACCCGGGGAAATAGTACTATTGACCTACTGTATGCAAACGTTAAAGACGCATACAGCGCCACCCCACTGCCTGCGCTCGGGAAAGCAGATCATAACCTGGTTCTGCTTCAGCCTCACTACAAACCAAGAGTGAAGGTGCTACCTACAACCTCACGCTCATTCAGGAAGTGGTCCCCTGAGGCAGAGTAGGCTCTAAGAGACTGCTTTGGAACTACGGACAGGGATATCCTGCAGGGATCACATAGTGAGAACATTGAGGAGGTTGTTGACTGCACTACTGACTACATCAACTTCTGTATGGACATTGTAGTTCCAGTAAGAACAGTACGCTGCTATGCTAACAACAAGCCATGGATTACAAGTGACATCAAGGGCCTTTTGAACCAGAAGAAAAGGGCTTTTAAAGGCGGTGATTAGCATGAGCTCAAGCACGTGCAGAAGAAACTCCGAGTCCAGCTCAGGGCGGCGAAGGAGCAGTACAGGAGAAAGCTGGAGCAGAAGTTGCAGAATAACAGCATGAAGGAAGTGTGGGATGGGATGAAGATCATCACTGGCTACAGCTCGAAGTGGGGTGCTACCATTGAGGGAGACGTGGAGAGAGCAAACCAAATGAACAACTTCTTTAACAGGTTTGACCACCCTAACCCACTCTCACCTTGGAGTACTGTACCCTCCACCCATCCTTCTGCTGATACCAGCATAGGAGAGACATCCCCACCAACAATTACAGCAGCCCAGGTGAGCAGAGAGCTGAGGAGACTTCATGCCAACAAAGCAGTGGGTCCAGATGGAGTATCGCCACGACTGCTGAAGGCCTGTGCACTGGAGCTGGGGAGTCCTCTACAGCGCATCTTCAACCTAAGCCTGGAACAGGGGTGGGTCCCGAGGCTTTGGAAAACATCTTGCATCACCCCAGTCCCAAAGGTATCATGTCCTAGTGAGCTGAATGACTTCCGGCCTGTCGCCCTGACGTCAAATGTGTTGAAGACCATGGAGCAGCTACTGCTTCACCACCTGAGGCCACAGGTCCGCCACGCCCTCGACCCTCTGCAGTTTGCATACCAGGAGAAGGTGGGAGCGGAGGATGCCATCATGTATATGCTATACCGATCCCTCTCCCACTTGGACAGAGGCAGTGGTGCTGTAAGAATTATGTTTCTGGACTTCTCTAGCGCCTTCAACACCATCCAACCTCTGCTACTTAGGGACAAGCTGACAGAGATGGGAGTAGATTCATACCTGGTGGCATGGATCGTGGACTATTTTACAGACAGACCTCAGTATGTGCGTCTAGGGAACTGCAGGTCTGACATTGTAGTCAGCAACACAAGAGCGCCGCAGAGGACTGTATTTTCTCCGGTCCTGTTCAGCCTATATACATCGGACTTCCAATACAACTTGGAGTCCTGCCATGTGTATAGGTTAGCTGACGACACTGCTATCGTGGGCTGCATCAGGAGTGGGCAGGAGGAGGAGGATAGGAACCTAATCAAGGACTTTGTTAAATGGTGCAACTCAAACCACTTACACCTGAACACCAGCAAAACCAAGGAGCTAGTGGTGGATTTTAGGAGACCCAGGCCCCTCCTAGACCCCGTGATCATCAGAGGTGATTGTGTGCAGAGAGTACAGACCTATAAATACCTGGGAGTGCAGCTGGATGATAAATTGAGCTGGACTGCCAATACTGATGCTTTATGCAAGAGAGGACAGAGCTGACTATACTTCCTTAGAAGACTGGCGTCCTTCAACATCCGCAATAAGATGCTGCAGATGTCCTATCAGACGGTTGTGGCGAGTGCCCTCTTCTACGCGGTGGTGTACTGGGGAGGCAGCATTAAGAAGAAGGACGCCACATGCCTGGACAAAATGGTGAGGAAGGCAGGCTCTATTGTAGGCACGGAGCTGGACAGTTTGACATCCGTGGCAGAGTGACGGGTGCTGAGCACGCTCCTGTCAATCATGGAGAATCCACTGCATCCACTGAACAGTATCATCTCCAGACAGAGGAGTAGCTTCAGTGACAGACTGAGGAGATTGTTCCTCCCCCACACTATGCGACTGTTCAATTCCACCAGGATGGGTAAATGTTAACATTATACAAAGTTATTGTCTGTTTTACCTGCATTTGTATCACACTTTAATTTAATATTGTTTTTTATTAGTATGCTTCTGCTGGAGTATGTGAATTTCCCCTTGGGATTAATAAAGTATCTATCTATCTATCTATCTATCTACTGTATCTATCACAGTAATGCGGGGTGGAAACCCGGGGCTGCCTTATAGCAGATGTCTGTGCAACAGATTCCATTGGTGGGTACTGTATATCTGAAAAGTAAAATCAACAACGTTATAAATCAGTTCTGGGCTGGAAAGCTGATCTATTTTAAACTGGAAACTATTATTTGAATAAACTGTTGTTCATGTTTCTCATAAATGACATACACATACCCTCCGAGTTATAAAGGGGTCATCATAATATTTACTATACCAAGTGAATACCTTGCCTTTTTCATAGTGGGTATTTGGGCTGGAAATTGCCAAGGACCAACATAATATTATACTGAAACTTTGGTTACGATATGACAATGTTGTGATTTTCTGTGTTTTAAAATAAAGTAGTATGATTCAATTCTACAATATAGTACAATGTATTATTGTCAATAGACTCCACAGTATGACTGGAAGTTTTTAGCTATGGCACATAACACACTTACCTGTACAGTGTATCATGTAAGTTTAGCTCTGAGTGAGTCCTTCTAATATGATTTGTAATAAGAATGTTAACCAAAAATAATTTTATATGTAAAATAATATTTGAATGTTGGCAAGTGCATGTCTAAAATATGGACAACACGAATGTAAACCACTGCCATTTTCAAAATAAACTAATAGATCTTCATACATAAGCAAAATGTGTTGAACGCTATTCAGTTGATAAAAATTCCATATCAATAGCCAGTAGCCTAAATTGTCCCTAGAGGTCCCCTTTACCTCATCTTTGTAAGGTGACTATGCTATGCACACTGAATCCGGCGGCTCAGATTTTTGCCCAGCAGCTCTAACTGAAGAAACTCAACCAAGATTGGCACTGGCCAAGCAAATTACTTGCCAGTGACAACAATTAACTATGGGAGAAAGGTCATTCTTGAATTGTTTCACACTCTCTGTCATTTGATTATTTTAACGATATTAGTCTTTTTTTTCATTTTGCTTATGGAGCTTTGTTGCATCTCAGGCCAGACTCCATTTTCACAAGAATGTTGAAGAGCTATGACATTAAAAATCGAAATACGTGACGTGGCCATCAGAGGGAATGACACATTCGAAAAGAAAATTTTTGGGGTGCCAACCTGACTGTTCCCCTGTACATCTGAGCTCAAACAAAACATACACACGCTGGTGTAAAAAGGAAACAAAAAACAATCGCCACATAAATAAAGTGGCTGCAATTAATTAGGCTCTGTGGTCTGCTTTTGGGTAATCTTGGAGCTCCTTAACTCTAGTTATTCTGGGTAGAAGTGACCCCTCCCTCTGGGAGGTCGCCTTTTTATAGACCAGAGATGGGAAGGGGTGGAGTCAGTTGTCCTCACTGGGTGGTTTCTCTATACTGTGGAGGAAGCAAAAGACCAGATAGTTAGCTGAGGAAGCCCCTCTCAGCCCAGGGGGGTATCACATACCTAGGAAGAACTTGGAGGGTGATCCTTTGACACGCATGCTATATGACATGACATGTGACCTTTATAGCAATTTTATTTGACTGAATGTTGAAGACGTTTTCTGCCACTGTTAATCTAAGAATTTATGAACTCTTTGATCAAAAGGCTGTATATCACAATCATAAAACATTGCACCAGCTATTGTTTAATTATAAAAGTTGCAAGATACATTTGATTTACTTCGCTTTGTCTCCTTTAAACCAGAATTAAATTCTCACCATTAATTGTATTCTTTAAATGATTCGTAAAACTGAAGTTATAATTTTTCACATTAAAACTGAAAATCTTGATTTCGTAACTACACCAAAGACAACCTCTGTGCAATCCTGAAGTAAAACGAGTTATCATTTAATGTTGTAAAATAACACTCATTTCTGGTACACATCTGACAACACTATAATATTCTATGTACTCTATGTGCACCATATCTTAACTGTTGGCCACAAACTCTCCCTGTCCCATCTGCATAGACAGCAGTTGTCTCAATATGTAGTTCTACATAGCAGTAACTCTCTCTTGGTAATATCAGTGAGTCCCCAGCATCACCACATCAACGCATTGCCTAGAAGTTCCAAAACTGTCCTCCAGGTATTGGAAGTTTCAGACTTTCAAAAACAACGTAATGATTCAAGAATAGCCAGACAGGGCGTTTTAATTTACTTTATTTAACTGGTTGCGGTTAACTTTGCGGTTATCACACTAAGTGATAGCTAAACTTTGCCTGAGGTGATCATTTTCTGCTTAACTACTAAGATCTAGGATATTTCAGATATCTTTATTACTTCCTTTAGCTCACATTAGAATTTTTTAAACCTCATAACTTATATACAGTACAGGCCAAAAGTTTGGACACACCTCCTCATTCAATGTGTTTTCTTTATTTTCATGACCATTTACAGCACTCCATCACTCTCCTTCTTGGTCAAATAGCCCTTACACAGCCTGGAGGTGTGTTTGGGGTCATTGTCCTGTTGAAAAATAAATGATCGTCCAACTAACCTGACTTCTGCACAACACAACTGCTGGTCCCAACCCCATTGATAAAGCAAGAAATTCCACTAAATAACCCTGATAAGGCACACCTGTGAAGTGAAAACCATTTCAGGTGACTACCTGTTGAAGCTCATCGAGAGAATGCCAAGAGTGTGCAAAGCAGTAATCGGAGCAAAGGGTGGCTATTTTGAAGAAACTAGAATATAAAACATGTTTTCAGTTATTTCACCTTTTTTTGTTAAGTACATAACTCCACATGTGTTCATTCATAGTTTTGATGCCTTCAGTCATGAAAATAAAGAAAACACATTGAATGAGGAGGTGTGTCCAAACTTTTGGCCTGTGCTGTATATCTAAACAACCCATACATTTCACAAAGTTCATACTGCGTTTCATATTTTTATAGTTCATTCATTCATCCATCCATCAATTCAATGAACCTGATTATTTCAATCATAAGGTCATACATAGGGTACAGCCATACCTGTCTGGAGTGCCAGATGATCATAAAGAACATTGACTGATACAGTGCTAATTAAGAGCTGCACATCTTTAGGATGTAAGAGGAACACTAGAGTACCCAAAAAAAAACTTACACAGACATGGTGTTGTGTATCAGCTCCGCACAGAGAGTGACTGTGCCATGTTCAAAACCGGTTATCTTGAACTGTGATGCAGTAACACTGTTACATCATAACAGCTCCATTTTCTTCAAGGTTAGTTTGTGGCCAGAAGACAGGAAAAAATTGTGGACATTAGTCATAATCAGGTATTGTAACAAAGCCAACAAAATAAATATGAACCAAGAACTAGTATCTGTTTAATGTGTTTTATTATTTATAACAATTTTCACATATTTACCTAATGACTTACAGGTAGCAAATGTAGGTTACAGCTGTTTACGTGTTTCTAGCGTTTGCAATTGTTCACAACTACAGGACACTGGGAATTAGTTATCTGTGCTTTACATTTATTTGCTTACCAGATACTTTTATCCAAAATGACTGACAAAACAGGTCAACATAATCAAGTAAACATCAGTCTGTGGGGACTGTTCGGATAGAAGTGTCACAAAACTGGTTACAAAATCGATCACTGAAAGTGAAGAGCTCAGGATGCAATACAACCAAGTTACAATTCCTGCATTACAAAAACTGAACAGCTAATCAGTTAGACAGAAATTCACCACACAAGAGAGTCTTTAAACACACCGAGTCAGAAGTTCAAATAGAAGTGGGTAGCTCATTCCACCAGATAGGACCTACACGTGAAAAGAATCTCGCTTGAGATTTAATGCCACACAGAGGTGGCATCACTAGACACCAATCATCAGTAGACCTGATTGGTTGAGGAACAGTGTAATAACTCACAAGTGCTTTAATATATACATATAGGCGCTGACCCACTGACTACTGTGCAAGCAAGTATCAAGGATGTGAACTTAACGTCCGCTACAGAGAGCCTATGCAGTGATCTGAAAAGAGATTATCCACTGTGCCATTCTGCTTTTGCTTTATTTTTCTGAATTGTTTACAAAGCCTTCTGTATAATGATCTACAATTAAAACAAACTCCAATAATCTGTGATTGATGACTCACCATCTGACGTTTTGTTCAAGATAATTTGTGTCTCTCAACAGCTAGCCAAGAACGGTAAAATATTTTAACAAACTGAGAAAGGAATTCCTTCCTTACTGCTACAATTTTCACAAACACACAAAAAACGATGATTTTAGTTGGATGAGAAGGTAAACTCAAAAACATTAAAAAGAAATGCTCTGAATATTATGTCCTTTCCTTTCTAAGAATATTATGTAAAGTGCTCTGCTGAAATTCTGCTTTAAATGGAGCCTTCAGGCAGTTTAGACCCCAGTTAAATTTGTATCATTTATCCTCAATTTTTTTTGGATCCCTAGAGCAGTAGTTTGTCACAGGATCTAAACGCATGTGCCAGTAAGCTGTGTATTGTGGCCGACAAAATAATAAAAAAAAAAGTCCAGTGCTACCTTCTTTGAAAAATGTGATTTACTGCCACATTAGTCACTGGGCCAGGCAACAGAGGGGTACCATCCTCACTGAATATCATGGATCAGCCATGCAGAGTTACAGTTGTGTGTCGAAAACCACATTTTCGTTCCTCTGTATAAAAAGACAATTGTATTTACTGCAAATGTAGAAACTCATCTATATTGTCTGCTGAGCCTACATTGCTCTCAAGTTAGGGTCTTGAGCTTTTCAATACTAACATTATAATCAATTCACTCTTTGAATGCAGTTTTTCCCATTCATTGTCCTTTAAGAGCAATGGGGACTTAACCCTTGACGGGATGTCATTCATGCCTGAACACAATCAAACACAGCAAAATAACCAACTTAACAGTTTATCTACGGGATATCCCAGGTTTTAGCTCTTTTCACTACACTCTCCTCTTGTTCTACTGTTGTTGAGATAAATATCTAAGTATTTATTTTTTAAGTTCTACAGTTTCTCATAAATAGTGAGAACAGATCACATCTTTAATATTTAAATTACTTTTGAACAACCAAACTATATCAGTTTTTACTGGGTTATCACAAAACTGAAGCGGACTTGACCAAAGAGCACAAGAATGCACATTAATGCTCTGTTAATCGCTAACTTGGTTTAATCTGGCCTACTACTCTAATTGCCATAAATTATAAATGTATTGTTTGCACAAGGCAGCAGTTTTGAGAAAAATTGGACTCAGAAGATAGCATGAAGAAGTCAGAATTGATGCAGGCGTTGTAACCAAGACAACTATAATTAAATAATTGAAGCTTATGACGTGAAGCCACAATTACAGTCAAAATATAGAGCAGTAAGTCATAAGACAAAAAGTAAAACATAGCCAGAGTCAAGAAACATGAGACATAAATCGTAGTCAGAGGGCAGAAAATATTGTTGTAACCATTAATGATATGAAATAACGCAATGGTTTTTAGTGTTTTTTTTTCTTTTGTGAATCCAATCTTGGACAACCATGAAATTTCTTTTAAAACATTGTACCAGTGGTGTCATAACATGCAACCCGTTAGAACTGCATCCCAACAATGGAGCATTACCTTCTAGTAACCGGTGTACATCATTGCCATTATTCATGATGAAAGCATGTTGACACCATGAGAAAACATGAATCAGTGTTAACAATGTTAAAAAAAACATAGGGAAACAAAAAGATGAATATAAGCACTAAATTGTTTAGTTTTGGGAACGCCAAAACTATACTCAAATCATTTTTAGAGGCCAAGGAACAACTGAAAAACAATATCATAAGTCAGATCATAACAATAAAATCAATGTTCTCCATCATCTTCATCATTGTTTTCTAATTTTCCTTCTGATGTTTAGCCTGATGAACAGGCAGCGTGTGAGAAGTAGAAGATGGAAAAGGATAGAAGGAGGGCATAGCAAGCATCTGTGGGTGAACGGGAAGAATCATCATGCCAGTGAAGAATGGAGGACAACACCATAGTGCATTATGTTCTGTATATAAAATCACAGCAGCATAAGGATTAGATGTTGGGTGCTGCTCTGGGAAGAAAAAAAGAGTGCTGTGCCAAAGTGCTAAATGAAATGCAAGCCAGCAGATACCATATAAGACAAGACATATAATCCACCTGTTAATGAGAGGCTTAAGGAAGGTTAAAAGATATGCTGGCCAATGAAGAGGAGAACTAGATCTAGGATGGGAGAATAGGGACTGGGTTGTTTCTTAAGGGGGATTCAGGGTCAGGTCTGGTCGGGGAGCATGTACTAGTACAACGTGTTGCCACACCCACCACACAACAACAGCTTGGGATCCTGGTTGGCAACCCTCTTTTTCTTATGCATTGCTTGTCTGATACAGTATGGAATTTTTAGTTAATATACAATTTATTACAAATATAGACATGCAGTATATATGAAGCTATAACAGAATGAATTATTAAACATATGGAAAATGACTGAATGTAACTCAAGGGTTAATTAAATTTAAGTTAAATCTGATTTTAGAGAATCTAACAATATAATTTTCCAAGGTTAGAATGAGATAAATGAGTAACGAACACACCTCCAGAAAGTGGGGATACACCCCTCCTACGAAACGGTGCTAAGATCAATGAAAGAATTGGCTGGCCAACCCTCTTAACACTAGAATTACCAAAGCCTACGAAAAAAACTACTAATCCCAGCCCACCTTAAATTTCTTTGCACCTCACTGTCAGCTTCTTTTGTGTTGTAAATGTGTCGATCAGTAAAAGCAGCAAGCAGCCTGCTATCCCAGAAATCAAAGAACAGAAGAAGAATATCTAACCAGAATATAAGAATAATCATTAAGTTTTGCTTTTTTAAGAGGAAACAGAAATCATCGATGAGCAGGGGAGTGGATACTCTAACGTTTATACAGTTGTGTTGATGATGTGACATGTTTTGTGCTCTTGATTGTCTTGCCTGGTAACTGTATAGCAACAGTTAACAAAAATGGCAGCACCCATAAGAAAACAAAAAGGCTCTGTGGAAGAATGTAATTCTTCACATCGAAAAAAACCCACTTTGGTATGAAAAACAGATAACTGATGGATTCCTTAGTTCTGAAACCCTCGACATGATGTTCAAAAAAATTATAAGAACAAGGAGAAAACCATTAAAGTTGTCAGCCAAATCATGCTGCATCCATCTCTTTTATTTGGGGTTTCCTGACAGTTTGAGCCTGCTTGTGGAATTTGTATGATGAAAGATTCTTTAATATAAGCAAAGCATAAATGTATTGATATTAGGATTGATTTCTGTTATTAATGTGGTTAATTTGTCACCATTATGGCTTTAAGGGGTTACTGTAAGCTGTGTAACCTTTTCACAGTGAGATTTCCAGCACTTGAACCTGGTCCACCAGAGGAGCTGGAGCTCTTTGCTGGAGTTTACAACCAATTATATAGCATTCCATTATTTGATTTGGGGTTACTTCAAATATTGTTGTTAAAGTATTAAGAGTTACTTTAGATCTAAGGCTACCTGCGATATACAAAAATTTTTACCCAAACTGGTTTGTGTATAGAATATTCCAAAAATATGTGATAAGGCAGTTGGTGACATCCTAACAAGTTTGATCTTACGATGTGTACATTTTAGATAAGACATATGCGAACAATGAATAATTTTTAGTTGATACGTTATCTGGCATGGTTTTTATAGCTGTATGCCTTTGCTGATACCAACCCTCCCCATTTATCAACAATAATTACTTGATTGGTGGCTAAATTTAATTTTTTTCTGATATTTTATCTATTTGAAAAATCTCTTTTTTGGATCTGGATCTACTTGTTAGAGGAAACATTATTCAAATTCACTCTAAAATGACCTTTCATTTAGGAAGGTTACCGTGGTGCCTTCGTATTATGGCCTCTTGTAGACATCTTTCAAAATCAATGATGCTGATGCCAACAACCAGATGTGGACATACCAATGGACAATATTCTCCTCATCTTCAGTTTCCCTTCCATTTTTTACATTTTGCATTTTGATATATTTTTATAAAAAAGCATTTCTAAAGTCTATTCCTTACTCAATAAAGCACAAGCTATTTTCTATTAGAAGATGTCAGGGAATCTCCCAGGCACTGATAATAACCTGTTATGCTGGGAAACTGTTTTCAATTATGTGTTCTTACTTCTAAAACACAAACCATCAATTTAGTTGGTTCCAAATAATGTGGAGATTACATAATATCTCAGTAAATGTTACAGCATGGGACTCTAAACATGTGCACTGTATTCCTGTGAGTCTCTTTTCTTCATGTATACAGAAGTGTCCTCCTGTCATTTCTGCATTTTATTTAAGAACCCTTAAACTTACTTGGCAAACAAGAAAAAAAACGTACATTTTGAATAATAAAAAAATATTGTTTTTGTTCCTTCACAGCTGCTATTCAAAATGTAAAAACCCAGGTCTTTTAACTGATGCACTGCTACATTTACTTTTAGACTTATTTGAGTTGAAAATTTCTGCAGTCACTGGAAACCATATGAAGTCAATAATTGATTTGCCTATTTGTTTATTCACAGTTTAAAATTTGATTAGTGAAACTAATGTAAACTATTAAATTTGGTTTTGATTGTAAGCTCAGCCTCCATGAAAGACAAAGAAGGGCAAAAGAAATAAAATCTTCATTAATGAAATGCAGTGTAGAAAATTCATTTTGTAGGGTTAGTAGTACGATGTTTGGTAGACCTACAACACGCACAAAACATGACTCCTCTTTCTATACACCTTTTAAAATTCAGAAGAACATATTATACATAGGTGCAGTGAGCTGGCACCCTGCCCGGGGTTTGTTTCCTGCCTTGCACCCTGTATTGGCTGGGATTGGCTCCAGCAGACCCCCGTGACCCTGTAGTTAGGATATATATATATATATATACACACATAGGACCTTTAATAACTGATGCCATTGCAGGGTTCTCTACAACTATATCACTGTTCTGTTCATTAGAAGAGTTTATTTATACTGTACCAAACATGTAGTCCACTACAGATACTGTTATTTTTAAACTAGCATTATTAGCCTGATTCTATAAGTAACAATGCAAGATTTTACCAAAGCTATCAGAGGTAAGATTTAAACCAAAACAAAAATCTTCTAAGATGATACCTGCTGGATTAATTTTTCTAGGATGTTACATTAGGTCTAGTGTAGGTGCCAAGGCGAATGGACTGGCATCCTGACTAGGACGGAGAGTGATGCCTTATCCAGCCAGGAGGCCATAATGGAAGGAGCTGGAACCCAGCTGGTATGATTATATCAGTTGGGGTAAAAGGCTAATGTATGGACTGGGCAAACATGGACACCAGAGGCAGTTCATTCCCCCACATGATAGGCGGCAGTGCTCCTCCAGGTTAGTCCCTGATGTGATTCCCGCAGGGTTGCATGGAAATTGGAGTTTAGAAGAGCATCCCCTTAGAGGTCCCTGAGTGCCACAAGAGGGCGCTGTCAGGGGAAGACTGCCCTGGTTTCTGTCTGACCTGGAAGTGCTCCAAATGACCACTGCTGTGACACTGGAAGCATTCCCAGATCTGGTTTAAAAGGAGCCCACTGCTTCTCTTCGGTGAGTCAGAGTTGTGGACGACACTTACCAGGTGGGTGGTAGGAGAAGAAGAGGCATTGTGCTGTGAAGTTATTGGCTGCACTCACTTGGAAATGTTAGTGACAAATAAAAAAAGCCTTTATTTGAACCCAGAGTTGTGGTGATTACATTGTGTCTGTGGTTTGGGGCTCAATGGAGCCTCCTACTGGTTATACTTGATATTAATGAATAACTGAATCTAATGTAAGTACTGTAGAATGCCCACAAGGAACTTAGAGATCATTTGGCCTTGAAACTCCTAGACATTTATTGTCTCCAGTATTAGTCCCAATTAGTATTTTATGTTTCTTCCCTGTTAATCAGACCACAGCAAACACTTTCAAATTGGACACTGACTTTTGCACTATAACCTTAATATACTATTATATTTTTATTTTAATTTCTCTATTACTATTTATAAAGCACTTACAATGTATGCATGAAAATATGGAATATAAATAAAATGTGGCTGCCAGAAGCCATATCACCTATACTTCAGAACAGGGGATCCACTTGAAGCTAAGCATGTCTGCCTAGCCTGTACTGGATGGGAGACCAACCAGAAAAGCATGAATCGCTGCTGGAAAAGGTGTTGGTGAGGCTATCAAAAGGCACTTACCCTTAAGTTTGTTTTTGGATCACAATACCCCAGAGCAGTGACAGGGACACAGGGCTTTAAAAAATGATTCTTCAAAAGAGAAATAAAATTAAGGTTCTGACTCTCTGAAGATACTTAGGCATTGTGACGATGCGGGTTCTGCTCCATGCTCCCATCTAGCTTCTGGTGAGCTCTCAAACCCAACACTGTCGGTAATGTCACCGATGAGCTGGACAGTGAGACACAACGAAGTAAGGGAATGGTGCAAAAAAGTACAGAAGTGCTTTTATTAAAACCAAACCAAAAACAGTGTTCAAATAAACAGTGCACTGCATAACGTTTATTAAATAAATAAATAAATAATCCATTAAAAAGTTAAAATTCCAAACGGTTAAAACAAGGCTAAAACAGCAGCAGACATAGGTGCTACACCAGCCAGACACAGCTCCTTCCCAGCCTCTTCAGCTCACTCATGGTTTGCTTAGCCAACGAGACTTCAGCCGCCGTGATCCCCTCTCTACCTGCCTCGGCTGGTGTCTGCTAGACTTCTCGGGGTCGGTTGTCCTCCCATCTTCCTTCTCGCATATGTTGTCATCCCTCAGATCCCTAGGGCGGACTCCTCCTCGATGGTTACCCACTCCTTCACATAGTCAGTGGGCACTATCTGTCCCTTTAGCGCCAATCGCTTGCTCTATCTGGGACCCCCAACCAAGCTGACTTTCCTTTTACTTTGCTGGCTGGCTCGTCCACTCTTTTGCACTACCCCAGTTCTGCTGTCTCGTTCTCCAGTCTTTTACCGTTCTCTCTCCTCCCTTTCTGCCTTACGCTTCTCCTATTTATTACAAGGATGTGGCTCAGGTGTGGCGATTAGAAGCTCCTGGCTTCAATCACGGATGCGCCCAGGAACCACTCCGGCCACACTACCACACCCCCTCTTTAAGCCGCGAGTACTTATTAAAAAAAACTGGCGTTTTTGATCTGAGCTATAAACCCTCTACACCACAGGCATCCTTCGAAAAGAGTAAGGTGTACACCGATGTCCTAGCTAAATTGCTTACCACAACGTGGTCATTCTAACCTAACCCTAATCATCACCTGTCCCTAACTGGCTAACTATCTCTGTCACACTTCAACTACTAATAGCTTATGTGTGGTAAGCGTACCCCACTCTCTTGAATAACTTGAAAGGCGCTATCAAGTTTTGATAGAATTAGATATTATTTAGAATACTGGGTAATCTAAAAATGAGTTGTTCTGGAGGTCTGTTTGTGAGTGGGTACATGCCCAAAGTGGCTTTGTGGTCCACACTGCCAGGATGGGCTTTAAGATAGGATCCTGTCCCCCTATGAACCAGAAATAGATTAAACCGGTTTGAAAATGTTATGCTGCATAAACATTTTTTAATTGACTTTAGCACAATAAAAAGTTGATAATTAAATTTTAGTACATCTGAACAAAAAATAGCAATATCTACAGTAAAACTGCATAATACTAAGTACTGTTTAAGCACTTTGAACATTTTTAATGTATGAAGACAAATGTGCCAAAACTATTGCCAAATTTACTGCAGCTTAAATAGTTTTTTTAATTATTTTTTAGTTATAATTTTCATTTTGTTTTTTAAAACTTGAAAGTGCTCCCAGTGCCAAACATTTTCATTTTCACAGAGAAAATATAAAATCAGGCAGCAGCTATGCTAATTATCCTTGAGCACAATGCACAACGCCTTAATTCTAACAGATTCATTGATTTCCTGTTGAATGCCTGCCATATGTTTTGCTTCCACTGTACCTAGAATTCCACAAGTGTTCGCAAAGAGTTTTTTGCTGTAAATGAAAAAAATGACTGACATCTCTCCTCTATAGAATCATATAAATGAGGCTATAAACAGATACATAATATGCAACATTATGAACAAGTTTAGACAATTTAATACCATATGAACAGAATCAGACATATTTCTTTACAGTTATTTCTTCTTCTGATCATTAATAAGGCTCAGTGTCACCTTCATTCATCCATCTACTAATTGAATGAATACATTTATCAATTAGAGGGCCATAGTGAGCAGGAACCTATTCTGGTGTCAACACAGGAATGTGCTGCTAAAACACTGCATGGTGCTCCATTTACAGGCACATTGGGTCATATTTGGCCAGTTATGGTTAAAACCACTGCATTTCTGTCTTTATGAGAACAGATGTACACCAGAGTTTTCAATAATCTTTATTAGCTCAAAATAAAAAATAGTTTAAAAAGTTTAAAAAAGAAAATTATGTGATTAAGACTATGAATAAAACATGACTAAAAGAGAGCAACATTAATTAGAACATTAGAATAATCTAGACGAGAACAGACCATTCAGCCCAACAAAGTTTGCCAGTTCTATCCACTTACTGTATATACTCATGTATAAGTCGGTTCTTGAAACCTGAAAAATCGATCATAAAATCAGACCCTGACTTATACGCACATTCAAAAATGTGACTTATTTTTTTTTTTTTTTACATCTTCTTGCTTCCTCTAATCTTGCACCAGTTTCTCAGACACATCAAATTTTGTTGCAGCATCGCAGTTACCAATTTCTTTTGCTACAATCTTTACTTTAAAACAAGCTTCAAATTTTCTTCTGATAGAACACTCCATCGCTGATAATGGATGCTCTTACGATAAAGGTGTATGAGAGTGTGAGATACAAAAAACACAAAACAGTGGAAATGTTGCTTCGGAATAGTTCGGGTATTACTGTGTGGTCACGTAGACACAATACATAGAAAAAAAGGCAGTGTGCTCCGTGGTTACTCTCTCAGGTGAGCGTTAGCATATCATAATCTCTTGGACCAATTGCGTGAGTTTTCTACATATGACTTGTATGACTGACATTATAAAATACTGGAAATTATACGGTAAATCAAGCCTGAATTATCCGCAGTAGAACTTAAACGTGAGTATATATGGTAATTCTTCAAAAAAAAACATCAAGTCTACTTTTGGAAGTCCCTGAAGTCTTAGGGCTCGTTTATACTTCACACTCAGAAAGTGTACGGATCATGGCTGCCACTCGTTCCCAGCGTTCATTTGAAATATCCTCTGAGCGCATCCTCAGAAATTAACGCGACGCATGCACGAGTTGCAGTACCAGCAAAAAGTCAGGGGGCGCAGTGTGCTAAAAGTCGGAATGTGACGTCAGAGTCTCTGTTTACTATCTACATGTGACAGAAAGCTGCTTTGAGGATCCTACAGGATCGATGTGCGCGCTTCGATGTTTGATGAATGGTTCAATGTTGTGAAGCAAAATGTCGACACACAAATGCATTCGTGGTGCTTTTATATTTAAGCATTGCATATTCCCGATCATAATGACATGATACATTTTAAAAGTCTCACATACCATCTTTTGTGCCGTCTTTTTTTTCTAGGGCTTCCTCCTGACCTGACAGCAGTGGCAATCACCACACAGAACACATTACATTTATGATATTCCAACTCTCTGCACTTTTACAATCATTAGATTTATACTTGATATCACTTTCATAACGAAATGCATTAGCGTATGTATGTTACATTTTACAGATAAATCGTAAATTTCGTTTAAATAATGAATACTGTTAATAATTACACACATGGGGGTGACACGGCAGCGGTGCGGTAGCACTGCTGTCTCACAGGGAGTCACGTCGCTGGTATTCCCTGCGTAGAGTTTACATGTTTTCCTGCTGGGTTTCCACAGTGTGCTCCAGTTTCCTTCCAATGATATGCAGATGTGGTGACACTAAAATGACACCAGTGTGTGTGTATGCTTGTATTCACCTTGCGATGAGCTGATGCCCCATCTAGGGATTGTTTCTGCCTCGTGCCCAATGCTAGCTGAAATGGAGACATCCCTGGATTGATGGATTTAATCATTCAACATCCTTTTCAGAGATGTTGCGGTAAGGTGTCAGAACCTGTTCTCACCGTGATATCTCGCATTGCCACCTTATGGATTCTTCCAGATTTACGTAAAGTACGCGCACAAGTATAAACAGTAAAACACTTGCGTAACAAGAGCATCCGCTACAGCATGCGTCACGTCACGTAAACCTGGCCTAACTGTCTACCACACTACTTGGTAGCTTATTCCATGAGTCTATGGTTCTCTATGTAAAGAAAAACTTCCTAATGTTTGTGCAAAATGTACCCTTAACAACTGTGTCCCCTTGTTCTTGATGAACTCATTTTAAAATAACTGTCTTGATCCACTGTACTAATTCCCTCATAATTTTAAACACTTCAATCATGTCACCTTAATTAATCTTGTTTTGCTTTAAAAAAGGCTCATCTCTTTTAAATCTTCACAATTCATCCCCTGTAGCCCTGGAATCAGCCTAGTTGCTCTTCTCTGGACATTTTCTACCGCTGCTATGTCCTTTTTGTAGCCTGGAGACCAAAACTGCACATAGTATTCCAGATGAGGCCTCACCAGTGTATTATAAAGTTTGAGCATAACCTCCTTGGTCTTGTACTCCACACATTGTGCTATATAACCTAACATTCTGTTTGCCTTCTTAATGGCTTCTGAACACTGTCTGGAGGTTAAGAGTGTGGAGTCCACTGCGACACCTAAATCCTTCTCATAAGATGTATCCTTGATTTTCAGACCTCCCTTTCTGTATTCAAACATACCATTTGTACTCCCTACCTTACATTTACTGACATTAAATTTCATCTGCCACAAATCTGCTCCAGCCTGTATGCTGCCCAGATCCTTATGTACGGTAATGATTTAACGGATTCATCAAATAAATCTCTGTTTTAAGACCCAGTTGCACAAAATATTGTTGGCTGTTGTCTCCCAACATTAAAAGATCTGCTCATTGCCAGAGCAAAAAAGAGAACATGAAAGATTGCAGCTGGTTCCACGCATCCCAGAAGCCATCTGTTCATTAAATTGCCATCACAGAGGAGGTACAGGTCTATCATGACCCCAAATACATGCCATCTCTGGAGCTTCTTTCTTTCAAAGTATTCACATCTTAAACAAACTTACATAGGGTTGTTCCTAATTGTTTTTGCAACATATAAATGTTAACTGTGTTTTTTGTCCATTTGTAAATCCTTCATATTTGCTCAAATTGTACAATTTGATTCTATTATTTTATATAGTTTTCTCATTATTGAGTCAAGTTTGCAAATTTGTTCAAGAAATTGATGGATTTGTGTAGTGTTATGCACAGTGTTAGGTTAATAGTAAGTTGTGATTGTGCTGTTTTGTGTTTAGTAATGTCTTGTATTTCATGTTTGTACCCGACCAATGTCAATTCTGGTATGTTTCACATGCTAGCAATAAAGTGATTCTGATTTTGATTCTGATTCAGAATAAATTGAATTCAGATGTCATTGCCAAATTACATCTGAAATGAAAAAATATTTTTGACTAAATACTTAAAGCAAGACTAAATCAAAAGAAAACAGTAAAAATAGAACTACTAATGAGTACCTCAGTGCATTAGACATTGTATGCAACTTGAAAACCACATTTCAAAGCTCTTAATCTAGGCTGTGTAAAGCCCAGAATTCTCTGCCTACAATCACCAAACTCTACAAGTGCACATTAGAGTCCTTTGTCACTGGCTGCATAACATAATAGTATGGCACCTTCTCATCTCAGAAGTTCAAAGTTTCAATTATTTGCCATGCAGGTAAACATCTCATTGTACCGCGCACATGACACTGAAATTATAACTTTTTTATAGTACATTTTGGCGCTGATGCTTTCATCATCAAGTCACGTGTTATAATAGTGCAGGTGTGTACAGGAGTGTTTGTTAGTTAAGGAAGAGTCAGTTTGCAAATATAGGGCTTCTTTATAACCTAAACACCTCCATTTCCCCACAGATGGAGAGCTCTTAGCCACAGCTTCACAAAGGAAATTCTCCAAGACACATTTCTTGGATGTCATGAACTGTAAGTCATAGAAGTACTGGGATTTAAAGTGGGACTTAGACAAAGCCTTTGAAATGGTCAGCATGGACTCACACTTGCCTGATTTATCAACATTTTGAGGAACCAAAAAGCATCTGAAAGTTATTAAAAATTAATCAAATTACTTTTATAAAAGCATCTAATCACCCAAAACTGGGGTTTAATAATGCTATTTCATGAAATTGTACAATCTGATTTATTTTGCCTGCAATACAGACCATGCAAACAACTACTGACATTATGCTCTTTATGTAACACACTTTCTGTCTGACTGAGATTCTAGACATTGGATTATGTGTTGCTTTTCCATTTACAGCTATGTAAATCATTTTGAAGGATTCCTGCCCCTTATGTAATTGGTTATAATAATAAAATACGTAATTAAACATTGGACATACAGTAAACAGGGCACTACCTCCCCCGGAACTCTAGATGGCAGCAACATGGTTTCCTGCAGGGCATCATGGAAATTGGAGTTCTGTAACTCAGCCCTGTTGGGTGCCGTGGGGGCCACCAGGGGGAGCTGCATCAGGGGGAGCCCTAATTTGTGGCATTTTCACCACACCTGGGAGTGCTTAAAGACCTTGCTAACGAGCCACCTGGATCACTCCCAGGTGCAGCATAAAAGGAGCCGCCTGCCTTCACTCAAGGCTCAAGAGTCGGAAGGAAGAGAGAAGAAGCTTGCCAGGTGGGGTGGAGGTGGAAGAGAAAGAAAGAAAGAAAGAAAGAAAGAAAGAAAGAAAGAAAGAGAGAAAGAAAGAAAGAAAGACATTGCTGTCTGCTGTTTAATGTACTTTGGTGTACTGTGCTGAGCAGGTGAGAACAACTGAAAAGCGTTTTCCACTAAATGAAGCCTGTGTGTTATTGGACTTGTGCCTGGTGTCTGTCTGTGTCAGTTTGGGGACTTGGTGGCCACAACAGACAGCTTCAAATGTCAACATAGATGTATAGAAAGTGCATCTGGTAAAAGTTTCACACTTAAGGTTATGTCACCAACATTACTTCCATTTGTGTTTGTCTTTACCCTTCCTAAAGGGCTGTACTGGAAAACCAGGCATTCGGCGAGAACTAAACAAAAAAAAGTAAAAGTGCGTTGTATGGCTGTGACTCTGAATGGAATATTATTTCATGATAGGGTGACTTTACAAAATCACTTTGTTTCCATGTTATTTTACAGTTCTTCAAATCAGTAGAAGTTTATTGCACTCCGTCTGATTTCTGGCTTTGATTTTAGTGAAAGGAGCTACTAAAAGTAGCGGTACATTCATCTTTTCGACTTGCTTTATATTTTGTGCCCAAAATGAATTGGTTCCAAGAGAGATGAACAACATGTTTTTGAAATGGTAGTAGAGCAGTTATTTCTATGGAAGGTAATTTGAAGGCTAATCTCTACTGAATCATGAATACTTCCACTTCATTTGATTGTATGATTTTTACTCACATTTAGCTGTTTTTGAGCATAGGATTTTGCAGGAACTAAGTTTAAAGTGAAGAGTTCTAACATTTACAGTATTCACTCCAGGCACACAGATGAATTAACTATACAGAGCATCTCTTGCACTTCTGCGTCTTTCATCTAAAGCATAAATCACCAGAAATGTGCATAAATGTTGTGCAACTACATATAAAAAAATAAATAAAGCAGATAAGAAAAAAATGAGCAGCAGAAGAGAAAATAAAAAGCAACAATCAACCATAAATGATGCAGTAGTTTTGTCTCAATGGGGGTGGTACAAAGAAAACTAAGCAAACTATCTCAGCTTCTGCCTTCCTAGCCGCTTACTTTCCATATTTTAAAGGATAAAACAGAGGGCAGCACATCAGGCACCAAGATGCCAGGGATGCTTATTTCCTCACCTGGATGCTTATCGACTCCAATCATTTTACTTGCTCCCTGAAAACTGGAAGCTGTGATGTGAAAGTATTTTCATCAGTGATTTCTGGATCCTTATCAGACTACAGAATGTCTAATGCTGCCACTGACTCCAGCCTCTACTGTCAGGTGAGGTGACAAATAAGTAATTCTTCTGGATAGTGTTCATTTTTATAAAACCGTGTCCGTGTGTGTGTCAACCTTAATGAGGTTAATAATCAGCACAGCCTGGGAAGATGCTAAAGTTCTCCCCTTTGCGTGCACTCACAGCAGCTCACACAGCTTCTTCTCAAAGATAAAGCTTTTAAGTCACGGTTGGTTTCCCACGGAAAATGCATATTGGTTTCCACTCAGCCAGTTATTAAGGAAAAGATTGATCCACAATGCATGCCGCTAAATACTGCAATCACATAAATAATGTTGCATCTGGTTAATAGGTGCTGCTGAAGGAATCTTAATGGCTTTTTGGCCCTTACTGTCAATTCTCAATCACATCAATATCTACAATTGAAACAAAAATCTACTGCTAGATCTAAATGCATGCAAACCATTTTTATTGTATAGCATCATAGGTGGTAAAGTTATATCCTTTGCCTTTAATGTTGCCAGTACATACATTAGACAGGTAAAAGATTTTGTTTTGGGGTCAGTAGTAGGAACTGAACAGGAAGCCTTGAGATTGACAGTGCAAACCACAATGTCTGCCTTAACCAAACTGCCACAACATATGTCTGGCACTGTAGCATTAACAAGTGCTTAGGATTCTTAGGGGTGTTACACACAATTTGTACCATAACTTAGAAGCATATTGGAGCTATCAGGAAATGCCCAACATAATTAAAATGTATGGCATCATAGCTCGTAGCTCCATTTATTGTTTTGCACCTCAATATAGAAACGATATCACCAACCTCAGTAAATTTAATCTGGTAGGGGAAAATGAAAACAAAGCAGTTCTCTAACACCCTGGCATTGTGAAAGTAAATCAAAGTAATTGAACAGTGTGTAAGAGTAGTTTTCTTATACACGAGTATTGTGAAAGTAAATCAATGTAATGGAACTATAAAAAAGTAAAAAGTGCAACAAGTATTCGAGGCAAGCAAAGTAAAAATGCCCTTCAAAAGAATTTAGCCTGAAGCCATATACTTTGTGTGGGATTTAGGAAGCAATAATACTAACTTCTAATGCAACTGTCAAGTTCAAACGTACACTTGGGCAGGGATGCAAACTCTGTATGTGGAAAGCTGCAGTTTCTTTATAGTTTAAGAACAGAATAGTCCAGGGGTCTCCAACTCCGGTCCTGGAGGACCATTGTGGCTGCAGGTTTTCATTCTAACACTTTTTAATTGAGTGCCCTGTTTGTGCTGTTAATTAACTGCTTGTGAATTCATTTTAATTGAATTGCTTTTTTAAGATTTGTTCCCCTGAATTTCTTCATCGTTCCTCTATATTGCTTCATCATTCTTTCCTTAAATGGCACCCAAACAGAAATGAAATGTGAAGTGAGGGAGCCAACAGAAGATCAGCTAAGTCATGTCCTCCACCTCTAACCAATTTCACTCCAACCAACTGCTTAATGAGGTGCCGATTCTTGTCGTTGATTAAACTCGTTCTTTAATTTCATGGCTTGTTGCTACTCTTGTGGTGCATTAGCAGACATTTCCGAAATTGTTCATTTTCTCTTTTCTAAGAGCACTATTAAAATGTTTTGGGGACCTGAGCAGATGGTCATTCCTGAGACCTTCATCTTCCTTTATTTTCAGATATTGTATGATTGTTTTGGCTCATTTTGTATCTCATTGTTGTTTGGCTGCTAATTAAGGAAAAAGAAACAATTAAGGGATCTGAGTCTTCAAGAGCAAGTCAATTAAAACGAATTTAAAAGAAGTTAATTAGCAGCAAAAACAGGTCACTAATTAAGAAATGGTTTAGAATGAAAACCTGCAGCCATGGTGGTCCTCCAGGACTGCAGCTGGCCACCCCTGGAATAGTCTGATTAGCAAATATTCTGAAGAGACAGACTGTAACTGACTGAACACACACAGATGTAGGATATGCACAACACATTAAATCCAGTAACAGTGAAGATCAGAAGAATTAGCCTGATCAAAATTTGAACCAGAAAAAGAAATAAGATATTGGTCATTGTAAAAAAAAATCTTTGAGAAAGTAACTTTGAAATTGCTTGTACAGGGCATTAAGCTACTTTACACATTAATAAAATTGGATCTTGACTCACTAAACATCTGTAAATGTACTAACAAATGCTAACTGACAAGTTGTTTCCCTGATGCTGCATCTGTCATTTTAAGCAAACCTTTCAGAATTACACATCTTAACTCTTCTAAACTGGTTTTATTGCCATTGGGTATCGTGTGGCTGCAAGCAGGAGGCCTCTTTATAATCATGAAGGTATGCACCATTTAAAGCCACTTATATTTAAGCATTAGGGGTTTTAAAGGACCCTAATTGAAAACATCAACCCAAAACTTAACAAGCTATCCAGATAAAATGAAAGCAGCACAGCCTGGTATTCTTCTCCTGCTCTCCATCCATACATCCAACCTGCTATATCCTAACTACAGGGTCACGGGGGTCTGCTGGAGCCAATCCCAGCCAACACAGGGAGCAAGGCAGGAAACAAACCGCAGGCAGGGTGTGGACACACACACCAAGCACACACTATGGCCAATTTTTAGAATCGCCAATGCACCTAACCTGAATGTCTTTGGACTGTGGGGGGGAAACCAGAGTACCCGGAGGAAACCCACGCAGACACGGGGAGAACATGCAAACTCACCACAGGGAGGACCCGGGAAGCAAACCCGGGTCTCCTAACTGCGAGGCAGCAGCGCTACCCACTGCACCACCATGCCACCCTATCCCTCTCTCATCTTCAATAAATATATGAAACTATTTACAGTTTATATGCAACACCCTGCACTTCTTTATTATGTACTGATGTTTCAGTGCCAAATATCAGGAATTCACAGAAGGAGACAAGTTTTTCTGACTTTCTAACAAGATCCCAGGAAATTTGAGGAAAATGATTAAAAAGATGTCACTTAAATAAGAGAACTGTTTCTTAATGAGGAAATGAATGTTTGTTAACAGGAATACTCGGGTAATATTTAATTTAGGAGACAAATGCATCCCATCTCCACTTCCAGATGTGAATGCCAACATTGTCACACAGGTGCAGCCTTGGTGTGAAGCAAGAGATTCATTAAAGCAGCATCAGTTACTGTATTGCCTTACATCACACTACCTTAACATTTGGAGAACATAGTTTAGTTTACTGTCAACCCACCTATTTTTGAATCTTCCTTTTACCATGCTTATTTTAACTTTACCTGTTTTGTTGTCTGGTACAAATCTTGTAATCGATATTTAACCCACTTCCTATTGTCTAAATGACTTGAAATTTTGCACACTTACTCACTTCCGATGACAACACATGAAGCAATAATCAGTTCACTAATTGATCAATTAATCTATGCTAATTAAGAAATGAAATTTTCATATGAAGAACAGTTAAAAATTTCACCAATAGATGGCACTAGTAATGGATAGAAATATTAAAGGAAGTGTTAAAATATTGATTACAAAATTATACTAAAACAAACCAAGACTAAAAAGTTGAAAATAATAAATATATAAAAAGATACCTTCTAAAAACCACGCTTATATTAAGTTAATAGTGCTAAAAAGTAAAAAAATAAGTCTCTCATACATCACTCGTAAAAGTAAAGCGTGGGCGCTTTTCATCAATCAACATTTAAAAAACACTTCTTAAAATCTTATTTTATCTTTTATTTTAAGAGTGATGTATGAGAGACAATTTTTAATTTTTTAGTACACTTTTAATCATGGTTTTTAAAAAGTATTTTTAATATATATATTAGGTTATTGAGCTGTGGACAACTGAAGCTTATCCCTTTGCATGATGCTAGTCCACTACAGTGGGCACTCACTCACTGCCAGTTTAGACCAACAACCTACATAAAATGCACAATCCACAAAAGAAATGACAAGGCTTTGAATTAAATGTCTGTTTCTAGAGCTGGAAAGCAGCAGCCCTAACCACCTTGCCATTGTGCTCCTCAATCTCCAAAGCATGTGTTTTTATTGTGATACGTAACGCGCATGTCTCTGGGCTATGAGAAGGCGCAGAAAAAACCTGTATAGACAAGAAAGATCACACACTGAGTAATGTGTTGTCTTTAAAGGAACAATTTACTAACTAACTGATAAACTGCTATTTTAATAATGTACGACATATGTTTTTATTTCCCAATTACTAAAAAATAAACCTATTTACATCTTGTAATTACAGTGTCAAGTTCAGTACACATACAGCAGATTCAGAAAGTACTCAGACCCCTTCACTTTCTGCACACTTTATTGTGTTATAGATTTAATTTTACATGAACAAAATTTGCCATTTTTATCCATCAGTGTACATTTAATAACCCATAATGACAAACTGAAATGTTTTCAGAAAGGGTTAGCAAATTTATTTAAAAATCGAAAACTGAAATCTCTCATTCATATAAGCGTTTGCATGAATTATTTCTGTAACGCACATTAAATTAGTTATTAGCCTCTGAGGCTTTTTGTAAAGCACATGCTACCTAAACAGCCCTTAACCTCTGAGGTTACGTATGAAAAACCGACTACTGGCCATGGTCAGATAGTTCTCTAGGATAACCTTAAGCATTCTTAACCATAGCAATTCACCCTAATTCAAATATTCTAGTAGCTTATAACTACCGCATATACTCGCGGATAAGTTGGGACTTGATTTTACCATATTAATTTCTGGTATTTTATAATGTCGGTCATATAAGTCAAATACGGAAAACTCACTATTGATCCAAGAGATTATGATATGCTAACACCCACCTGAGAGAGTAACCACGGAGCACACTGCATTTATTCTATGTATTATGCCTACGTGACCACACGGTAATACCCAAACTATTCTGAAGCGAGGTTTGCACTAATTTGAGTTTTTTGTATCTCACACCCTAATACACCTTTATCGTAACAGCATCCCTTATCTATGATGGAGTGTTCAATCAGAAGAAAATATGAAGCTGGTTTTAAATTAAACATCATTGAAGTAGCAAAAGAAATTGGTAACTGCGCTGCTGCAACAAAACTTGATGCGTCTGAGAAACTGATGCGAGATTAGAGGAAGCAAAAAGATGTAAAAAAGAAAAAAATGTAAGTGTTGCATTTTTGAAAGGGCGTATAAGTCAGGGTCTGATTTTATGATCAATTTTTTGGGTTTCAAGACCCGACTTATACGCGAGTTTATATGGTAATTCATCTCATACAGACAACATTTGTCTTTTAGACCAAAACTGTAATCAGACTGATGGTCCACGCTAATTCTCCACTGTTGGTTAGATGATGTGAGTCTGTAGTGAAGTTGGTTGAGTAGAGAAAATTAACATCTATATACAATAAACTCATAACCAGCTAATTTGTCCACAACAGGGACAAGTTCAAGCTTTCTTTGGCTTGGGTTTGCAAGGTAAACTGGTCTTTGGAGTTTTAGGATAGGAGATGTATAATTCTAACAATTGTGCAATTTGCAAGGTAATTATTCTTCTTTGTAGTAATCTTGCATGAGTGTATTTATGATAAAATTGGTTGTCACTTTTTCTGTCTTGGCTTGTTTTCTTGAATTTGTGTAAGAATGCCTTATGCAAACGAATTTCCCTTTTAGGATAATAGTCAGTCAGTCAGTCATTGTCCAACCTGCTATATCCTAACACAGGGTCATGGGGGTCTGCTGCTCCCAGCCAGCACAGGGCACAAAGCAGGAACAAATCCCCGGGCAGGGTGCCAACCCACAGCAGGACACACACACACACCCACACACCAAGCACACACTAGGGACAATACATAATCTTCCCTATCATATCCTGTATTTCAGTACTTTTATCTATGATGACATACCAGTCTTTCAACTCTCACAACAGACTTTCGCTTATGTTGTACCTTGTAGAGATGGTCTATGAACAGTTCTCCTTATAAAATCTATATAAAACACTCTCATTTACTATATGTGCTTATTCCAATACAGCATTTTAGGAAAGCAGAAACTAACCAACTCTGAAAAAATCTCCCCTAATTTACAGAATTTCAGGTTATCAATCAACCTACTGTGCATGTCTGTAGTAGGAAGGCCATCCAAAATACTGCGAGAACATTCAATCTCTACAAAAACAGTGACCAGGGCCAGGATTTAATCTCAGGTCCTTGGTTCTATTAATCAGTTGTGGTTAAGCAATGCTCCACTGTTTTGTCCTCTCTTAAAAGTGAGAAAGAGAGCAAATCTTTAGTTCACCAAAGCCCGTATGAAAAAACAAAAAAAGGAGAATGAAAGACAGAGAATTAGAAAGTCAAATTACAAACTCTGTTAACCTTTCTTTATCTGAAGTTAACCATTTTTTGGTAGCAGCAGTGCTTTTACATCTGTGGTTATGAAAAGGACTGTTATTACGCCATTTTTTAAGTCACCCATAAGCCATTATACATTATTTTATCAACACAGAAGAAAAATCTGTATAAATTAAACACCTAAAAAGTCCCTAAATATTTAATAATAATAAAGATCCTGATAACTTCATGATAATCAAGATCTTTAATATCAAGTGCTGAATCATAAATTTGGATGAAATCACATAGTTGTAATTAACTGTCCTTGAGGCATCTTGATTTATAGAAGACAGGATGATATGGAAGAAGATAGTCCACTGTGGCAACCCCTAACGGGAGCAGCCGAAAGAAGAAGAAGTATAAGAAGAGGCATCTTAATTTGTTTAATGGTATGAACTTGTTTTCTAAAGCAAGTTGCTTTTGTTTATTATTAATGAATAACAACAATTCTTAAATCGTACAACCCCATCAAAGGCAGTGCAGAAAATCTTTTTAAAATTTTTGTTTACATCAATACACAAGACAGCATAAACCCTTAGGATCCTAAAAGAGGTGAATAAACAACACAAACTAAACCAACTTTATGGACTTTCCCCATACCTGACATAAAGCATGTGGTAGAACTGACAATATATGTTTGGTTATTATTAAGCAAGATGAGAACTGGCAGTTACCTATGAGTTTTTAATAAAGTGAATAGACTTTGGCATGTCCAGGTAATTAAAATTATGTGCGATTAATGAAGGTGGAACATAATTACCAAAAGGAAATGAAATTGGTGAGAGTGAGAGATGATACTGTTCATTGCAGCGCAAAAATAATTGACTTCAGAATGGCAGCTATTGATTAAAGAACAAGGCTGGCTGCTAAAAGCTTGGCAAGCTAGAAAGGAAATCCTGCGACTTTTCTAAATTATCAGTGTGAAATACATCTCAGGGAAATCCTGATTATGCAAGATTTCAAAGCCAGAATCTGTTCTGCCTAGTCATCACCATCAGGCAACACATGAAAAAAGCAACAATGTGAGAGGAGTTTTCTGAGTAGCTTATATTGCAAAAATACAAGAAACATCTCCTATAGGCACTAAAATCTATTCCAATTTTGAGTTTCCTTTGTTCTCTATTAAAGTCAGTGAGACACTTCAACAATGTTCTGATGGTAGACGTCTCAAAGAGACTTATCCAACTATTCTCTTTTCTGTTTTATTTAGTAGAAAATTAACAGAACATCATCAAAGTACAGACAGTATAATGATAAACCCTACTTTACTTCACTACTATTTGATTAACTTTCTGGTAAACCCAATGTCACTTTATGCAACTTTTTGGTGTAGGGCATGTCAGATTTGCTGGCCACAGTTGCTGATCTCACCGCTGCACCATGTTAGTTTGCATGAATGAAAATCGCAGCCCACACCACATTTACTGAGTAAACAACGATCTTCGAGCGCAGTTGTACTTAATCTATTTTCTGAGATCCAATACCATGCTGTCTGACAGAGTTGGGGCCTCATGTATAAATGGTGCATACGTACGAAAATGTTGCGTACAAACGTTTCCATGTTCAAATCGCAATGTATAAAACCTAAACTTGGCGTAAAGCCAAGTAAATTTTCACAGTAGCTCCAACCCTGGTGTATGCAAGTTCTCCGCTTGGTTTTGCAAACTGGCGGCACCCAGCGTCAAAGCAGTGCTACTGTTCCAGTGTGGTTTCCCTTTCTTTTTTAGATTTATATCCCTGACGTGGCTTTATAAATACACTGAAATTAACCGCATACTGTTTATAAGTTTAATGCATCTGATTGTAATTAACCTGTAAAAATATAATGGTCCATAGAACGGTCAAACTATTCTACTTACTCTCACTGCACCTTTTTCTTATTCTTCTTTCAGCTGCTCCCGTTAGGGGTTGCCACAGCGGATCATCTTTTTCCATATTACTCTCACTGCACCACTTGGAGTATTTATATCACTGTATCTGAGCATGGAATCACAGCTCTACAGCAGCTGATAGGAAAGAGAGTTACACAGCATTATACAGCAGCTAGTATATGCTGCCTCAGCCAGGCTACCTATTTGAACTGCTCTCATACGGCAAACGCTTCAGAGCCTTTCTTCGCGTTTCAGAAACAGTTTCATCCCAAGAACTATAAACGCACTCAGTCAGTCCATCAATTGCTACTTGTAGAACGCTTTGTATTTATAAGTACAATTACCTCACTGTAAACTTGTGATACAGTTATAATACAGCACAACCTGAGCCATTTTATAAAGCGCGTATTTACATATGATGACAATATCATTTTTAAGTTGAAATGCAGCAAAATATGTTTATTATATTATACAGATAAAACTTTAACTTTATTTAAATAATCTATATTGTTATTAATTAAACATGTGAGGACACGGTGCCACAGCGCTAGCAAGGAGCTGGCACTCCGTTCACGGATTGTTCCTGCCTCGCGCTGCATTCTTGCTTGGGCTGGCGTGACAAGGGAAGGATATATGGATGGAATAATTAAACATGTACTACGAATATAGTTCAATGTTCCTTAAAAGTTTTGAACAATCGGCGTTCTAAGCTTACAGATGGCTTAACGTCTATTACAGAGCTGATTGTGTGGAGATTGGGCATTTGGAGAAAGAAAAGTAAGGACAGTACTGCTGCAATAAATTATTTCATCGAAATAATAATCATCGAAATAAATAATCGGTGCAGCAAGAATCTTGCATGAGGCATGAACAATCACTGCGCCACTTTCCCATGTTTAATAACAAGCTTTAATTCCTTCTATCATGAAAATGATATCAAGTATACATCTCAGTATTTTAATTATTCAGAGAGCTGTAATATCACGAATGTAACGGATTCTGTGTCCTGTCGGAGGAAAAGAAAGCCCGTTTAAGAAACACGTAGTGATTCACACATATAGAGCAAATAGAAGAACAAATACAAAACAAAGCATTTAACGTGCTACTTTAGTTACGATGGAATTTGAGAAACTAGTAAATTAAACAATTTAAAGATGAAGTCTATGATGTTGACATTTCGAGCTTTTCCCCACTGTGTGCCTATTTTTTTTTTTCTCTGTACCCTAATAAGCTTTCATATGACACTCAGACGGTGGGCTACGACTCGCCTTTTCACGCCGACTTTGATATCTGACAACTTCTTTTTTATTTCAGGCACTGTGCGACTTTGTGAACTTGAGCTTTTGAGTTTCTCCGACACGCTATGCCACTTGATCAACTTCCTTTTGTTGTTTATACCACTGATTAAACCAACAAATAATACATTTTTCCTTTCCTTTACTTGGTATTCGCTGAAATTCTTCTATTTTCCCTCGTGCTTTTGCCGTTGCCTTTTCACAGAACGCTGAGCTTAAGGGCTATTTATGTTGATTTGCATATTCAAAGAGGCCTAATTCTGGGAGGAGTTGGGGTGGGGCAGCAGGTGTGTGCATGTACGTTACTTTCACGCTGACCAGGATTTATGTAGCGGAAGAATGTGGAAGTTAGCGCTTGCACAGATTTATGCATCTGGATTTTTTGTGTGTAAGCACATTTCTGCTTTTGTCACATATAGCTATAGTGTGAATTCTACGCATGGCATTATGCATGAGGTCCCTGGTGTATTGTGATGGTATAATAACTACAGCGAGTTCAGCAGCAATGTTTTTTTTCTTTTTTTCCATTTTGTCAAAGAGTCTAAAACACAAGACATTAGAGAGACAAGCCTCTCTTCTGTTTGTGCTCCACAGCTCCTGTGCCGTCTCATGAAGCCAGCACTGTATCAGTACTGTGAGAAGAGTTAACAGGTAAGGTGAGTTGAGCTACAGACTAGGCCCTTTTTTCCATTCTTTTTAGTATGTAAAACACAAGATAAAAGAAAAATGATATTCTCTTCTGTTTGCGAGGTTCAAAACTGCAGTGTTCCTTATTCCCTGTAGCTGCATTATATGCACTCAACATCTGGATGAGCATTCATTGGTTGTCAGCTCTCAGGCACACACAGCAAACATACCCCATACCTCCAACTAAAGAGAAAATTAAACTTTTTTGATTTTTCTATAGCCAGTGTGGAAGAATAATGTTACGGTAATATAGCATTCATCTTAAAGAAATAGCATAAAGGGTTAATAAATGTGAGAAACCAAATAAAGGTCAAGTGAACAACAAAATGTACACTGAAATATAAGAATTGGTTTAGGAAAAGTAATGAGATGGTCAAGTAAATAAAGAATGTACCAGAAGAAAGAATGATGTAATATACAAAATGCACTGAAGGCAGATGTTCTATAAATGATAATGGACAGTTGTTACAAGCACAGAAATTTCAAGGGTGGTGTCTCATCTCAAAAGGTATAAGAAGAACCAGAATATAATATAATAAACTTTTATTTTATATAAATCATTTGGGTGTAAACCAATAAACCAAACAGAATAAAATGTATGCATTGATTGACACTGTACGTAAATTCAACAGTTTATAAAATGAACCTCCATTCTTTGTTTCTCTGACCATTCTGATCATTCTGACCATGCTGTAACTCCCTCTAAGGCATTTTGCTGAGGAGTTGTTAAAAGCTACACTGTACAACGTTTTTCCTGCCCGATTAGTGAATTGTCCTGTTAGAGGATGTTTCTTTCTTTAATAAGATGCTAAATTTCTATCACACTAGTCACAATCTAGTTGGTCTCAGTCATTAGGTATGTCACAGTATGACACAGTGCTGTCTGCCTCTGACAGGCTAAGATAATGTACATGAAGGCTACAACTAAAAATCTCTGGAAATGACATGTAATGTGACATGTGCATAAAAAAGAACTGTTTATACTGCAATTAATAGTTTATATCCAATTCACTGCCTCATTATTTACTAATATCAGGCATCTACTTTAATATGTTTACTGGTCTCCAGTGACCACTGAACACAGCATACCACTACCACGACCACTGTAATGAATGGGCCAAGCAGCCATTGTTTTATGGGTTAAAAGTCACATGTTAAAAATCATAAAGGGAATTAGTATGGCAACTAAAAATATATTCTTCAACATAGGGACACAGTTGGAAACTTTTGGACATATGTTAGAAAGTGTTTGTTTACACAGAAAACCACAGACACACAGGATAAGTTACCAAGTAGCATAGTAAAGCTCGACTCTGTATCATTTTGCAGCAATTCGGTAATTAGGAGTAGTGAGCTTCATATCTTACAGCTCTCTATATATATGTCAAATGAAAATTCTGCACACAAGCAAAAAAAAAAATCAAGCAAAGTTTCCTGGTTATTGTCATTTTAGAAAAGAGCAATTCCTACTTATGCTAAATTTTTAAAACACAAAAGGTTTGAAACAAGCTTCACCGGGCAATATTTATAAAGTGGCCACCAAGCACATCTCCATACATACGAGAAAAACACATTACTCTTTACATCCATCCATCCATTCATTATCCAACCCGCTATATCCCAACTACAGGGTCACGGGGGTCTGCTGGAGCCAATCCCAGCCAACACAGGGCGCAAGGCAGGAAACAAACCCTGGGCAGGGTGCCAGCCCACTGAAGTACTCTTTACAGTACATGACTTTCATATTAAGCCAGTTTGGAATCATCAGTTAACCTGACACACTTTTAAGTATCAAGACAGACACTCCACACAGACATGGGCACGGTCTCCTGCGGCTGTGAGGCACCAGTGCCCACCATTCTATTTTCCTACATTATATTATTTACTACATGCTAACAATAAGTATGTAACTTTAAATATTTTAGAATGATTTTGCATCACTATATTTGAAGTCAATGCAAGTTTCTTGGAACTGACTTGATAGTAAAGGTGCAATTTATGTGTTTGCATTTAATTAAATTCTTTTCAGTCCTATGAATGAAGATATCTGTAAACAGAATCCTCTTATGCCACTGCAGTGTTTTGTGCTAAACTCATAATAGTTTCTCATCAGGTTTTTATGTATACTTCAAACCAACCAATACCACAACTGGAGAGATATCAGTTCTGTCCACTTCATTTCACTGAAGTGTAATGTAAAATAATCTTCTAATTTTCTCAAATGGTTAGGCACTGAGCTTTCAGCACTTACTACCACTTGAACTGACCCTGTCAGTCTAATGAAACAATTCTAATTTTAATATTGACATCACAACAAACAGAATGACAGAAACTTTAATTATTATATTTAAAGATAAGAGAAACTCCTCCCTCATCACGTTCTGGTATGTGTGGCTAAATATTTCACCTCCAGGGCATTTGTCAAAGTAGACACTGATTTAGAAGACAACATCTAGGCAGCCGGCCTACATAATGCACCCTCTTTGTAAGTATATTTATTATTTGTATTATTAAAAAATCAAATATATGAATAATGTGACTTTACAATAGTTCAGGTTTTTTTGTCTGATTATACATAATTATGACTAACCCTTTTAATAATGATGAAATGCATTCTTTCCACATAACTGAGGATTTTACTATTGTGAAAGGTTTATGTGTAACTGTAACACTGGATGTCATTATCTGTAAAGTACCAGGCACCCAGCACAGTCTCGCTACTCCAGGACTAATAATGAACGGTACCATTAACAGTTCAGTTATTCATAACACGGTGAACAGCCAAACTCATCTGGTCCTCACTGTGCTTTCTTCTATGTATAAGACAAAAATGTTTAACTGTGAGAAAATGGAATCCTTGGTGCTGTGTGGAATTGATATAAAATGAATATTCTTCACTGGTCATTCACTCTTCACTCTGACTTTTAAACATGGATGCTTGTTTATCTTGTTTTTTCTGGTGTTGTGAATGACCACGTAAGATGTTTGTATCTTACTTCCAGAATGTTCCACCAGTAGAAAATTTATGATAGATAGAGGCCATTCAGCCCAACATATCCCATCAGACTCAAGTCCCTTAAATACTATGTCACATTACCCAACTATTCTAGAGATTTTTAGTCATAGACGTCATTTGCACAATCTTAGCGAGTCGGGAGCAGTTAAGGCGCACCCCCATGACCATTGTTCATGTAGTCTAACATACCCAGTGACTCCGTCCAAACAGTCCAGGTCTGATTTTGACTTAGGTTGTAGAGGTAGGCTCTCTATGCATGACAGCTGACAACCAATGAATGACCACCAGGAAGTATAATGCAGTAATGCGAAATAAGGCACAAGATTGTTTTGGACCTCACACACAGAAGTGAAGCTCATCGGTCTGATGTCTCGTGTTTTACATTCCAACACAAAATGCAAGCCCCATGTACAGCACCGGCTCCATCAGGCCGCACATTACTGGCTGTCAGAAAAAAATGGCATGAGCACACAATTCTTTGGAAGTGAGAAATTGTTTTGGAAAGACATCGGAAAGTCATGTAATTTGACATCTCCTCTAATTTCTAGTCATAAAAATTGACATGCTCAGGCGATGACATCAGCAACCACCAATGTCAAGCATGACATTCCCTCCAACTAGAAGGTTCCCTGGGTATCTCCTCCACATAACACACTTAGTGGCCATCAGGTAAAATGCATTATGGTTTAAAAAATAGTTAACATCCATCCATTATCCAACCCGCTATATCCTAATTACAGGGTCACACTGGTCTGCTGGAGCCAATCCCAGCCAACACGGCGCAAGGCAAGAAACAAACCCCGGGCAGGGTGCGCACACACACACTAGGGACAATTTAGGATCGCCAATGCACCTAACCTGCATGTCTTTGGACTGTGGGAGGAAACCGGAGCACCCGGAGGAAACCCATGCAGACACGGGGAGAACATGCAAACTCCACGCAGGGAGGACCCGGGAAGTGAAGCGCTACACACTGCGCCACCTTGCCTCCCCTAAATAGTTAACAGTAAAATGTTAATTTCGCTCTTAACAGGAACTTTTTCATTTTAAGCTTGGCTTTTCAGTTAAAGAGTGTGAGGCGGCAGGTATAAGGATCAGCCCCTCCAAATGTGAGATCATGGTCCTCAGTAAGAAAAAGGAGGACTGTTCTCTCCGAGTGGGGGGGTGAGTTACTGCCACAAGTAGAGCAGTTTAAATACCTCAGGGTCTTGTTCACGAGTGAGGGGGAAAAGGAATGGTGAGATCAACAGATAGATTGGGGTTGCGAGTGCAGTTATGGGGTCGCTATTCCAATCTGCAGTGGGGAAGAAGGAGCTCAATTTACAAGTTGATCCATGTCCTTAGTCTCACCTATCTATGGTCATGAGTTTTGGTAATGGACGAAAGAATATGATCGCAGGTACAAGCGGTTGAAATGAGCTTTCTCTGCAGAGTGGCTGCGCACTCACTTAGAGATACAGTGAGAGGTGCCAACATCCAGGATAGGCTTGGAGTAGAGCTGCTGTTCCTCTAATACTATACTGAATTGCTCATCACCATCAATGACTTGATCATTTTTCTTTACATAATCTTTACACAAGTATTTTTCAAATGGCATCAAAAGGAGCCAATTGAGGTGGTTCGGGTGTCTGATACAGATGTCTCCTGGATGCCTCACTGTGGAGGTTTTAAGGACATGACCAGCTGGGAGGAGACCCTTGGGAAGACCCATGCTCATTGGGAGAATTATATCTCCCAGATGGCCTAGGAATACCTTGGGATCCCACAGTATGGGTTGGCAAGTATGGCTGGGGTAAAGGATGTTTGGGCCTCACTGCTAAGACAGTTGCCCCCACTTCCTGGCTTCAGATAAGCGGTGGAAAGTGAATGAATGAGTGAATTTTGGTTAAAAAAACACAATATCCAACAAAGCTGAAAATGCTTTTAGTATTTATAATTTTAAGGGCATTTAACAACAATTATTTTATAATTCATTTAACTCTGCTATGACTGGAGGGGTGATGGGATGAGAAATGAGTAGGAGAACCTTTGATCTGGAAAGTAACCCTTCTTAGCCAAGGGGAGCAGTGATGAAATGAAGCAACATTTACTTAATGGCTTAGATATTTATATATAATGTTTTGTATGCACATGTAAAATACATAATTAAATGTCATTTTTATACAAATAGATTTTAATTATTCACATGCAGGCTTAGACATGTAATTCCTTGTACTTAATAGTAAAATCAAATAAAAAAAAAAAAGTAGTGTAGCATTAAAAGTAAATCTACAAACTGCACCTTGAAATATTACAGTTCTCTTGGCTGTTACAGGAGATCAAGTTAATTCACTGTGTATTTCCCTGGACAATTTTATCACATGTACACAGGCTGGATGGCTCATTGTTTTGAAACGGGAAATATTTAAAAAAGAAAACTATAAAAATCCTCTAAATAAATGCACACAAAAGAAGTCTGAAGTGGTGCTTCAGGTAAGTATTGGCAGAAAGGATTTATTCTGCCATGCAGGCCCATTACAAGCTCTTCCCAATAAAATCAGAGCAGGCACAAGGTTACCCCGTCCTTTTCCATGGCCTACATTTGAAGAAGAAAACTAATTGCATAATTTGTTTGAGGGTTAATAGCTTACAGTTGCTCACTGCCAGTTTGCAAGAGAGTGTGTTTGCCACAATATATTTCACGAAAGGACCAGGCTGTACAGTATGGTGCCGAGACTCAGCAGCTAAGGGAAGTCACACAAGGTTCTGAGTGCCTGCTTAGACGCAAAATTAATTAGAGAATAAAAGGATATGTTACAGTCTGTTCTCAGGACATCAAATCAGAGCTCCTAAACAAACAGCTCTAACTACTTTGTTCAGAATGGCCTTTTACAAACTCCCAGACATGAGGAACTTAACTCTGCCTCATCTATGCCTAAGGCTGTCTGAGCAGATAAAAATGATGCAGATAATGTGTGAGAGAGTACATGAGATAGCTAATGTACACATGAAATTACTGGAATTGTAAACGTTATGAGCAATAAGTTAAATTTAACCGCTGCCTAAAATTGTAACATCTTATTAGCGTTAACATAAAGTAGCCATAATTTGAACAGTTTCATTCTATGAGCATTTCCCTAAATTCAGAAGGACATCACTTTTGATACGAAAGTTTGGTCTTGTAAGTATTTATATTCTTAAAAATAAGCAACTTTGACTTATATCCCACATCTATCATGAGTAATGATAAAGTGTGGCAACTCCTAGGTTATATTGCCTATATGGAATTGTCTCTTCTGTATTTCACTTTAGTCCCATCACACTACAGGGAATGTCCAGCAATTTTCAGCTGTAGCCTTCATCTACATAATCTTAGCAAGAAATTGGCAGTCCTTGACCATGTGATGGCCCCAAAAATGCATCAGGCTCAGTTTTATCACAAGTCATACAGATGAGCTCCAATAAGGGTGTTCTGGACCATGCAAACAGATTAGAAGCTTGTGGGCTTAACAACATCTTGTGGAGAGTGAAGAAATAAAAAGATGTTGCACATTGATTACCTGCGAGAGTGTGTTGATCCCACAATTTGTTTGCAGTACAATAAGGAAATTTGAAACTGTGCTGTGAAGTCATAAGGGAGACATGTTCTCTTACATCATCTGGGATTGCTAGTCATACAACCTGACACCCTCAAGTCAACAAAATCAAGCAAATGGGTTTACAAGTGACATGCTCTCCAACTTGAAGTAGTGTAGCACAATGCCAGACTTTCTCTAAGGTTATATAAAGCAAACAATCCATCCATTTCTCCATTAATTTTGTGACCAGCTAAATTTAGCTTAGAAAATTACAATTAATCAGTGTTAAAATTAAATTAACTAGGATGTGAATGTTTTATTTTAATTTCAAAGGTTGTTATTATGCAAAGTTTCAGCAGTTATTCATTGCAGATTCAAACTCTTATAAAGCTATTTAAACCACATCTGTTTAAATAAGTCTATCTTGTATCCATCATTAATAAATTACTGATGTTTTGATTGTGACTGTGACCACTAGTTGGCACTGCTGTCCCACATGTCAAGGAGACCAGGTTCAAATCCATGCCTATGCACTGTGAGGAATTTGCATGTTTTCTTGGTGACTGTGTGGGCTATTCTCCAAGCCCTATGGAGCTTCTCATCACAAAGATGTGCATGTTAGGTTACTTAATATGTGTAAACTGGCACAGTATGACAAAGCATGACTGTGTGAATAGGCGGCACGGTGGCGCAGTGGTAACACTGCTGCCTCACAGTTAGGAGACCTTGGTTTGCTTTCCGGGTCCTCCCTGCGTGGAGTTTGCATGTTCTTCCCGTGTCTGTGTGGGATTCCAATGCAGGTTAGGTGCATTGGCAATTCTAAATAGTTCCTAGTGTGTGCTGGGTGTGTGTGTGTGTGTGAGCCCTGTGGTGGATGCAGTTTGTTTCCTGCCTTGTGCCCTATGTTGGCTGGGATTGGCTCCAGCAGACCCTGTGACCCTGTAGTTAGGATATAGTATGATGGATGTCTGTGTTTTTAAATGAAAATGGATTAGTGCGAACAGGACCACAGTGACAGTGGAAGCTTTTGAATCCAAGGAAACATGGATCATATCTATATATTAGGCTGTCCAGAATATATGTACTTCAATTGTAGAATGTTGGCCTCCTGGATTAGGTCACCACTGGTGTCTTTGTTTGACACTGACTGTAACATTGCTTGCTTAAACCAATTATGGAACGCTAAAAGGTTAATGTTCTTCATGAATAACATTAACTGGAATTTTTATTTTCATCTCCACCACTGACCACTGACCACATTTAAAATATAATCTTAATTGATTTATGTTGTCATGATTTAATGCTACTTAGATTGAAATTGTGTGTTCATGTATGTAAATGATGATTTGCAATGAATAGGCAAAAGGATGTTAATGGTAAAATGTGATTACAGTGCCCGTCATTCTAGCGTAAGCAAATTAAGAGAAAAATCTACAAATTCTTCATTTCAGACAAGGAAGGAATTCACTTTGGCCAAAAGCACTGACTGAAAAATACAGGTAATATGAGTTAAGGTTCAAGAAATCATCAAAAATGTCTCAATATCAAACCTTGGAAACGTCTAGCTGATTTAGACATGCAAACAATGGCTAGGGAAGCATACATCACATATTGCAAGATTAAAAAATTCTAGGTGAAGTGGAAGAAGGTATTGATTAACTGCAAGAAAGAGACTCAACATGCACAAAAATTTGGAGCGGTGTCCCCTAGACTTACTCGTATACTCAGATATGGTGATGGATATTTGAGGAGTAAACCGCAAGACAATGATTATATTTTTATATTATGTACATTAAAGAACTATCAATAACAAATCAAACCAAATTAATAATATATTGAACAATTATTATAAAAGTAAAGTTGAATAAATTGGACTCTGTAGCTGCTTAAATAAAAGGTAAAGTACTACTTTCGGTTAGATAAATAGCCCAAAAGTTGATAGAAATCTATGTTTTGTACCTAATACTTGTATGCAAAATTTGGTTGACCTAAGTGAAAGCGTACTTAAGTTATCGTGTTTACATACACACACACACACACACACACACAAAGGCATAATTACAAAAATGGTATTTTCGGAGGTATAAAACAAGAATTTTTGGAGGATTCCAGTACTTTGCCTACGCTTCGCATACAAGAAAATCAGGGAGGTCTAAAACGTCAAGAAATCAAAATCTCAACATCGAATTTTTGAGTGATTACAACACTTCCTTATACTTTTTATACAAGAAAGTAAGGAAATTCACATTTGCCAAATATAGTCAGATGTTAAGGTGGTTCTGAGATGAAATTAGTACAACATTGTGACCATTTTCTCAGTAATTATCAATACTGTATATTTAGTCCCCCTACATCTGTTTTGCCTTTAAATGTGGGATAGGTACAGTAATTCACTAGTGTTTTTTTTCTTCACCAAACACATTTAATGTATGTCAATTTATAATTTTAGCTTTGTTGTAAATGAGAAAAGATTAATAACTAAAGACTGATACAGGGATCAGTAGGCCTAGTACATAATACTTCCCACCACGCTGCTGTTGTGAGAGGTTGTTGTGAATGTAGAGAAGGAATAAAGTGATAAGGGAAACATATTTATATGTAGAAGGGTCTTACAGAAATAAATTATATTTTTATGAAAATATATTAACAATCTCAGAAAGTTGATAAATGTACTGAAACATCCATAAGTTCCAAATATATGTATTTGGTAGGCTTTAAGGCTTTTAATTCATGTGTGTTCCGATGCTCTTTTGGCTACAACTGTAAGCTCTGAAAATTATTATTTTGGTTTTTAATTAAAAATACACATTAATTGAACAATACAAGTTTACTGGGTAATACCCAGAAAGTGAAAAAAAATGCTGAATGTACTTTGCCATGGCTACTAAGAATGAATTGCCTTTAATCTGAGGCATGGTACTTTTAGAACGTTGTAGTTTGAGGACTTATGGACGTCATAGGTTTTTTTCTTTAATTTGCTAATACATTCTGACACCCTGATGGTTTTTCAGGCAGGTTTGGGCATTCAGCTGAACAGAGAAGGGTTTTATCTTCAAGTAGGAAGATGGCAGCTGTGTGTTTTGGCCATTGTCCTACTGTAGTTAAAACCAGAAACAGGCAGACATGCTGTGGTTAAATGCCCCTAACAAGCAGCAGAGGTGCTTCTTTATTATAGTGATGGTGCTCCATAATTTTAACAACGGGCATTCTCTCAGTACACCATTTCAGAATGTCCTGATTGCACTGCAGTTAGTCTAGTTTTCATGTGCAAAGGAAAGAAGTGAAACTTGTCACTAAAGATAGCAGTTCTAGCTATTTGAATCAAACATAGACACAAAGTTAGCAGCTAATGGTTGATGTAGTATAGACCACATGAATAGAGTCTCACCTCTATGAATCATCAGCAATCAAAGGAGCATACCACATATTTGAAAATTATGAAAAATGTTGATCTAAAGTAGCTTGTAATGACCTGTTGGACACCCTTCCAAAAATGTGGTACAGTATGGCACAGTGACCTCCTGCACTCATAAAGGTCAATGTTTTGGGCTACAGCAAACCACTAAATTATTCCTGGGACAGCAAAATACACCATCATGAAATTGGTGATAAGCAGCAGCAACCTTGCACATAATAGCAAATCACCTTTATCAGCCTTTGTCTAGCTGCTACCTTTTATTGGCAAGCCTGTTGCATGGCTGTCTACCGGTGATTGTGAATGTAATAGAAATAATAGACCTGTTTATGTGAATATCTCATTATGCTACCAATTTCCATGCAAATAAAGACAATTGTTCTAGGTACAACTATACCTCAAATTAGCACAGATTTAGTCTGTCATATTAGTTTTTGGATGATCACAGTCTGTGTATAGATAGAAGATCCACCACTCCCCTCATTCCTTTTTTCAATTCAAAAGCACTACCCTGTGTGAAGAGATTGTCAGTTTGTGCACTACTTTCACTTTCCGGGATTATTTATTTCACAGTATTTTAGAAAAAGATACATGTGTTTTGCACGTTGTGAGTTTACAACTGGATGACTTGACTTGTGGTTTATTTGACACAAGTAGTGTGGGATTTTTTATAGACATTTTTGATATTGTTTGCTGTTGTATAGAGCTCTTTCCATTCTCCATGAAAACAAGAGATCAAAAATTTTCCACAGCCACCACTATAAACTACATGGGGTTAAGTTACATATTAAAAAAATAATTTTTGGTTTGAGTATTTGTTCAACATGATTAGTTGTGTGGTGAATTTTTTGTTGATCACCCTGCCCTACTAACTGAGATAGTATCTGTTCTACAAGAAGTTACTCTGAAACAATTTTAAAGGACACTCCCCACTAAAAATGCATCATGTCTTTACAAATTTTACTTTAGAAGACAATCATGAGCCTTGTGCACTCTAGACTGAATAAGAAAGCAGAGAGGTTCGGCAGCATCACTATGTGTAAAGCTGCCTCCATTGTACTCAAACTGATGCCCTTTATGATATGGAACTTGTAGACTTTCTATATAATTTGTAGCATTGCAGCCTTTAGTGTTTTATCAAGTTGACTAGGCACACTCATTTTAAAGAACACAACAATACAATTTATTAATAAACTAAAGGATTACAGAAATATGATATATATATTTTTTTTTTTTTTTTTTTCAGAAAGTCATTTTGTATATTTCCCACTCCCTCAGAGAATCCCAGAGAAGATGCCTTGAGTTCAGTGAGGGTCCAGCATATATCCCAGAGAGCTTCTTCAGGATGGCATAGTTTTAAATAAATGTATATCTCCTCCTGATTGGATTAAAGTGATTTCCAGTTACAAAATCAGTGTCTTCTAACTGGTGAGTTATTCTGCTCATCAGAGTTGTCATCCCTTGAAATAATAGGTTTTTGTTCTGGCTGGAGTCCATCTAGTGCTTTCTGGTTCAAGAAGTCTCTGGAGAGATGTCAGCTTAACTCTGATATACATCTTTATTATTAAATGAAGTTCAGGCAGATCCAGATACAAACTGGAGTTCAGTCATTTAGTTTGGAATGCAAGAGGGAGAAGGTGGAGCTGGGATGCCTGCATCCCTGTTAATGATGCTTTCTTAACAGAACTGGTGTGCCACTAAAGCCTAGCAGAATGGGAAATTCCCACTTTGTTCTACAGTAACACTGTAGGTATCAATAATAGTCTAAACATTAACCATTGTGGACAACGGCTGGCCGTTCATCCCGGCCAATACCCCCACGCCACTAGATGGAGCCCTTCCTGTAGCATGGAGGTGCCCCGAATTCCAGCAGGGCTGTGAAGGAAAACTCCAATATCCATGATGACCTGCTGGAATTCGGGGCATATCATGGGGGCCGCAATGGGACGCTGCAGGGAGGTTCAAAGACTTATATTTGCCCTATAATCCAGAAGTACGTCCTAGTCACATGGATAGAGCAAATGACATACTTCCGGGATGAAAAAGAAGAGTTTTGATTGGACCTGGAAGTGCTAGGAAATCACATGGACTGAGGGTTCAGAAGCACTTCCGCGTCATGGACTATAAAGGACTCTGGGAAATCCCAGACGGGTGAGCTGAGCTGGGTGGCAGGGTGGCAACGCGTCTGGGAGAGGAGGATTGATTATTGTTTATTGGAGAATTGATTTGTTTATGAGTTTTAGGGAGAGGAGGGTGCTTTGTGCACTTTATTATTATAATAAATTCCACTTTTGGACTTTTACCTGGTGTCTGACGTATTGTCTGAGGGTTCAAGGGAGCGATAGCGGCCCTAATCTGTCACACCATCTATAAACACAATGTTATGCTATTACTGTGTAATTAACAGTAATAGACCATCATTACAAACAATAGTACTCTTAAAATATGTTACATTCATTGTTTTACAGTCTTATATGATTTGCAACATTCTGACTTTTAATAGTTGCTGTAATCAGTAAGGGTCGCTACTGGGCCACAAACCACAGAGACCAACACACCCAACACAGACCAGGGTTCAAATAAACATTTTAATTTATTTACACGGTAACTTTACAAATGAACAGATCCACTTTTATAGCCACCAATTGTATAATGTTCCTTTCCCTTCACTTAGTCCTCCAAGTGAGTGTCACCTTCTGCCTCCCAATTACAACCAAATTGGGGAAGGCTGGACGGCTTCCTTTTATGTTGGACCAGGAGGTACCTCCGGTGCTATAGCACTAAATTGCAGAAACCCTACAAAACAGGGAGTCCTCTTCCCTACAGTGCCCTCTGGCAGCACCCAAGGACCGCGACAGGGTTGTCCCTCAGGCTACTAATCCCATTGATCACTGTGGGTGTCCATACTGGGTCCATGACAGAAGAATACTGCTATTTGTTGCACAGGGGGAAAAATTCTTCTGGATAGACAATCTCCCCCGTCTATCCACTGTGCCCTCCCAGCCAGGAAAGGCACTATCAACCAACCTGGCTGGGATGCCTATTTATCCACCTTGGCAACTACATTGCTTATAACAAATGCCTAAAGTGTTATAATCTTTTATTTATCGAAACAGATATTAATTTTCTAATGATAACAGATATTAATTTGATGAGACTCTATATATAATACAGCACTGAAACATTACAATACAATATAATATACAATATTAAGCACATAAGGTATCTAAAAAGAGCAGAATCCCTACCTAAATTTGACTTGTGAACCTGAAGTGCTCTGCACTCTTATAAATGCTGTAAATATGTGGCTACAAGCTGTCAGGTGCTGTGGGATACACCGTGTAGGGGTAGTATATCAAATGCTAAAGTGGCCATGGCCCAGTCACAGACACCACATGATTACTCGCCTTACATGACCCACAAGGCTAAACACTGACTCACTCAGTGCCTGCACTGTCAACAGCCGCTGATAAATGTCCTTTATGTGAGAAGGGAACACACAGAATGTGCTGATAAAAATGGCTTTAGATTTTTCACCAAGATGTGTCAGAATGTTTGATTTCTTAAAAAAAAAACCACATAATCACAATATGCATTATTTCTACCTGTTACATGAACACAAAGAAATACCTGCCTTATCTTGGGTTCCCTGCAATGAAACTGGTAATTTTTGTTTTACTAGAGGGCAAAACTAATTAGTATAAAATAAATTAATCACTAAATGGTGTTCTTTCTGGTCTTCTTATGTGTTATGAGTGCATAAGGAGCTGAGGGTACACAATTTGTAACATAAAGCTTAGTGAAGCAGCAGAGCTTGAAGGAGCATCTCATGTGTGAGTGAGAGAAATGTCCTTGGTCTGAGAGATGGCAAGGCTCAATCTCACCTGTAGAATTACAAAACATGAAAAAACAGTGTAGCACAGTCACTCTTGCTTATTTTTTACTGTTTCAATATACCCATCCAAAAAAATTGTGCAAAATTTAGGTGATCCCCATTCTCAATAAAGCCAAGGCTATGTACTTAATTAAAAAATGTAAATGTAGCTATCTGATTTTATCCCCTGATGGTGTTTAGAAGAAGTAAATATATTGGACTTGTTCAGTGCAAACAAATGCAAAGTGTATTGAGGCTGTGATAAAATCAGAAAGAAGTGAAAAGCATTTGGCTAACATCCAACAGGCATTTCAAAATGCTGCTATATTTGATTTCTAAAAGAATCTGATGGAAATTCAGACACACTCTAAAGGTACTGAGATAAAAAACAAAGCCACCTTCCAATTCTACGAAACTTTAATTAGATACAGATGACTGTGCTCCTGTCGAGCTCAAGGTGTCATAAGAAATATAAGGTGCCAAAAAACCAAGGAAATATGAAAGCCAACATCTGCAAAATATCAAAATGCAGCAAGCAGTGTCAACATTAAACTTTGACATTATTATTATAATTTTTTTTTTACTGTCATGGACTTTGTTACCGTAATAAGAATATTTAAATACTCATGCATCCATTCATTTCTGAACTTCATTTTGCCATTAAAGGATTCCAGGAAGCCAGAGGCTTATGTAGCAGCATCAGGGGCAGGACAAGAACCAACCCTAGATGGAGTGCTGCTCTATTACCAGGTATAGTTTTGCACTCAGTCAATCCTTCTGTATTGAAGAGAAAAAAAAATGGTAATATCTAGTATAAACAGTATGGTGATTAATATTTTATGGGTTGTATTTATCTAACAGTCGTACTGTGGAAGATTTATAAGCCAGTTCATTCTTACCAGTTAAGAATTCTGCATGCAGATGTTTAGCACCCAGCTGAAAATATCAAATCAGAAGAAGGGGGAGCTGACTGGCCAGTCTGGACTAGACAATTGAAGGCTTTGAATTAGTGGTTGTAACTGATTGCATAAGAATACTTTACTATAACCCATTATTTCACTAAATGCAAAGCTGCTGGTTTAATTCTCTATCTGTGACACCAGAAGTGTGGATTTAGTTGGGCAGGTAGAATTTATGAGCCTCTACAGCAAGGACAAGATTTAGAGGCATGGGCACTCATTCCGCATCCTGGAAGATAGTCTGGAGGAATATAGGTAGCTGAGTTGAAAGGCCATAGATGGACCAGGATGTAGTTGTGACTAAACAGGACTGGAAGAACCTGGGGAGTTCCTGCAATACAACGTTCAGGAGATACATCAAGGAAGCTGAACTAGCATAACTTTAGGCTAATAAAGATGCCAATTATCTTGATTCTGCTCCAGTCATGCAGAAGGCCATGCTGTCTGTTTTGGTCATTCCAGCCAAGAGCCATACCAGAACGTGCTGGGCCGGGGACCTATCAACATACTGTACTAAGACGGAGAGCCACCTGGTAGACTAAACACTAAAATGAACTGTTCTTTATTAAGGTTGCATTGTTTTGCCAGCATTCTTACTTTACTTGTATTTAGGATACAATTGGAAACTTTAAGTTAAACTATGAATGAAAAGAAACTTTCTCTTCTGTCTGTTCTGGTACTCTACCTAATTGACTGGGGTTATGGATACAAATGAAAGTGGGAGTATTTAAGTGCCACAACGGTCATCCCTAACGGTGACCAGGCTGGTAAGAGTAAACATATTGGGGCTATAGATGGGATTTGGGCTTTCTGTTAAGGTCAAATGGTGAAGTGTCTGAAAGGTAAAACAGCTCACCATAGGACCCCCCCCCACAGCAAAACTCCCACACTTGGCTGATCGGCAGTTTCCAATTAACTTCATATTAGAATTGTGAGAAAACACACTCAATATAGCAATAATATCTCTTATTAGAAATGTTTATATAAATGTTTCAATTTAATTAAACATTAAGCTTTGACAGTTATAGAAAATGAGTAGGCACTAAATAATGTAAAAATTTGGATGATAATGATTAACCATTGTTCAATCAAAGTATGCTAACAGTTTAAACAGAGTAATCTTACTTAATAAACAATTAATGTGTGTGCGCTGAGAAATGTAATTGTCTTCCTGCAATGCAAGGCAGACTTACTTTGAAATAAGTTCTTTATTGAAATAAATTCATGAGTGCAATATTTGAGAGACATGTCAGAACATTTTATAACCAGGAGCAGAATAGAGGACTTCAGTGAAAATTAGCTCAAAATGGGCTAAACACAGCATGGTTTGTGAGGACTTTGAGTGAAAGAATTAAAAAGTTTGCTTCAAACTGTGTACTAGTGTCCTGAAATACAGAAGCACAGCATCTGCCATGCAATTCAATACAAAAAACACATACAGTGGGATGCAAAAGTTTGGGCAACCTTGTTAATAGTCATTATTTTCCTGTATAAATCGTTGGTTGTTACGATAAAAAATGTCAGTTAAATATATCATATAGGAGACACACACAGTGATATTTCAGAAGTGAAATGAAGTTTATTGGATTTACAGAAAGTGTGCAATAATTGTTCAAACAAAATCAGGCAGCTGCATAAATTTGGGCACCGTTGTCATTTTATTGATTCCAAAACTTTTAGAACTAATTATTGGAACTCGAATTGGCTTGGTAAGCTCAATGACCCCTGACCTACATACACAGGTGAATCCTAGAATGAGAAAGAGTATTTAAGGGGGTCAATTGTAAGTTTCCCTCCTCCTTTAATTTTCTCTGAAGAGTAGCAACATGGGGGTCACAAAACAACTCTCAAATGACCTGAAGACAAAGATTGTTCACCATCATGGTTTAGGGGAAGGATACAGAAAGCTGTCCCAGAGATTTAAGCGGTCTGTTTCCACAGTTAGGAACATATTGAGGAAATGGAAGACCACAGGCTCAGTTCAAGTTAAGGCTCGAAGTGGCAGACCAAGAAAGATTTCGGATAGACAGAAGCGACGAATGGTGAGAACAGTCAGAGTCAACCCACAGACCAGCACCAAAGACCTACAACATCATCTTGCAGCAGATGGAGTCACTGTGCATCGTTCAACCATTCGGCACACTTTACACAAGGAGATGCTGTATGCGAGAGTGATGCAGAGGAAGCCTTTTCTCCGCCCACAGCACAAACAGAGCCGCTTGAGGTATGCTCAAGCACATTTGGACAAGCCAGCTTCATTTTGGAATAAGGTGCTGTGGACTGATGAAACTAAAATTGAGTTATTTGGGCATAACAAGGGGCGTTATGCATGGAGGAAAAAGAACACAGCATTCCAAGAAAAACACCTGCTACCTACAGTAAAATATGGTGGTGGTTCCATCATGCTGTGGGGCTGTGTGGCCAGTGCAGGGACTGGGAATCTTGTCAAAGTTGAGGGACGCATGGATTCCACTCAGTATCAGCAGATTCTGGAGACCAATGTCCAGGAATCAGTGACAAAGCTGAAGCTGCGCCAGGGCTGGATCTTTCAACAAGACAACGACCTGAAACACTGCTCAGAATCCACTAAGGCATTCATGCAGAGGAACAAGTACAACGTTCTGGAATGGCCATCTCAGTCCCCAGACCTGAATATAATTGAAAATCTGTGGTGTGAGTTAAAGAGAGCTGTCCATGCTCGGAAGCCATCAAACCTGAATGAACTAGAGATGTTTTGTAAAGAGGAATGGTCCAAAATACCTTCAACCACAATCCAGACTCTCATTGGAACCTACAGGAAGCGTTTAGAGGCTGTAATTTCTGCAAAAGGCGGATCTACTAAATATTGATTTCATTTCTTTTTTGTGGTGCCCAAATTTATGCACCTGCCTGATTTTGTTTGAACAATTATTGCACACTTTCTGTAAATCCAATAACCTTAATTTCACTTCTCAAATATCACTGTGTGTGTCTCCTATATAATATATTTAACTGACATTTTTTATCGTAACAACCAACGATTTATACAGGAAAATAATAACTATTAACAAGGTTGTCCAAACTTTTGCATCCCACTGTATGTCAGGGAGCAGCAACCCACCAAATACAGTAGGTAACACTAGTAAGGGAAAACTGTAAAGACTGCCAGTCAGAGGAGGTCTCACAGAAAATGTGTACAATAATACAGTAGAATAAGACGTGTTACTAGTGATGAATAAAATATTTCACATGAAATTGAATTCTTCATTCTGCAAAAAAATTAGCAAAATAAAATGCATTTTGCTTCATATGTATTCTAAGCCATTTACAGAAGATGAAAGGCATTTAGTTCCAGTCTGGACACATTTTAATTGGTGCTGGGCAACGATTAAAATTTTTAATCGTGTTTAATAGCACACAATCACAACAATCACAAATTCAATAATGAACTCAAAAGTAGTGCATTGCGTGTATTTGGTCTGCAAACACTTTAAACAAATAAGGTGCTTTTTAACAGCAGTATTCCCTTTACATAGTAGTAGTTAAAATATTTCTTGTAAATCTCAACTTAAACATTAATGTAATCAAATCAAACATAAAACCAAAGCTATTTGCCACTGCCAGGGCATTAATGTTTTATCCAGTTTGTTACAGAAAAACAATTTACCCTGAGAGTCCAGAGCCACGATCATAACATTATAACTGGCACCTTCTGAGCAACAGCAAGTTAACGTTTCTAAATCTGTTTTCTTTTTTATCTGGGGCGTGTCTGCAGAGGAGTGCCGGGAAGCAGCTGGAGCCCATCCGGGTTCCTATTTAAGGGGCCGCCTCCCTTCAGTCGATAGCGGAAGTCGGATGGAAGAGAGACGGAGCTGGAGAGAGGACTGGGGGCGGCCAGGAGAGAGGCATTGTGACTGTGTGGCTTGGACGTTTGGGGAAACGGTGCAAGAGGCACTGGGGAGTGCATGTGACTAACTGTAAAAAATTTGTAAATAAACAGTGTGTGGTGGAGCCAACGATGTCCGTCTGTGTGTGTCCGGGTTCAAGTTCACAATATATATATATATATATATATATATATATATATATATATATATATATACAGTAATCCCTCCTCCATCGCGGGGGTTGCGTTCCAGACCCCCCCGCGATAGGTGAAAATCCGCGAAGTAGAAACCATATGTTTGTATGGTTATTTTTATATATTTTAAGCCCTTATAAACTCTCCCGCACTGTTTATAAATATTCCCCGCAGCGTTATACAGCATAATCCCTTTGTATTCTCTTAGATATTAGGTAAGATTCATTGAAATTATGTATATAAACACACACTGTTTATATACAGTAAAACCTAAATATTATTTTAAAGATATTGAGTGTCTCCGATATCACATATGTTACAGCCATTACGATAGACAGGTCACCAGCAATAAATACGTACATTGCAAGAAAAATAGTATACAGTAAATGTATTAATTATTTATGGTTACTCACCAACAATGACACGATGACTTGTCCGATAACAATGAGTTTAATTTTACTGCACAACAAAGGAGAGCGTTACAGCCCTTGTAAAGGAGCCACTTCAGGCGATTGTGTAGCACTGCCGTTGTTCTTCTTCTGGCAGTCTTCAATCCAAATCCCTAAAGCAGATTCCATCCAGACTACTGCCTTATTACATTCACTTACAACTCGTTTTGCACCCTGGTTAAAAGGACGCTGCAGCCGTAGATCTTATATTCCTTTCCTACTTTTTAAATAAAAAGAATCGTAGCCTTCAACAAATCCAAAACGTTTACCTTTTCGGCAATCGTTAACATCTTCTTCTTGCGCTTGGGCACAGCACCTGAAGCAGTAACAGATTGTTTTGGAGCCATAATGAAGGGCTTGACTATGCACAAAGATAAACACTAAAGAGCACAACTCTTTACACAGCGAAGCACGTTGATGCTGAATGAGCGAGATGAGACTTCCTGGTTAACACTGCATAGCTCCTGCGTGCTCTGATTGGTTAGCTTCTCAGTCAGGAGAACTTAACTGCGTGCTCTGATTGGTTAGCTTCTCAGCCATCCGCCAATAGCGTCCCTTGTATGAAATCAACTGGGCAAACCAACTGAGGAAGCATGTACAGGAAGTAAAAAGACACATTGTCCGCAGAACCCGCGAAGCAGCGAAAAATCCGCGTTATATATTTAGTTATGCTTTCATATAAAATCCGCGATAGAGTGAAGCCGCGAAAGTCGAAGCGCGATATAGCGAGGGATTACTGTATATATATATATATACAGACACACACACATATAAACATATATATACATAAACACATATACATATACATATATACATATACATACATACAGTGGAACCTCGGTTTACGAGTAACTTGGTTTACGAGTGTTTTGCAAGACGAGCTAAATTTTTTAATAATTTTTGACTTGATAAACGAGCAATGTCTTGCAATACAAGTAGTATGGATACACTTTGTCTGCTGAGCATCATGTGATCACAACTGAGCTGATGGTTCTCTCTCTCACGCGTGTCTCTATCTCCTTATCTCTCTCGCTCGCACACACGTCTCTCTCTCTCTCCTTATCTCTCTCCCTCGCGTGCCTCTCTCTCCTTATCTCTCTCGCTCGGGGCGTCTCTCTCCTTATCTCTCTCCTTATCTCTCTCGCTTGGGCGCGTGTCTCTCCTTATCTCACTCGCTCCCGCGCGCGTCTCTCTCTCTCTCTCTCTCTCTCTCTCTCCTCTTGAGGGCAATCGTCTCCTGTTCTCCATCTGAGTCTGTGTGCCTCACTCATATAGTCAACATCCGTACGAGCATATACTGTTTACTACAGCATTGT
>JANRMT010062818.1:1151625-1182048 GCA_026402145.1 Polypterus bichir lapradei | reverse complement strand
ACATACATACATATATATATACACACATACATACATATACATATATACACACACACACATATATACATATATACATATACATATCTACATATATATATATATATATATACACATATATATATATACCAATGTAATAGTTTTGTCACTGCATCGAAGCTTCTCAGCTGTGCTTGTGCTAAGAAAAGGAAACATTTTAAAAATAACGTAACCTGATTGTCAATGTAATAGTTTTGTCAATGTTATGAGTGTTGCTGTCAGCAAGGATTTGATTATCATTATTTTTTTCAATTAGGTTCGTATTTGGAGGATGTGTTGTGTTCAAGTTATATTCCGTGTTTATCAACCGTTGTAAAGATAACAGGTTTCATTCATCGAAGTGTTCACTATCCAAATTGGTACTCGTGAATCTAAGATGTTTAACAGGTATTCCCGGTATTAAGTTGTGGATTTGCCTGCAAATATTTAGCGGTAGCGTGTCTATGAACTTAATTTAACCTTTCCCAGTCCTGCAAAGTCAGTTCACGTGAGCCGCTAAGAGTACATGCATCGAAGCTTCTCAGCTGTGCTTGTGCTATCTCATGCGATCTTGCGATGTCCACGGCTTTATTTAATGTTAGCTCAGACCTGGCATACCAACAATTTAAACTCCATTACAGCAATTTTAACTCTGTTACAAAGTGATCAAAAGTCTCGTTTAAACCCTGCGTCTTCTCATTAAACTTGTATCTCGCGAATATCGTATTCGTCGTGGGCATGACAAACGCCAGCAGCAGCCTGTCTATGAACTTAATTTAAACTTTAGGTTTACACTGTGCTTTGTTTCCAAAGTAGTTGCACTCATGAATATGCTTGTATGCATCACTCACTTCATATTCTTTTCCTGCCTTCTCAATTGTGTAATGCGTTTTTTGAACAGGTTTCATTCATCGAAGTGATCACTCGTACTGCATTCACAGTCAGTTCACGTGAGCTGCTCTCTTGTGTGATCTTGCGATGTCCACGGCTTTATTTAATGTTAGCTAAGACCTGGCACTTAAAGGTTTCTCGCTACAGCAATTTTAACTCTGTTACAAAGTAATCCAAAGTCTCGTTTATACCTCGTGTCTTCTCATTAAACTTGTATCTCGTGATTATCATATTCGTCGTAGGCATGACAAACGGCAGCGGGAGCATGTCTATAAACTTAATTTAAGCTTACGGTTTACACCGTGCTTTGTTTCCTCAGTAGCTGCACTTATGAATATGCTTGTATGCGTCCCTCGCTTCATATTCTTTTGCTGCCTTCTCAATTGTGTAATGCGTTTTTGGTTCAGCGCTCTTTGGAGCTGTTGCTTTTTGTCTGCGTACTGCGTTCACAGTCAGTTCACGTGAGCCACTCGGCGGCAGAGTGTTTCTATTGGATTGCCGTTGACGGACGGCCTTATATGGGCAGACACTCAATTACGTGGGAGGCGTGACGATGAGGGACGCTACTCCGCCTCACTCGGCGACCGAGCTGCAGGCTATGGCCGGTATATATGTACATAAGTAGGTTCCAGTTATGACCGTTACGCGTAGAAATTCGAAATGAAACCTGCCTAACTTTTGTAAGTAAGCTGTAAGGAATGAGCCTGCCAAATTTCAGCCTTCTACCTACATGGGAAGTTGGAGAATTAGTGATGAGTCAGTGAGTGAGTGAGTGAGTCAGTCAGTCAGTGAGGGCTTTGCCTTTTATTAGTATAGATGTATTCTTTTTTATGTGTTTTTTTTTACTGCTGATGAGAGTTTGGATGAAAGTAGACCCAAATATCCCTTCATCAATTTAATGTTCAGTATATAATAAAAATACATTTTATTTATATAGAATCTTTCCTGTGTTCAAAGTGCTTCAAAGAAATTCAAAATGAACAACAGGGCATTTACAACATTGGATACAAATAATATTCATATACAACACTAAATAAATATAAATATACTGTTTATAGGAAACACTAAGCTTTGAGTTAGAATAAGAGAACCAGAATAAAAATACAAAATATACAAAATACTACAAGACAACAAAAAACATAATTTGTGAAGCAAATGCAAATCATATTGAGTTCCCAGAATGTCACGGTAAGTTAAATGCCTTCCTGAACAAATGAGTTTTAAGTTGTTTTTTTAACAATCGAGTTAGCTGATCTCATTCATTTAGGGAGGTCATTCCAAAGTCTGGGCACTACAGAGCTGAAGGTGCAAGTTAGTTCAGGGCACAAAAAGATTTCCAATATCAGTGGACCTTAATGGACAAACAGGAGCATAGCAATGGAGCTTACTGATGTAGTTCAGTGCAAGGCCAATTAAAGCTTTACAGGTTTGCAATAGAATTTCATACTCAATCTATAAGACACCGGGAGCCAGTGACAGTGAAGCAGGATGAATGCTATGTTCTTGCTGTTGCTGGTCTGTGTAAGGACCATTACAGGAGAGTTTTGAAGCAACTGGTGCTGGGATAACAAACTAGAAGTGGCACCTGCTAGTAGGGAGTTACAGCACTCAATGCGGAATGTAATAAAAGTTTCTTAGCATCAGAAAAGGAGAGGAATGAGCGAACACGACATATGTTACACTGGTAGAAGTAAGAACATTTCTTAGTATGGTATATGTAGATAGTGCCTTGGCTACACATGTGCAAACTAACATTACCCATCTTACATTTGGTTATTTCCTTTTTATATCATTCAGATATTTTAGCTAAAGCATTGGTAACACTTTAGTTTAGGTACTGCAAAAATGCATCTATTACTCATTTACTCTTATGTAACAAGTTCTTAACAAAGGCATCTTTTGGTCTTCATAACACTCATAAAACATCAATAGATACAGTAGGTTATTCATCTCTGTGCAGTGTGGCACTTTGACTTGATGGTAAAATTATTTGTTAATATGAAGGATTCACATGTCTTATACTAAATATGTAATACTGAGAGAAATGTGTCTCAGTTAAGCCACCTCAGACCACTCCAAAGTGAAGTTGTGTTAGTAGGTCACATTGCAGAGATGAATAAACACTTTACTGATGTTTTGTGAGTGTTACAAAAACTCAACGAAGTGTATGGTAAGGTCTTGTTACACAATAGTTAATGAGTAATGGATGCATTTTATAAGTGTTTGCCAAAGTGTTTTTGTAAAATACAAGTTTTCAATCCAGTGAAAATTACTAAATTCATAAACTACACCGTACCTCAAAATGGATAGATAAAGCAGAGTCTTTTAATGGCAGCCACGGTATTAGAAGGATGCTGAAGGCTGTAATTGTGTATAGTGAAAGCTGACAAAATTAGTGGGAACAATCGCAACCTTAACTACGAAGAAGAAGCAGATGTGAAAGTTCTCTGTCCCTGAACAATGAGTCTCCTTGAATACCTCTAAAATATTTTCCATGCAAGGAATGTTGCCGCATACAGTTTTCTATGATATAATGTTTGTTGAGTCATTGTTTCAGAGAAACAGATGTTGTTGTCCAAAATGGAGAGCTTTAAACATGTTTATATATATCTGAGGTGTTGAACTAAGACAGCTGCTGCACATAAGTGATTGGGGAAAAGAATTCCATTTGTATATAACTATATAAAACGTTTTGAATATTTTCTGTTTCATTATTGTAAAACTAATATCCAACGGTGTGGAAATAAACAACTAGTGAGACTGAAAAGAAAAAAAGAAAAGAAAATAGCTTTGTATTAGTCATATGCATTTTCCATTTTTTTTATTTATTTAGCATATACTTTAATCCAATGCAAGTAATGTGAAGTATTAATTATGCTTTTCAAATTAATGCTGACTAGCCATTCCTTTGAAACATAACAGTTGCTTATCACAATGATTAGGAGTGTTCTTCTGTCAAGATGAAAGCCAACCCTCTGGTTGCGGAATGAAACAATGCCACACGTAACAGTGATGGATGTACTTAACACATGATAAGAGCAGAGCGAGTTGAACAATCAGGGCAGAGGCAGAAATGGGAGACAAGGTGGAAAGGAGGTAAGGGAATAGAATATCTGGGGGGGGGGAATAATGGTCCTGAAAGCACAAAAATTAAAATCCATGAAAAGGGCAAAAAGAACAAAAGAAGGCAAAAAAATACATATCACAAATACAAAATAAAAACAAAACATGCAGACAAAGTTAAAAATCTAAAAGGTCACAAAAAAGCCAAGTAAGAACAGAAACATTGTGTTTTCTTGGAGGTGAAATGCTGAACGCTAAAAAAGTTTTACAAAGTTAGGAAAAGTTCAAGAATTTTGTGGGAGTAAAAGGCATTTGCAGTTCGGATGTAAAGAAATACCAAGATGCAAACCTTGATTGCAAAAGCTACCAACGGCTCGAACTGTGAAAAACTGAAGAGTACCAGAGTTCAATTATCTAGACAAGCCTTAAGATTTACCAGATACATCCATATCTTTCATGAGACGAGTGATACGCATTGAGCTGAGCTGTAGATCCCAAAGTACATTAGTACTTCATTAACACTGGATTACAGAAATTCAGACGAATGAAACAAGATAACAACAAACAGAAGCATAGTATTTCAGCATGGGTAATGAAATTAGAAATACCAATTTCTATAGCCACTAATAGCAAATGTATACAAATTTTAAATGAATTATATAGTGTGGAAAACGAGCCCCGACACGCACACAGACCACAGGAGTCACAAAACACACGCTTTTTATTTTCCTTTCTGCTTTCTACAGCACAAAAAGCACAATACCCAGCAATCAGTATTCAGTCCTTTCTTTGATCTTTTCTTGACCTTTCCTTCTCTCTTTCTGCCACCTCCACTTCTCTCCCACAAGCTCTTCCTCTACCTCCTGACTCCAGCTCCCTTCTGTGAGGTCTCCTTTTATATTGGCCAACCTGGAAGTACTTGTGGGCTTCCAGTCACATGGCCTGCCAGCACTTCCGGGTTGGGTGAAAAACTTGTCTCTTCTAAATTCACAGCACCTCCTGGTGGCACCCAACACAGCTGAGATACCGAATTCCAAGTCCCAGGATGCCCTGTGGGAATCCGGGGCACCGCTACATTCCAGGGAAGCTGCCATCTAATGTCTTAGGGGAGGCAGTACCCTAATAAAGCTTCTTCCATATTCAGGATGTCCGGCCAGGTTGAGCTGCCGGCTGTCTCTTACAATAGTAACGTTCTCTTTTTCAGCACAGTTCTCCATAGTTTGTCAAACTTAACTTTTATCTGTTTGTCCATCCATTCAGTCATCCATTTTTAAATCTGCTTAGTGAAATTCAAGATCAAAGTGGGATAAGAATTCAGTTCTGGCTTCGCTTGGCATTTGGCATAAATTAACCTTTAACTGCACATTATCAATTATCACTGGGCAGACACATTTGTGATGAAGCAGCATTAACCATACCTTGTTTTATTTGTACTATTCTAAAATGCTAAAAATGTACAAGTCCATATCTTTATACCTTACAGCTAGAATGTTGTTTTTCTTTTAGGCTTTCTCACCTTGTAACACTATCTTCAAGCCTTGTACATCACACTTTACCTATATATGTACCTTTGAAAAGGTTAACAATGGTTATCAATCAACAAGAAAATCTGAAGGTGTAATGTTTAATATTTCACGTCATAAATCAGTTTTACTGCAAAGAACCAGCATCCCGTATGGCAAAATGTCTTACCCTCATCCCAGTTCTCCCAGGATATGTACATCAGGAAACAGGAATGGAATAGATGGCTTGGTAGAGTGAGTGAAGATATGGGTATCAGTGTCACATAATGTGTATTAGGCTACAATGACTACTTCTGGAATCAGATGGCTTTATAAACTATGCCAAGAAAGCACATCCATTTGTTGAATGGGCCAAACTAATCTTTACAGAGCCGCATTCCTCGGGGTCTCTCATAGCCTATTTATAGAATGAAAAAACAACTAATTAACAAATACAAATCTAAATTTAACTTTGCTAGAAGCTTAAGCGAAAAATGATAATTTTGCCAATTAATCTCTCTGTAAACACACACTCACCAAGGAATGCCCCTACTATTCTACAGACTAAGGATGTTTTGTTCTTTTCTCATTCTTTTAAAAGCATTTCAGGTTTAATAGACCAGATACAGTATTTCAAAATACAAGACATTCCCTTTGAGATCAAATGTTATTTGACTGTCCCTGAAGCTTAAACCGTCTAATTCTCCTCGTTGTCGACAAAGTTTGGAAATAATGTTTAGTTTAGGAAATGTGTTGTCTAAATGAATTGCCTATGGGCTTGGCATTGAGTAAAAAGTTTGCCAGTGTAGATTTTACATGGCAATTAACGCAAAATGCCTGAAATTAAATTAATATGTTTCTGCAGAACTGCAGACAAACGTTAAAGCATTTCTAAAGCAAACATAAATCTCCACCAAGAACAGCAATATCTCCCTAAGGGATCTGTAATCCCCTTTGCTGCCAAGTCTCATATCGCCAACAGCAGTCTACCATGTACAATATGTATGCTTCAAAGAGTGTTGGTGGAAGAACTCCTGAAGATTATTCCCTTTAATCAAATTCTTCAAATATTACAAATGGAAAACAGGCAACAGAGAAGTAAAATATAAGTAAAGTACTTAAATCACATCTACAATTGCTTGCTTATCACCAGTCATTTCTGAATTCTTTTAAAATTAATTTGCCAAGAAAATAAATTATCTAACAAAATTACAAATATGGTGGTTCTTTTTCCATTAGATGAAATATTGTTATATTTATGTATTTATTCCTTTTGTTATGGCTGAGGGATTTAATTGGATTTAGTGTGTTGAAGTGGTTGAAGTTTTGGATTTCAAACCCTGAGGTTGTGGGTTCATATCCCGCTACTGACACTGTGTAACCCTTAGCAAGTCACATGACCTTCCTGTGCTTCAATTGGAAAACCAAAAGAAATGTCACCAAATGTATCATAAATGTTGTAAGTCAACTTGAATAAAGGCATCAGCCAAATAAGTCAAAGTAATAGATGTTTGAGTCAATGAAAATCACACATTATAGAAAGACTTTTTGTAAAAGTGAGGTTTCTGTACCAATGGGTAGCTGGATATACTGTATTTAAAGTCCAATGTAATGGGGCATTACAAAGTGCTGAAGAAACCAATTTGTAGAGAGGGAAAAAAATTCAATCTGTCATTAAGAAGCTGGGACATTAGGGTAGAACATTGTATGGCGGAGTTTCCTTACAGTACCTACAAGTATAAGCATTTTATTGTTACACTACATTGAGTCACAATGGATTTAATTTGGATTTTTTGACATTGAAATAGACTCTTTACTGTCAAGGTAAAAAAACAATCTCTGCAAAGAATTCCAAATTGATTACAAATATAAAACAAATTAATCACATAAGTATCAATAAAATACACCTAAACCATTAGCAGTGCAGCCAACTGATTTTCAAAATCACATAATCAGTTGCGATAGATGGCTAGCAGCTCAACCCGGCTAGGACGCCCTGATGATGGAAGGATGGGAGGAGGCAGCTACTTTTGGGCACTGCCTCCCCCAAAATTCTAAATGGCAGCTCCCCTGGAGTGTGGCGGTGCCCCAGATTTCTGCATGGCATTCTGGGACTTGGAGTTCGGTTTCTCAGCCCTGTTTGGTATCATGGGTATCGCCTGGAGGAGCTGTGAAAGGACCGGAAGAGCCATGCCTCATCCATAGCCCGGAAGTCCACACAAGTCACGAGGATGGAAGCTCCGAAGTACTTCTGGACTGAAGAAAAAGCCAGTTCGCCATCTAACCCAGAAGTTCTAGCAAGTCACGTGGATGGAAAGACAGAAGCAATTCCGGGTCAAGGACTATTTAAAGGACTGCTTAAGACCCAGCAGGTGAGCGAGTGTCGGGAGGAGCAGGGCAGAGCTTGCTGGGGGGTGTGCAGGAGAGATTTGAGTTTATTATTATTGTGATTATTATTGAATTGCCTGTTTATTGTGGCAGAGGTGCTTGAGAGCACCATTACAGGAAGAAACAAATTAAAAGATCTTGTTGCTTTTATCCTGTGTCCAGAGTGTCTGTCTGTTGGGTTTAAAGGGGCAACAGCAACCCCTAGCATCTTACACAGCCTAATGGACACAATGAAGACAAAAGAACACTCCAAGCAACCCTGTGAAAAGGTGATTGAAAAGCAAAAGTCAAGGGATAGAGACAAGAAAATATGTAAGTGACTGAATATCCCTTGGAGTTCAGTTTAATCAGTCACTAAGAAATGGAAAGCGTGTGACACAGCTGTAACCTGCCTATAGTACAAAAGTGAGTGACCAGGAGAAAGGAAACAACCATGAGAAGTCTGAAGGAGGTACAAGCTGCAGTGGCTCGGACTGGTGAGACCATGTTTACAACAAATGTTACCCACTGCTTCATCACTTGCTGCTTTACAAGATTGTGGCAAGAAGATAAAACACATGACATCTAGTCTAGAAGGCACATAGCATAGCATAGAAGAAGGTTCTATAGTCTGCTGAGACTAAAATTCAACTTTTTGGCCATCACAGTAAATGTTTGTCATAAGCCTAACACTGCTTTTTATTAAAAATACTCCACTGTGAAGCATGGTGGAGGCAGAATCATGTGGGGAAGCTTTGATGCAGCAGGCCCTGGATGGCCTATACAGTCTGCAATAAACCTGTGCCTTGGGAGAGGATTTTATCTCCAGCAAGACAACGAATCCAATTATAAAGCCAAAGCTGCAATGAAATGGCATAAAAACAACAATGTTTAGGTCATATAGTAGCCAAATCAAAGTTCAAAAGTCAATCCAACCCAGAATTTGTGGCTGGACTTTTAGAAGGGCTGTCCACTTGTGATCCACATGCAATCAGACAGAGCTTGAGCAGTGTGGCAAAGTAGAATTGCAATGTTCAGATGTGCAAAGTGGATAGAGACCTGTGCATATAGACTCAGGGCTGACGTGGCTGCCTAAATACTGACTTGAAGGAAGGTGAATACGTAAGCATATCAAGTATTTTGTGTGTTATATTGGAAATTAATTTAGATTAGTTGGCAGAGATCGGTCTGCATCCTTTTTTCAGTTGATCAATCTCAAACATCAACTTAAATCCACCATAATTCATTGTTGTATAACAATTAAAGGAGGGGATGAATACTTGTTATAGACACTGTATAGCTTCAAAAATGAATGTTTCATTCCCAGCCAGTTGTGTCTCTAGTTGCCCGTTTTACTCCCACATCTGTGCAAATCTGATTCTTGACTCTGAGTTTGCTCGGTGCATGTAAGTGAGGGGACAGTGCAACATTACATTACATTAAGATGAGAAAAATGTACAACCTTAATATTGGAGTTTTTTACACGTAAAAAACCTCCTCCCATTACAACTAACTGATGCCACTCAGACTGAAGTGGAAAAGACTCTGAAGGCAAATCCGTCACAGGTTAGCTACAATGTGATTAATTTTTACACAGGTTGTCAAAGAAATCTAAATTGACACTTTTGAAAATGGAAGGGCATTTCTTTAATGCAGTATAGAATTTGTCACATTAAAAATCAGGAGCTTTCATCTTAGGAACATGCTTAAGCTTGCATTTCTAGTGTTTTTTCTGTTATTTTACATATACAGTATAGGAAATACGGTCTAAAGACATTTTACAAGTACTCCTACACATTGCAACAGTTACATGTATTTTTTAATTTGCATGGGGTGGCAAAATGAGTCGGAGATGACAGAGAAGAACTTTGATGGTCCAGCCTTTCATTTGCACTCGCACAACCTACCTACACAAACTACTGTGTCCTGATTGTAGGGACACTGAATTGAAAATCAGACGATATCTATCATCTATATTAAATTCTATGTCCCAGAGTGTAACTCTCAACCCACCTTTTCACTAAATCTTTAAAAGTTGTGTTGCTTAAAGATGAAGTTGACTAAGAAAGGTGTTATATGACAACAATTTCTATACGAGTGCACTTTGGAAAATACTTCCTCGGTACTTTTGAAATAAAAATGTGGCTTCTGGGTGTTAGAAAAATCCAAAGGAAGACTTCTTTTCTCATGTTGTTCTTTGGGGAATGAGTGAAAGGATTTCTTGGTTTTTTTATTTATTTACAGCTTAGACAGTCTGAGTCTGTTCTGCTCAGAAGACTGACTTTGTTCTGGTGCCTCAAGATGGGACACTGGCTATCGGCATAAGCATGTCTTCACAGGCATCTTTTTTAGTTTAAAGTGGATTATCCTCTGCATCAAATGCCTTCAGGACTATACTTTCACCACTGTGGATCTCTGTATTTTCTTTTCTTACCTGCAGGGCCCTTTTGCTTCACACAACAAAACATTTTTCATCGTCAATACACTGTATTGGTTTCCAAAGATAGAATGGAATTACTTACAGAAACATCCCTAGAAATAAAAGTGCATCACACAGCAAAAGATGCAGAAGACGGGTCCACACAATGGCTAACAGAAAGCTGCCTTTTCAAATAGACTGGCATGCATCTCAGCACAAAGGAGAAAAGCATGGGAGACCAAAATATCTTTTTTTTGGACAATTTCAGAAATGTCTTAACACTTTAATTGCCAGCCATAGCAAATTTTCTCCAGTCCAGATAACAATATTTAGTGTTTATACGAAGACTACAACTGCAAGTGTGTCTGTGTGCTCCATTTTTCTTTTGCATTTTTGGTCTGCTGTTTCCTTGTATAATTATGTAACAAACTGCAGTACTCTGCAATGGGCCTGTGCCTTGTCCAATAATGGTTTCTGCATTGTGCCCAGTTCTTTACGGGCAGGCTTCTACCATCATGACCCTACACAGGGTTAACTCAATTCAAAAATGGATGGATGGGTACTGATGCCAACTTCCTGTTAAAATATCTTAATCACTGAGGCTGGGGCATTAGCATGGGTATTTGTTAGGTGGCACAATGCAAGGATAGTCTCAAGTGAAACCTCTAGTAAAGTGAGGAACCCACACTTTATGGCAAGTATGGAGCCATTATATTTGGCACGGTGGAAAAAATAAAAGCCACTAGGGTGCAGTAAACTCTAGGGGTGTACTGCAGCAAGTAGAACAAGGCCTGTGATGGTGTGAATCACTCCACGCTACCAGTTACATCCCGGTAGCCTCTTGGACCCTCTTACCACGTACATGAGGGATGAGCCAGCAAATGGGGACGCTCATTCATGCAAAAGTGAACATAGTGCTTTTATTAAAACCAGCAAAAGACAAACAGTGTCCAAAACATGCAGTGCTCTCCTCAATAAATAAATAAATAATTCTTAACAACCAGGCGACAATCCCTGAGATTGAAAATCCAGATTAAAACAAGATTAAACCAACAGTCTTCAGGTCCTTCATGCTCTGTCAGACGAACCTTGAGCAACACCCTCTTCATCTCCCCAGTTTACTCCTGGCAAAGGCACTAGCAGCCATGGTCCTCACCTGGCCTCCACCTTAGCTGCCTTGAGCAGCTCGGGGTTGGTTTTCCTCCTGTCTTTCTTCTTGCTCCCCTGGCATACCTCAGATCCCTTGGGTAGGACTCTCACTTGATCGCACCGAATCCTTACCAATATTCAGTGGGGACAATCTACTCCTAGAGCGCCGATCCTTTGTTTCTTAAGTGGGGTTCATGCCCACGCTGCCCTTCACCACTCTGGCTGGCTGGCTCGTCCTGCCTCTTCCCCTCCAATGCAGTTCTCACAGCTCTGTAATTTCTTTTCTTTCTCATTCTTTTATTTCCTACCCATGCAGGCTCCCCCTTAAATGCCTCTGTAGGCACACACCGTAGGAGGCAGATGAAGCAATCGAGATTGACCACAGCATCAGGTGCAGATGCGTCTTGCATCAATTACCTCACCAACCTCTCGCACACTCAGGGACATCAAGCTGGCCATTCATTTATTTATTTGAAAACTGGCCACTAAAATGTTAAGCCACAGACCTGCTATACCACAAGGCCACGAAGAGTTGGCTGGAATTCAAAACACCTTCTGGCTAATGGGTGGCCATACACTATCCCAAGTAAAGAGAAGTAGGTCCATATTGCGCTTTTAAAGGTGGGGACAGGACAACTGCCTTTTGGAAGAAACTTTAAAATAAAATTTTAACAAAAATAAAAAAAACGTGTTGACTTGGAAATTCTGAACCATTTACAGCAATTATCTTCAAAACTCTGCTACCAGCTTACAATGTTGTTAACACCCCAGTTTAGCCTGAAATTGTTGGCCAAACATTCAAGATCTTCTCACACCGGCCTTCTCACTATTTCAAAGGTTTATCATGCCATTCTTGGCCATGGTTCATTTAGCTTTCTGTTTCTGTAAGCTTCTGTCAATGAAGCTCCATTAGTATTCATGTTCAAATCATGCATAAAATTGTGCCTTTCACTGTTGGCATTTTAATTGACTACACCTGAACTCTCAAATTTCAATCTAATATACCAACTATACTGATCCCATGTCTGCTATATTGCTATCTATCATGTAGACTATTTTATGATTGTTTTGTTATACTTTAAAAACCATGGAATGATCTTGTATTTCATCCTGTTTCTGTGAATTGCATTCATGTTTACTTTCTAAAGTACTTTGTGGTGGGAAAGAACCTATATAGAATAACACTAACTAATATTTATGTTGTGTTATACTGACTCCATTATTTCTTAAACATGTAACCATTACATATCAACATTTGGGCTGCACAAACTTCTATATTTATTGTGTGCACTCTTCCTCAGCACTTGGGCCATTGCTGATTCTTGACTTGGATGCTTCCATCCATCCATTATCCAACCCGCTATATCCTAACACAGGGTCACGGGGGTCTGCTGGAGCCAGTCCCAGCCAACACAGGGTGCAAGGCAGGACACAAACCTCGGGCAGGGCGCCAGCTCACTGCAGGGCACACACACCAAGCACACACTAGGGACAATTTAGGATCGCCAATGCACCTAACCTGCATGTCTTTGAACTGTGGGAGGAAACCGGAGCACCCGGAGGAAACCCATGCAGACACGGGGAGAACATGCAAACTCCATGCAGAGAGAAAGCAAACCCAGGTCTCCTAACTGAGAGGCAGCAGCGCTACCACTGTGCCACTGTGCCACCCGGCTTGGATGCATTCTACATATAATTCCTACATTTAGATCCAGGTTTTCCTGGAGAGCCTGGCTACCCCTTGTTATGAAGATACAATGTCAGACTAACCATCCAAACCATAATTGTGCAAGATGACTAAGATCTTTAATAGGAGTATTTGCCTTTCTGTGGCAGCATGTGTTATGTATGTCCATAGCCTCCTTTAGCTTTATGTTTAACCCCAAAAAATGAGTCAAAAGCATTGAATTTCTTTCACCAACAAGAAATGTCATTATATGTACCCAAAATTTATAAATGCCATCCTGTCTCATCTGGACAACAAGAACCTGTTGATCCAGGTTGCTTTTTGTAGACTATAGTTTGGCATTTAGTGCTGTCATCACCTTCAACACCAGTACTCCATGGAGCAGTATGCTGATCCCACTGATCTACTCTCTCTTCACCTATGACTACGTGTCCAAGTACAGCTCCAATACCATCCTTAAGGTTGCTGATGTTACCATCATCCTCTGTTTGATCCGTGAGGATGAAGAGACGGCCTACAGAGATGAGGTCAGACTCCAAACAGAATGGAGCCAAGACAATAACCTCACCCTCACAATAAACAAACCTAAGGAACTGATTGTGGTCTTCCACAAGTATGATGCTGTGGAGTGGGCCAGCAGCTTTAGGTTCCTTGTGATCACACAAACTAATGACCTTAAATGGTCATGCCACACTGCAGTTGTGGTGAAGAAGGCCCACCAACACCCCTACTCCTTGCAGGATACAATCTATCCTGGTATGGCAGCTGCTCAACTCAAGACCACAGAACTCTGTAGTGTGTGATGAAAACATCGTAGCAGATCACACAGCTGTCTGCAATCCATATCATCTATACCATTTGCTCTCTCAGGAAAGTGAGTAGCATCAGGTAGGATCCCAGCCATACTGCATTGCCACTTTTCATCCTCCTTCCCTCTGGGAAGTGCCTGAAGTCCAATGTGGACACGGACATCAGGTTCATGAACAGTTTTTACCCAACTACCCATCAGTAATTGCGCCTTGAACATCATTTTGTGTCACTATCACTTGCCACTTGCACTTTGTTACTCATGGGCTTATTTGTGCTCCATGTTTTTTTCTCTGTGAGGGTATATGCAAGTAAGCATTTAATTGTACATAGTACTTGTCAAAAGATTTTCTTGTAATTATTTCTGTTATTTGTGCATGAGAAGGGAGAATGTCAGCACCTGACTTGCACGATTGACATTATTCATTGTGTTATTGTATACTACCACACCACAAGGCAAAGTGACTTCCACATTTCCTTTGACATGAACACTGACAGATGCTGCATTGTGATCAGTGCTTAGGAGGCAGGCATCTTTCTTGTCCTCAACTTGATCGCAATCATTTTGCCTTCTTACCACACAGCTACGGCACCATGCTGTATGTAGCTTGATGTGTGCATGTGACCTGAGTCACTAGGCGTATCACAGCAGTTTGGTCGTACAATGCCTTTGAAGTAAAATCCTAAGCAGTTTAGGTCAATTATAGAAACTGTCCTTCATTATACAGCAACCTTAGTCAAGCAAGTCCTCCAGTAACACCACAGATAATATAGAGATGCCATATTAACTGTATTTGCCACTCCACTCGGTCCCTTTACCAGTGTAAAGCACTGAGTTCCAGATGTACCCAGAGCTTGCTTCACACAGCATGTAGAAGTTCATACTGAATCATGTCTGTTTGGTATGTACTGTATCAAAGTCCCTTGTAACCCATAAAACATTTCTCAATACTTATATCACGATCAAGTACAAACACCTTCTGCATATTTTTGATGATTGTCTGATACACGTCCCACTGTTTGTAGAGATTTGCTGCTGTTTGATTGGTTTCATCATAAGCATCATTATTAGTGAAATGCAGGCATTTCATAATGAGCGAAAAACAACACTTACTCATAATTTCACCAAAAATGGGTGTCTGCAACAACTGGTTTGCAGACCAGCATATCCACTATGTCCTATAGTATCAGGAGACTGAAAAACACCAGCAGCAAAAAGTTGTCCATGACTGCAACAAGCAAAAGTTTTATTATTTAGACCCTGCTCAGCATAGGGGTCCACTTCAATGTCCACTTTCTGCACCTAACTATCATTGGCAAATTCTAAATAATCCAGATAAGTTTGATCAAGAGTCATCTTTAGACCATGGTTACCCATAAACAGGCAACGAGGAGGTGCAGGATTTTCAATAAAAATATGAAGCCAACACCAAACACAAACATCACTGAAACTTGGCAGATCCGTATCTACTAAACATGTGTCACTCTCAATTAATATCTGATGACCAGTTCAAACAAGTCATGCAATGGTTCAGTTTCAGTTTGTTCTGAAAGCCATCTGGCTTTACGGCTTTTCATTTGCCATTGTGTTTTTCATAGATGCCTCATGGTAACTCATCATAAATATTGACAAGTTACCTTAATCTTACCATAACTCATCACAAATATTGACAAGTTACCTTAATTTTACCATAAAGTGGGAGAATACATAGAAATATTCATGATGTTATTTCATCCACTAGATAGCTGAAGAATACTGCCCTGAGGGTTTTTCAGGCATAACACTGTAAGGTAGATATTTACACTTCACCCCGAGTCTGACTTGGCTTAACTGGATTTACATAGAATCTTGAGCCCGAGTCACGCTCAGGGTCATGCCAAGGAAGTTAAAAGAAGTGATATTCTGCTTGCCAGTGACGATAACCTTCACTGTGCACTTATAAAAATTATGAGCACTGATAAGGAAATAAAGGAGAGGAGGAAGTAAAGGCATGGATGAGTCTTGATGATGGCCAAGATGTGTTGCACCAACTTCAAACAATCAGTGAAAAAAAGCTGTTGGACCCTCAATAGCATTTTTTCCAATGGAGATAAGAGTGTGTCCTGTTTCCCTGAAAACTATATCTATCTCCACTATTTTGCCGAAATGTATATAGAGAATGTTATCCTGGCACCACTTTGTCTCTTTCCTATTTGGTATTTATCATTTATGGCGATTGGGCCTAAAACAATTATATAACAGGCAAATTTAATAATGGAGTTAGGAGAAGAGAGTACAGAAGGGGGCATAGCACTCTACCCTGTGAAGCACCTATGTTGAGGATCAGTTTAGTGGAAGTAATGATGCCAATAAATGCATGCTGAAGTCTGCCATTTACAAAGTCCAAAATCCAGTTGGTAAGGGTGGCATCAAGATGAAGTTGAAAGTTGAAAGCATGGCAGGTGGTGTTGCTACTGACCCCAAGTGAGTAGTGTTAGGCAGAGCCAGTGGAATGTAGAGGCAGCCAATAGTGTGTGGTTGCAGCAAAACATTGATCAGCATTGCAAATGAAGAAGGAGACAGCAGGTTCAACTGGGTTGGCACCAATGTTCAACTAACACTATTGTTTTCAGAGTACTAAATTCCTTCCTCTGTCTCTTGCACCCCTGGGTCACTACAGTATTTTACAAAACACAAGGCCATGACGTAAAATAAAATTTTTAACAGAAATATTTATCCCTGATTGGCGATGACATAATTCTAAATGGTAATTTTAAAACCTGACACTGTTCAACAACATTGCACACCAGCCAAAAGACAACCTTAGAATGGGTTCCAGTCCTTCACAGAGCACACCCACTTTCTTAGACTTTTACCTAACACACAAATCTTTGGGAAACAGAAAGAAAAGTAAAGGAAATGATGGAAAAACCCATAAAGACGTGAAAATGGACGAACTGTAACAAGTAGCTCCTTCTTGTTTACCAGCAGCTCACACATAAGAGAGGAACTCTTTAAAACACAACTACAAATAAATAATATCAATAACAAATCAAGAACTTACTTGCACATACTTTATCATGCAGCTAAACTTTACATCAAGCAGTCTGCTCATTATAAAAATGGTAACATAATGGTTATTATTCTGTTCCTGACTGAATTTATCTGTGCACACCTTGACCTTTGAAATGAATGCCACCATGGCATCTGTGAATTTAATGCTAAACAGAGGGTAAACAATCCTTCGCCTATTTAAAAATAAAAAATATAACTTTACAAATGTATCTAAATAATAGCTCTTAAGGCCTGAAAGCCTATGTATGTGACATTCTTCTACATGCAAACCAGGTACTTAACTTTCCACGACAGACCATTTGTGATCTCATTAAACATTAAAAGCATTTAAAAGCTTTGCTTTACCAGTTGTAGACGCATTAGAGTCAGGGAAATGGGAACAAATATGCACGTATTAACAGAAATGTAAAGAAGCAATGAATGAAAACTGCTTAACACTCAAGAACATACATTGGATGTATTGTCAACCATACACTAAACAGACATGTCTAATAAATCTGATATAAGTAACATTGAAGATGTGAGATATTTTGGCATAACACACAACATTTCAGAATTAATGATCATGTATAATATGTAAATGTTGTTTAGTAATAAAGGAACAATACAGTATATGGTATCATCTCATAACTAGATTCTATTAAATATAGGGGCACTAAATGTCATTTGAAATTATTTTTTTCTGAAGTTTAGCATACATCTATTGGTGCACAGGAACACATAATCAATAATTTTATATTAGGTCATCCGGTGTTTTGGGTTTTTCAACATCAGACACCCTTGCCCAGGCAATCTAGCTGGGGTTAATGAGCAGTGTCAGTCCACAGGTCATTCCTTCTTATCCATAGCCACCTGGAGGCTTCTCTTAAGTCTCTATGGTTGCCCTGATGGCTCTACTCCTTACTAGCATTGTGATGCCAAGCAAAGTGCAAGTTTTGCAGATTGAGCGACCAATGAATATTTTCCACCAGACTTCAGAAAGAGTCACACTGTGCTCTCTATTCTTTCCTGTGGCATTTTTGCTCCAGCTCCTCACACTTACTCCTTTTCCTCTCATTGGCTTCCTCAATCCTGTCTTCATACGGTACTGTTAATTCCATCATGACAATCTGGAGGGAAGCCTCTGATAGTAGGATCATGTCCGGGCACAAAACTGTGGTCACAATGGTGTCTGGGAACTTGAGGTGTCACCCCAGGTCGACATTTAGCTGCCAATCTGAAGCAGTTGTGATGAGGCCTTCTGGCATTCTTTCCTGTGGCTGCAGCTCTTCTGCCCTAACAAAGGCAACTAGTGACTTGCCTGGATGATGGATTTTGGTATTATTGATAGCCATGTGGATGGATTCTGTTACCACCTTTAATCCTTGATCATGCCGCCAGTGACAGCGCCCATTTTCCAGGGCTTTTGGGCTTCTGCTGAGGATGTGCTCCAGTGTTTAACAAATGCTAATTTTCTTACACTTGTCTCTAGTGGTAGTTTGAAGTACAGCTAGCATGATGGGCTTCTGGTGTACAGGGTTTTTGACAGATGGGGAAAAGCAAGGCTTTTGGAAGAGTAACAGAACAAACAATAGCGCTAGTATTGCGATGCAAAACGAAAGATCTCACCAAGAGGGGCAGCATTATATATATTTAAAGAGTGGCATGAACACTGATGTAAGAGAGAGGTGGAAAATAAGAGGGCAGGTAATAGTAAGGGGTTCCTTTCGGGGAGATATATTGCCTCAGCTGTATAGGCCCAAGAGCCTGCAAGCCACCAAAGATCTCTTTGGTTCTTTAATAATAAATGTGGCTTAAAGATGTCAAAGGAAGCTTTGGGAAGAAGGCTATAAGACCTTTAGGTAGTGTTGTTTACCCAAAAAATTATTCCAAGAATTGTTCCAGAAGTAATCCCCAGAGTGTAGTTTAAAAACTACCATATATACTTGCGAATAAGTTGGGTCTTGAAACCTGAAAAAATCAATCATAAAATCAGACCCCAACTTATATGCCCGTTCAAAAATACAACACATTTTTTTTTTTTTTTTACATCTTCTTGCTTTCTTCAATCTCGCACCAGTTTATCAGACACATCGAATTTTGTTGCAGCAGCGCAGTTACCAATTTCTTTCACCACTTCAACGACTTTTAATTTAAAACCAGCTTCATATTTTCTTCTGATCGAATGCTCCATCATAGATAAGGGATGCTCTTACGATAAAGGTGTATGAGGGTGTGAGATACAAAAAACACAAAACAGTGCAAACGTTGCTTCAGAATTGTTTGGGTATTACCGTGTGATCACACAGGCATAATACATAGAAAAAAAAGGCAGTATGCTCCGTGGTTACTCTCTCAAGTGGATGTCAGCATATCATAATCTCTTGGATCAATAGCGTGAGTTTTCCTCATTCGACTTATACGACCAACATTATAAAATACGGCAAAATCAAACCCGAACTTATACGTAGGAGAACTTAAACACAAGTATATATGGTATTTCCTTTCAGTGGCCATTTGACTTGTGACCTGAGTTGGGCTAGACCTTCCTGGTGGGAGGAAGACAACATCATCAAGAGAAAGAAAGTGAGTGGGGCATGTTGTGATAGAAATGAGGGCACATAGCACCACCAGAAAAACATGATTCTCAGGAAGGCCCAGAGAGGCCAATTATCATCCATCTGTGGAGCTGCAGAACCACACATCACCACAGGTCTAGGCCAGCAGTTGTAGACCAGCAATTTCTGCATGGAAATGTTTCAGCAATTGTACACCCCCTAGTGTTATTAATCTAGATTACTCTTGAAATATAATAGAGTTATAACAAACACTAAAGGTATAAAATTAAACAATAAAAAGTGTAGAAAAAAGAACAAATTAAACCAAACAAAGGGCATCATAATGACATGTGATTGTCAGTTTGTTCTGTACAAGACACTATTAAAAAGTTAATCAACATGCTTCTTGAAGAAAAATTAAAATAGGATCTTTGTACACTACTGTATTCTACTTCCATCCACAAAATGCTGGCCTAGACCTGCGGTGACGTGTGGTGTTGCAGCTCCGTAAATGGATGCATCTCAAAGAGATGGCAGGGGTCTGTTTCCTATACTTTATGTGTACCTGGTGTTCTTCCTTGGATCATTGTTCTGCTGTGTATTTTTGTTGAACAGAAGCAACACCTCCTTCGTCTCATTTGAGGCTAGGAGGGCCACTAAGAGAGTGCTGTCCCCTGTTACTCCAGCAACGCAAATTCTTTAGTCAACATTCTCCTTCATGACTTAAAGTTTTGAGTTATGTTACAGCTGAAAGAACTGGAAACCAAGGGAAGCTTACTATTACTGCTCTTTTTATCTTTGCCCAAGCCAGAAGTTTTCCTTTCTTTTTAGTAAATCTGGTGTGTAATTGAGTTGGGGCTATTCTTGTTTATTGTATTAGGTATTTATTGAGCTGATGTAAAAAGCCAAATTTCCCTCTTAAGACAAATAAAGTGCTATCTAATATATCTCATCTAATGAAACTCACTGTAGCTGTTACTCATATGCATTTCAACATATTGACTAAAAGGCACTATAAAAAAACATAGCTCAATAAAGAAGAAGGAAAAACAAGACATACCTATTTGTTTCAGATCCGCACCAAGAGTTTCCAAGAATTACCGGCAGCATGAAAAGAAAGAAATTACAACGTAAGTAAACAAGGCAAATATGGTATGAAAAATTAATGTAGGCAGAGATGCAGAATGAACCATGTTGATTGCCTCCTTATCTGTAATTTGCACATAACACTTTGCACAGTATTGTGTGAGCAAGGAGAAAATGATCAAAATCTTAAATATAAATCAGAAATTCTATTTGTATCACTGTTCATTAAGCTCTGCACATTTACTACAGCCACCCCATTTAAACACTATTACATCCTTTAAAGGAATGCAGTTTTTTTTTATGTTTTCTGTCTTTTTTAGCTCAGTACAGAGAACAAAAAAACACTCAGTGATAGGGGGAAGCAACACATGGTTATGTAGGCATGACACAGGTTACAATGGCTTCTGGATGGAATCTTTTAAGCACCTATTGCAATAGTCATGTCTGTCTATCTGTCTGTCAATCCCTCTGTGTATCTGCATGAAACATCTCAGCCCGCAGTGGACCAATTTTCTTGAAATGTGGCACACTTATTCTACAAGATAATTTGTTGAGACAGTTCAAAATTCTATGAGATATCTCAAATAGAGTGCACTATATTTTGAAATTTCAAAATCTCCCATTGAAATGCATTAACGAATTTACGAACACATCTATCTTAAAACTGAGAAACATTCAGTGTGGACTCGGATTTCAACCATGAATTACTTCATTGTTTCAGTTTTACCTTGACTGTGGTTGCATCAGTTTGTATATTTAGTGTATTTTCCTCTTTTACGTCTCTGACCTCCACTCGGCTCCCCAGTACAGTTAGTCAAAACTCAGCAGCCCCAACAGCATTTAAGCCAAAGCAGAGGAAGACTCAACAGCTTCAGCATTGCATTTGTGATTTGGACTTCTCATTTTTTGATTCATAATTTTTGTTTGAATTTATTGGTTTTGACTCCTGCTTCGTAAACTTCGTAACTTTCCTTATTTTGTGTTTGATTAGAGGTTTCATGGTTTTCTGCTTCTCCACATGCAAAAATTTTTGAGGCTTTTATTTTGGGTTTGGGTGGCCAAGGCACCCGCCTGTTTTGTTCTGGCTTAGCTGCTGGCGGTAAGGCTGACTGTCGCGTCAGACTCCATGAAATCCTACTCTGACTGGTGGTTCTGGGTTGCCTACTCACCATTTTGTTAATTGTAGAAATATTACTGTAGCATGGCGTGTCATTGATCTGTAGCAGATAAGAGAGGTGCAGGTTTTTTTTAAAATGTTCAACTCAGATTTGTGAGTGTAGGTGTGTGGAAGAAAGATGGGTTGCCATGGAGTGCGTAATGGGGAAAGGGGCTAATCAGTTATTCATATTTAGAGAAAGATTAGCACAGATAGCCCTCATTAGGGTCATGTAGCGGATTGCCTATACTCACAGGATAAAAACCTGAGCCCACAAAGAAATAAAGGTGAAGTAAAAAATGATAGATTAAAAGTTAGACAGAAGACTTAGAGTAGAGCAACCAGTGTAAAGTTTGGATGTGAGAGAGAGAGAGAGAAAGAGAATGGACTGATCTTGAGGATCTGCAGGGAATTAGCAAGGTGTGCCATTCCAAGGGACGCTGATTAAGCCTACTTATTATTTGAAAGGACCAAGGGAGACTGTGAACTCTAGGGGTCTTGCTGCTGTGAACGCTGGGGGTGGCAGTGAGAACAGGCTCTAGGTGGATAACAGCAGAAGTGGCAGGGAGAGGGAGATAGGAAGACTTAGGATATTGGTGTCTTGCACCTGCTGACTGATTTTAAAGTAAAAGAAGGGGACATGAGAGGGGAATACTGGAGGACAAAATCTAAGGAGGTCAGTTCTGATTTTACCTAGTAGTTGTAACTATTTTATGACTTCTGATTTATTTTGTTTTTTAATTACTGCACTTTTTAATAGATTTTATTTATTTTATTTATTGAAGAGTTTTAAATGTACCACATTTTGACACAACTTGTCATTTTCTTTCTGCTTAATATGCATGCACTTTTGAACATTCTCCATCTTCAACTTGTTGTTGTGTCCTCACTTGCCCTAGGCTACCTTCAGTTTATGATCTACCAAATGCCCCAAAAAGCTGAGGGGGCTCATGGACTACATGCACCAGAGCTTAACAGTTATACAACAGTTTCTTTGATTTCCTTTTCACACCCAGCTCAAACATACCCCCCATCATGCAACAGTTAAATGATAGGTGCATGGGAAATAAAACCAAGCAACACAGTGGGGACCCTCAAGCCGTGTGCATTGCTTATGTGTGCAATAGACATTCTGTAAATCTCTCATACCTGAGATAATACCCTACTAGCAGTGGATCAAGATTAGACTACGTAGTACGGTGGTGATCCACAGGTTTAAGTGCTGTCTAAGTAAAGAGTGGAACAAGATCAGTCCTAAGTTTCACTAATCTGCAGCTAGTCTTGTTTTGGCCTTATGTTTAATCCTCGGTTTGCTCACCTGGTCGTATGTTTGCCTGTTAGTGGCTGCATGGAGGCAATGCTTCACCCTCTCTTAATTAATGATGTGGCACTATACATTCCCCTTAATTTAAAGGGAGAGATCACATTGAAAAATTACATTCTCCTATATATTACAAAAAATAATTGTAATCATTGGGGTACATTAGGTCATAATGAGTGCTACTGTTGTTATTGTAAACATTATTCATGTCAAATTTATGAAAAGGCTTTGAAATCCCTATTCAGAAAATAACGAGGATGATACACATTAGTTGAATCATATCTGAAGTATAATTGTCTCTCTGTAACTCATTTCCCAGTTACGTAGATAATACAGAATAATGAATGCTTCTCATTCATTAGGCTTTATGTGTATGAAATACCTAATCACAGGCTGGAAAATATTCATGAAGAATGTCTCATTGCAGCACAAGGCTCACAGTAGAGCACAAGCTCAAAATAATAAACATTGTGAGAGATCTGCAGGACACCCACAAAGATACTTCCATGACACTCGAAAGGAATACAAGATGGAAGAAACTGGCAGCATCTTTTAACATGCACTTTCTGAACTGGTGGCCGAGTAGCATATTACAAAATATAAATATTTCCATGCATCGCTTGTTTTTTTATTGCATTGAGTTAAATAACTTTGATTCAGTATAATGTTATACTTCAGTCTAAACACAGGGTGAGTCAAAATTATGTTAACATTTGAATGGCGGTAACAATTTATTCACAAAACATACTTCATATGTGCAAGATGATTTACAGGAATGTCTCAACTTGTTCGTCATCATGTTCAACACATGAACCATATGTGGCACATAAATTGTCCACAAAAATTGTATACAAGTATATACATAGCAGTACCATTATTGTTAACATAATTTTGACTTGGGCGACACAGTGGTGCAGTGGTTAGCGCCCCTGCCTCGTAGTTAGGAGACCCGGGTTCGCTTCCCGGGTCCTCCCTGTGTGGAGTTTGCATGTTCTCCCCATGTCTGCATGGGTTTCCTCTGGGTGCCCCAGTTTCCTCCCACAGTCTAAAGGCATGCAGGTTAGACGCATTGGCGATTATAAATTGTGGTGGGTGTGTATGTGCCCGCTGGTGTCCTGCCCGGGGTTTGTTTCCTGCCTTGTGCCCTGGGATTGGCTCCGGGTGACCCTGTAGTTAGGATATAGCTGGATGGATAATTTTGACTCACCCTGTATATGCTTTCCATATTTTAATAGCATATTTGTGCTTTTTCATGTTATAACAGTTTGCCAGATGCGTGTGGAGTTCATTTTGTAACATCACCCTTTTACTAAGTTTGGTAAGCCTGCTCACAAGGAGGTCTAAGTTAGTACACAACTTTGTTCTCCTTTTTCAAATCCATAAAGCACACTGCAACTACACTTAGTCTTCATCTTGGTCTCCTGCTAGTCTGCAGCTCTGTGGCACAATGCATTAAAACCGGAAGTTAGTCTTATTACCATACATAACAAACTAAAACAAAAATAAAACAAAATCAGTACAGGATCATCCTGACATGATAGCATACTGCAAATGCCCCTGCTAGTAATTTTTTTGATACTTTATAACTATTGCTTACATTTTTAGACTTGACGTTTTGTCTACTGTACGGTTGCCATCCTGTTTGTGACTCTACGCAAGTTTATCATTTGATTTGCCTCTTTACCCCCATCAAGTTCAAAGTTATTTAAATTCCTCGCTGCTACCCCATTGTGCAAGTGTACGTCCCTCTGCCCGATTATATTTTTCTTGATTTTGAGTTAATGTTTTAAAGTATCTTCAGCTAACCACTGTGTAATTTCCTTTGTTTAAGTTGGTTTATTCAGATCTAGCATTACAAAGACATAAGTAATAACATAGTCATTTCTGTGGCATAACCTATTTGCACACATGTGACAGATCTTCCACCAAGCACCACCTACTCGTACAACATGAAATTACTACACATTAAAAATTATGAGTCGTTCCATACTCCATCCTGAATACACAGTTGGTGTGATCGATGAGTGTTAGTGTTTTAGAGAGAGGATGTGCAGCACTGTTCATAATGGCACTCAGTTTTGTTTTCTCTCCTTTGCCAGGGGCTCCATGGTGTGTCCCATAACTGAGCCTGGACTTTTAATAAGCTTGTAGATTTAGGGGGTTGCCTCTTGTAGTGATGTTACCAGTACAGCACACCACAGTGTAGAAAATCACACTGGCCATGACAGAGTTATAGAAGATATGAAGGATGTCACTTCCCATATTAAAAGAACGGAGTCTCCTAAGGAAAAAGAGCCTGCTCTACCCTTTCTTATGCAGTTCCTCTTTCTTCTGCGACCAGTCCAACCTGTCATTAATGTAGACCCCCAAGTACTTGTTGAAGTGGACCACCTCAACATCCACTCCTTGAATAGTGACCACACATAGAGGCTCTTTAGTGCAGCAAAATTCAATAACCAGTTCCTTAGTTTTGTAGATGCTAAGACGCAGACAATTCTTTCTAAGTTCTCCACCTGACTCCTCTCCTCTGTTTCATCCCACTTATCAACAAGTGCAGAAGTATCTGTGAATTTCTGCAAGTGACATGACATGGTGTAATGTTTACTGTTTGAGGTTCATTTTGTCCTTATTGCCAACAATGTCCCATTCCACACTTAAGACCCAGCAAATAAAATAATACATCCAGGACTGAGATGTCTATAAATTCTTTACTTGACTAATTACAACTGTGAAAAAGTAAAAGGCTGATTGAAAAGCTCAAAGTAAAAACATGTGTAACAACCTTAAAACCCAATCAGAAAATGAATGTGATTTGTGATTTGGCTTAGACTTCTTTTTAGGCCATGCACACCAGCTGTTAGCCGTGAATGAAAGGCTCTCTTTTAAATGTAAATTACCTACAAACTAAGGGTGATGGTTACCTTGCTGACTGAAAGATAATTCTATTCTCAGCCCTATTTCATCCTAAACTAGTAAAATTAGTTTGCCATTAACTTCAATCCAGGTGGCACCTACATGAAAGGAGACAGAGAGAGAGAAGAAATCAACTAAAAAAAAAAAACAAACACTTGTAATGACCTATTGAGTGCCTCAATCCTCAAGTGCCATAAAATCACCCAACCTGCTGTTAATCACCCCAGCTGCCTTTTGGTAATTAAACGCTTACTTTCCAAAGACTGTCACATTTTAAATTACGCCATTCGCAGCGTGAGTCTACTCAAGTATTGACAATAAAAACTTGAGGAGATTATTGCACTTTCTCATTTTCATTTCTTTGCTCATTTCATGCGCAGTGAAGTTTCACCCCATGCCAGCTCACTCCAAATGCTGTAGACTCTCAATGAAACAGGGGTTGAATTCAGAAATGGCTTTTTCGTGCGAAAATGCTATCACTATATGACAGATTTGGTTTTTCATTTAATTTAATTTTATCCATGGGCACTTTTTAAAAACTGGGGTGTAGAAATTTTTAAGCTCTTTTATTCAACGTGCAAATAAAAAGCAAATAGAAGGTTCAGTGGAGACAATGGAAGTTGCAAAAACTAAAATATGCAAGGTGACTAGACAATGAGCTATAAACAATTTAAATAGTTGGTATCATCATGCACCAATAAAATGTGAAAAGGAACAATTTTAACTTAACTATGTATGTATAATTGACAAATATGGAGTAGGAAAGTAGCACAGAGATTAGTGCTGCAATTTCATGATTCAAGCTTCCTTGATTCAAATTTCATGTCATGGTCCGCTATAGTCTGTTTTCTCTGCTCCTGTCCAATTTTGTTGTTTTTTTTTTGATATTCCAGTTTGTTTCCCATATCCCCAGATATGGAGGAATTAGGCGGTCAATTCTAAATTGACTAGAATGAATTGGCATCTCATCCACAGTTATTCCCTATCTTTTACCTAACGCTGGCACCATATGCTTCTTTGACGTTGGACTGGATGAGGCTGTTTAACAATGCGGGCAATGGCATAACTATAGACAATGCAAATGAGGCAATTGCAATGGCGGCCGCAGGTCTGGGGGGGCTCACAATTACTGGATGGTTGTTGCTTCACATGGCTTTATTATTAACATGCTTGGCTACCCTGGCATTGGAATGAAAAGACAGACAGACAGACAGACAGATAGATAGATAGATAGATAGATAGATAGATAGATAGATAGATAGATAGATAGATAGATAGATAGATAGGACTTTATTTGTACCCGGGGGAACAAATCTCTGTAGATATATAAATATCTACACACACACTATGGTCTGAACATACACCAGAATGACTAAAAAGCAAGGAAATTAAAAAGCAAGGAAACTTCTGACTTGGCTGTCACTGTCCCAAATTGGCAGATGTACTGCTGTTGGTGTAAAGTACCCCCAGCAGAGATTCTTGGTACACTTCTGCTCAATAATTCGCTGGCTGAAAGTCCTGAGTGTTAGTGTTTCAGAGAGAGGATGTGCAGCACTGTTCATAATGACACTCAGTTTTGTTTTCTCTCCTTTGCCAGGGGCTCCATGGTGTGTCCCATAACTGAACCTGGACTTTTAATAAGCTTGTAGATTTTGTGGGTTGTAGTGATGTTACCAGTACAGCACACCACAGTGTAGAAAATCACACTGGCCATGACAGAGTTATAGAAGATATGAAGGATGTCACTTCCCATATTAAAAGAACGGAGTCTTCTAAGGAAAAAGAGCCTGCTCTACCCATTCTTATGCAGTTCCTCTTTCTTCTGCAACCAGTCCAACCTGTCATTAATGTAGACCCCCAAGTACTTTTAGAAGTGGACCACCTCAACATCCACTCCTTGAATAGTGACCACACATAGAGGCTCTTTAGTACAGCAAAATTCAATAACCAGTTCCTTAGTTTTGCTGATGCTAAGACGCAGACAATTCTAAGTTCTCCACCTGACTCCTCTCCTCTGTTTCATCCCACTTATCAACAAAATGGTGTAATGTTAACTGTTTGAGGTACACCGAGTAAGAGAAAAGGAGACAGGACTGTTCCTTGTCACTGGTGGCAGTGTGGTTAATGGTGATATCATTCCCCTTTTATGCTGTTAAAATACTTGATATAGCTTATTGATGGTGGATATTGTTTAAATTGGATTTAAATTTGTTTCTCTGCTGTAAAAAGGCAATTTCTCTGCCATAATATTTTTCCACTTTTCAGGGGTGTGAAAGTCATTGTATGACACAGACCAGATGGAATGGTCATAAACATATAATGGAATAATTTACTGTTGTCCGCTCATGTAACATGCAAGTCTTTAGGTTGTAGAAGAAAACCAAACTGCTTGGAGGCAAAATACACAAACACATAGACAGAACAAGAAAAATCCAAAAGGACACTAAGCCTAGATTGCTGAGAGAACCTGCATTTTTTACCATAGCACCACCAGGTCACCCTTTCATCATTTCATTCTATAAACCTGAAAGAGGTGCGAGAGGATATCCTGCAAGAATGATATCTTGGGATGGACCAACCAACCTGCAATGTATTATTTGGAAAGAAAATCCTTTTGCATACACAGAGAACATATAAATTCCACATTCTTTTAGGTTAAGATGCAGTATTAAAGTACCATTGGCACTCCTAAAATGTCAGAAAAGTTAAAGTTAGGAGCATTGGCCATTTTATCAAAAAACCCAGTAAATCAAAATGTAGGTATGATCACATTTGGGTTAACTCACGATGGCCTGTTTCAATCATAATACTGTATAGACAAGTAGCTCTCATCCTTTTTTGCCATTTTACCTAGTTTTATGTCATTTCTGGTTGATGACGATCTTGGCAGCTTCTTTAATAATAGTGTATACTAGCTGAAATACCCGGCATTGTCCGGGAGGAAAATGAAGTGTTTTTTTTTTTATTGCTTGAGAAAAATATAATTAAATAAAATATACAACTTTAAAAATAAAAAATAAATTAACAAACAATGAAGACTAATGTGCTTGTATTGTAAACTAAAGTGCATTGTTATATGCAATGTTTTTAGTTTTTCCATCTTTAGCCAATATATAAAGGTTCTTAGGACTTCCTACCCTTGAACATGCCACATAAAGTTGCCCATGTGAGAAACAGGCTGTGTCCGAATTGATTCTAGGAATTTTCAATGATTGTCCAAACGTTCTGAGCGTCAAGTGAATAATAACAGACATACAAGGCCGAATCTTCAATTAGTCTCTTCCAATTGAATTTCTTTTACAATCAATTAAAGGTTAGATATTTTACGTATATAATAATTATAAGTTAAATATCATAGCTATATTTGGTGTATACTTTACCTTCGATTTTGATAAGTTAATTAAATTAGTTTTTTGATTATGAACCTATTAAAAAAAACATTCAATTTCTTTTTTTACGAAAAGATTGTAAAATCAATGGATCTTGCGAAACAAATGACATTTAGTTTATTAATAAAAAAACAAAAATCACTAAGACAGCCACTGAATCTACAAAATAAATATAGGATATTTATGGTAGATAACAAATAAAATTGCTTTCTTATCTTATATATAATATAATAGATAGCATATTTTAATCAAAATATAATTGCGAAATACATTCAAAGTAGTGTAAAAACGATGGGAAAAGCAAATCCTTTTTAAAGATTTTTTGACAGATTAATTTTAATTTTGTAGTGTAGTAATAAGTTTTTACATGCAGAATTTTTGACGACGTAAAAAAACATCAATTAGATTAACATTATTGTTAGGTTGAATTAATTCTATTAAGATTAATGCAAGATGAAAATATAGTTAACAAAAACAAACATTAAACAACAAACAAATAATACTAAGGAATTTTCAAGATAAAACTGTTGGTTGCTGTTGCGGAGCACACCAGAAACGTTTCGAACATCAACTGGATGATAACATACATACAAGACCACAAGATTGTTACAGTCTGCCTTATATATAAGACTAGCAAAATACCTGCGCTTCGCAGCGGAGAAGTAGTGTGTTAAAGAAGCAATGAAAAAGAAAAGGAAACATTTTGAAAATAACGTAACATGATTGTCAATGTAATTGTTTTGTCACTGTTGTGAGTGATGAGTGTTGCTGTCATATATATAAATATATATATATAAATTTACACACACACACATAAACATATATATATACATATCTATACATATACACATATATATACACACACACACACACATATATACATACATATATATATATCTACATATATACACATACATATACATACACACATACATACATACATACACACACATATATACACACAAATACATATATATATACATACACACACACATATATAAACATATATATACATATACATACATATCTACATATATACACACACAGCTATTTCGTATCAGTGCAA
>JANRMT010062818.1:1137424-1151225 GCA_026402145.1 Polypterus bichir lapradei | reverse complement strand
AGAAAAACAGCTTCCAGTTATGACCATTACGCGTAGAATTTCGAAATGAAACCTGCCCAACTTTTGTAAGGAAGCTGTAAGGAATAAGCCTGCCAAATTTCAGCCTTCTACCTACACGGGAAGTTGGAGAATTAGTGATGAGTCAGTCAGTCAGTCAGTCAGTCAGTCAGTCAGTCAGTGAGTGAGGGCTTTGCCTTTTATTAGTATAGATATATATGGCAGCTCGAGTCACAAAGACAAAATGAGTCCCAAAAATAGTTGGGATGCCAACCCGGCCAACTCTATTTAAGTTCAAAAGCAACAGGTGCACGGTGGTGCTCAAACATAAAGAATGCTGGAAGTCACCTCCATTTCGCACTCTGGTGGTCGTTCGGAGTGTCAACTGGATGATAACATGCATACAAGACCACAAGATCACCCCCACCCTACCCAGAAGGAGGTGGGTTAGGGTTGATTTCACCCTACAGTATTTTTAGTCGACCAATGATAAACATGTGTACCAAGTTTCATGAAAATCGCTCCAGCTGGTCGGAAGTGATGCTGGAACATACATACATACACACACACACATACATTGACTTATATATATAGATTTATGAAATATAGTACTAGATGCCTTTGTCAGACTCTTTGTGCTTTTCACAATGTAGTACACAATTGAAAGGGGGTGTTTCCTTGGTGTTTTGAGGGTGTAGATACAGCGCAGGCGATGTGTGAGGTATTTAGGAACTGAAATGGGTTTTTACTTAATTTCCAATTAATCTGTCGACTCTCAGGTCATTGGTTAAGAAACACTGGTTTAGACTGATTGATTGTGAAGACGAAATTCAACCTCATCTGTAAGTCAGGTTTGCTGTATCCACTTTGTGCAGTGGGTTCTTATTGCACTAAAAGGAGTAAACATCACTTATGCAGACTCTGAATGTACTCTTCACTAACGTGTTCTATGGTGCCAGTGTGTTCATTTTCATTAGCTGGACTCAGCAGGAATAAAGCTCAGTGCTGCTGGCTAACTTGTTATTGTCCAAAGACATAACACAACAATTTGCCAAGTGTCCTACTAGGATACAGGGAAAGCTGGCAACCAAATACAGTCGTGGCATCATTGAGGAAGATCCCCTCGTCTGTTGAATGCAGAGAAATCCGTGTCAGTGATAGCAGAGAGTAAATGATGGTTGGGAATCTGACTTGAGATTTCAGTTCAATGAAGGAATAGTTCATTGAATTTTTGACCTCCTCCTGGGGAGTTCGCCTATATAACAGGAACAAAAAAATTATTTTTATCCAAGAGTTTCTCACAGCTTTGATTCTGCTTCTGTGAAAATGCTAATATTTGCACTAATCATATGACTTGACCTGGGCAGCCAATGATCTGTATCTGGATTGCTGGAATGTGATGTATTATGGCTATGATGCCGGGCTGCTGGCAGAAATCTTAATTAAGGCTTTTTCCTAAAGTGTGACCTTCAGCAGGAACATTACAGCAGCATCTAACATAAAGGTGAATGCAAAACACATATTATATTCTCTTCCAAAATGCCCACCAAATAATTAGTTTTTTTTGTTCCCTTTTTAATGTGATTCTTGGTCTTTGTTCACATCTGCTTATTAAACTATAGTAGTACTATTAGTATTGTCAGTGGCCTCAACACATTTTAAACCCTAAGCAATCAAAATGGGTAGGGCTGCAATGAAATTGTTAAACTGGCAACTAAACTAGTCATAATGTAGTGGTATTCTTTCATCTTAAATCCTCTCAACTTGTTAAATATCCCAAGATCATATATTAAGTTTAATCATAATGTATAAATACTACTATTATACTATACTATTATTGTTACTGTTTTGAGGGGACATGCAACAACAACAAAAGACATGGAAATTCACCAGAAGGAATGCTCATTCAGGAAGTGGTCAAATGAGGCAGAGCAGGCTCTGAGAGACTGCTTCGGAACAACGGACTGGGATATCCTGGCAGGGGTCACATAGTGAGAACATTGAGGAGGTTGTTGACTGCATTACTGACTACATCAACTTCTGTATGGACATTGTAGATCCAGTAAGAACCGTACGCTGCTATGCTTACAACAAGCCATGAATTACAAGTGACATTAAGGGCCTTTTGAACCAGAAGAAAAGGGCTTTTAAAGGCAGTGATCAGCATGAGCTCAAGCAAGTGCAGAAGGAACTCCAAGTCCAGCTCAGGTCAGCGAAGGAGCAGTACAGAAGAAAGCTGGAGCAGAAGTTGCAGAATAACAGCATGAAGGATGTGTGGGATGGGATGAAGATCATCACAGGCTGCAGCTCGAAACGGGGTGCCACCATCGAGAGAGACATGGAGAGAGCAAACCAGATGAACAACTTCTTCAACAGGTTTGACCACCCTAACCCACTCTCACCTCAGAGTACTGCACCCTCAACCCATTCTTCTACTAAAACCAGCATAGGAGAGAGTTTCCCCCAACCCACAATTACAGCAGCCCAGGTAAGCAGAGAGCTGAGGAGACTTAGTGCCAGCAAAGCAGCAGGTCCAGATGTATCGCCACAACTGCTGAAGGCCTGTGTATTAGGAGCTGGGGAGTCGTCTACAGCACATCTTCAACCTGAGCCTGGAACAGGGGAGAGTACCAAGGCTTTGGAAAACATCTTGCATCACCCCAGTCCCAAAGGTATCACGTCCTAAAGAGTTGAACGACTTCCGGCCTGTTGCTCTGACGTCACATGTGATGAAGACCATGGAGAGGCTGCTGCTTCACCACCTGAGGCCACAGGTCCGCCACGCCCTCGACCCTCTGCAGTTTGCATACCAGGAGAAGGTGGGAGCGGAGGATGCAATCATCTATATGTTACACCGATCCCTCTCCCACTTGGACTGAGGCAGTGGTGCTGTAAGAATTATGTTTCTGGACTTCTCTAGCACCTTCAACACCATCCAACCTCTGCTCCTTAGAGACAAGCTGACAGAGATGGGATTCATATCTGGTAGCATGGATCGTGGACTATCTTAACACTAGAATTACCAGAGCCTACGAAAAAACTCGTAAATCCGTCCCACTTTAAATCGCTTCTTAAATCCCTTCACACATCTCCGCCAGCGTCCTTTGTCCTCTAAATGTGCTGATAAAGAGAAGCTAGAAGCAGCCGGCTATTCCATCCCCCCACCAATTTAGAACGTTCACAAACTTCTCTCAGCTCATGCCTTGATTGAGTATCTGGGAGTGAAGTGGAGTTTTAGAGTGGAAATAATAGATCATTATTTGGAACACACGCATATCATGTCTGTTCTGTTTCTACAGTAATCTGTGTAAACACATTGTTAAAACAAAAAAAATGTAGGCATAAACTATATAATGTATGAAGCCTGAAGTCCAAATATCAAAGAAACATTTTCACAAAAGGTACAAATATAACACAACAAGTGCGCTTTTATTCAAAAATATAACTGTAGAAATAAAAAGCCGCCTTAACATGCGACATTGACACCCATTTATTGCGACTGTCTCCATGGCGCAATCGAATCAGCTGCCGCCTGGGAATCAAAAGGTCGCGAGTTCGAACCTGCACCTCTCCGTTTTGAGAAGTAAACTGCTCTTAGTCTTACTATTTTAGAATAAAAGCATACATTTGATTTCAGTCTGTAACAGCCGGTGTAATTTATGATCCTTGTAAAGGTTAGCTTTGTTTGTTGTTCAGAATCAATCCATACAACCCCATCTGACACAGCTGTTTTCCCATAAAGACGCGCTATAGCTCTGCAATGTACTTGTGACTGAATTCTCGTACCAATGTTTGCGAAATGAAGTGTCTGTGTGCACTTTTCGTGGCATTACACGTGTATTTTTTGAGCATGCCCGTTTGAGCATGCTCAAACACAGGAACATATATTGGTGTAAAAGTATAACAAAACAAGTGCACTTTTATTCAAGACTACCTGTATAACTGAAGAAAAAAGAAAGCAAAACTAATGCAATATTATTTGTAAACGAACAGCGTCAGATCAGGTGTGAATTTATGCAGGAACTGGAAATTCTCTGATGTGGGACCTTCCCCCAGGGAAGAAAGTACAGTGTCAGGTGCTCATTCAGTGTAATAGGAACCATAGCACAGAGAGGTGTGTACACTGCAACAAGTACACGTGTCGTAAATGTAGAAAGGACGGTCCTTGGGTGTGTGGGAACTGTTAATATTTGAATGTAATGATTTTATATAGCACGGAATGGAAATCAGCACTTCTTAGCATTGCACCATGCAAGTTGTCGTATCAATTGCCTACTGTAACTTGCTTTCTTTTTTCTTCGGTTATACAGGTAGTCTTGAATAAAAGTGCACTTGTTTTGTTATACTTTTACACCAACATATGTTCCTGTGTTTGAGCATGCTCAAACGGGCATGCTCAAAAAATACACATGTAATGCCACAAAAAGTGCACGCAGACACTTCATTTCGCAAACATTGGTACGAGAATGCAGTCACAAGTACACTGCAGAGCTATAGCGCGTCTTTATGTGAAAACAGCCGTGTCAGATGGGGTTGTATGGATTGATTGTGAGCGCGACTGAGAGAATGAAAAGTGAATTAAAAAAAAAAATCAAAGCTAACCTTTACAAGGATCATAAATTACACCGGCTGTTACAGACTGAAATCAAATGTATGCTTTTATTCTAAAATAGTAAGACTAAGAGCAGTTTACTTCTCAAAATGAAGAGATGCAGGTTTGAACTCGTGACCTTTTGAATCCCAGTCGGCAACTGATTCTATTGCGCCACGGAGGCAGTCGTAATACAAGGGTGTCAATGTCGCATGTTAAGGCGGCTTTTTGTTTCTGCAGTTATATTTTTGAATAAAAGCGCAATTGTTGTGTTATATTTGTACCTTTTGTGAAAATGTTTCTTTGATATTTGGACTTCAGGCTTCATACATTATATAGTTTATGCCTACATTTTGTCATCCACTACTAGAATATAAAAAACGTTTGTGTTTTAACAATGTGTTTACACAGATTACTGTAGAAACGGAACAGACATGAAATGCGTGTGTTCCAAATAACGATCTATTATTTCCACTCTAAAACTTCACTTCATTCCCAGATACTCAATCAAGGCATGAGCTGAGAGAAGTTCGTGCACGTTCTAAATTGGTGGGGGAATGGAATAGCCAGCTGCTTCTAGCTTCTCTTTATCAGCACATTTAGAGGACAAAGGACGCTGGCGGAGAGGTGTGAAGGGATTTAAGAAGCGATTTAAGGTGGGACGGATTTACGAGTTTTTTCGTAGGCTCTGGTAATTCTAGTGTTAAAGACAGACCTCAGTATGTGTGTCTCGGCAACTGCAGGTCTGACATTGTGGTTAGCAACACAGGAGCGTCGCAAGGGACTGTACTTTCTCCGGTCCTGTTCAGCCTATATACATCGGACTTCCAATACAACTCGGAGTCCTGCCACGTGCAAAGGTTTGCAGACGACACTGCAATCGTGGGCTGCATCAGGAGTGGGCAGGAGGAGGAGTATAGGAAACTAATCAAAGACTTTGTTAAATGGTGCAACTCAAACGACCTACAACTGAACACCAGCAAAACCAAGGAGTTGATAGTGGATTTTAGGAGGCCCATCAAGGATCATCAGAGGTGTGTGCAGAGGGTACAGACCTATAAATACCTGGGAGTGTAGCTGGATGATAAATTGGACTACACTGCCAATACTGATGCTCTGTGTAAGAAAGGACAGAGCCGACTATACTATACATCCTTAGAAGGATGGCGTATTTCAACATCTGCAATAAAATGCTGCAGATGTTCTATCAGACAGTTGTGGCGAGCGCCCTCTTCTACGCCGTGGTGCGCTGGGGAGGCAGCATAAAGAAGAGGGACGCCTCACGCCTGGACAAACTGGTGAGAAAGGCAGGCTCTATTGTAGACACGGAGCTGGACAGTTTGACATCTGTGACAGAGCGACGGGCACTGAGCAAGCTCCTGTCAATAAAGGAAAATCCACTGTATCCACCGAACAGGATCATCACCAGACAGAGGAGCAGCTTCAGCAACAGACTGCTGTCACTGTCCTGCTCCACTGACAGACTGAGGAGATTGTTCCTCCCCCACACTATGCGACTCTTCAGTTCCACCCGGGGGGGTAAACGTTAATATTATACAGAATTATTGTCTGTCTGTTATACCTTCATTGTTATCACTCTTTAATTTAATATTGTTCTTTATCAGTATGTTGCTGCTGGAGTATGTCTATCTATCTATCTATCTATCTATCTATCTATCTATCTATCTATCTGTCTATCTATCTATCTATCTATCTATCAATACACACACACACATACACACACACACATATATTTATATATATATATATATATATATATATATATATATATATATATATATACTGTATATATATGCATAAATAAGTGTATATACTTATTTTGTTACAATATTTGTTTTATTATGATTGGCTGTTCAGTAACCTTATAACCTTGTGGATAGAAGTGTTTCAAAAATCTATGGGTGCAAGTGTCAGTGGTCCTGTACCATTTGCCAGAAAGATGGAGTGGTATGGCTCAAAGCCAGCATATAAGGCAAAGAATATTCCAGTCAATTTGGTTTCTGTAGGCTCTCAAAACATTTGATTTATAATGTGCCTTCCACAATACTTCAAAGCATTTTAAACTAACACAATAGTAAATTGCAGTCTAGTATCTGGTAGCCCAAGATGGTCAGGTCATTCAGTAAGCCAGTTTGAAACCTCAGCTTTCAGAGACCTACCTTCATGTGCTGTGGGAATTTTCAGAGTTACAACTTCTAGGAGGAAGGAGCTTTCAGGAAGCAACAGAACTTTTCTTGTAATGTTGGAAAGTATAACTTAAGGACTTGTGCAAAAGAAACTTTATTCCTGTTTTATGCTACAATAGCCTACTGCAGTACGTTATAAGCAAAATGTACCTTGTTTGTAAATGTATTAATAGTGAGGTAGGAACTTCAAGAATATTTTGATAAATAGTTTACTGGAAAGTGTCAAAGATACGATGATAATGTAAATCAAAATTTTTAGGAAATCTGTGGGGTATTGCTTGGCTGTGCATGTTATTGATAATAACAGATAAAAAATGGTTAAAATCAAATGCACAACTATAAGTGGCAGTTGGTAAAAAAAAATTGGGCAGGAGTGCAGTTTTTGGTGGGACAAACTGAAGCAGCATTTCTCTATTATATAGTGCCTATCTATCTATCTATCTATCTATCTATCTATCTATCTATCTATCTATCTATCTATCTATCTATCTACAGTGCATCCAGAAAGTATTCACAACGCATCACTTTTTCCACATTTTGTTATGTTACCGCCTTATTCCAAAATGGATTAAATTCATTTTTTTCCTCAGAATTCTACACACAACACCCCATAATGACAACGTGAAAAACGTTTACTTGAGGTTTTTGCAAATTTATTAAAAATAAAAAAACTGAGAAATCACATGTACATAAGTATTCACAGCCTTTGCCATGAAGCTCAAAATTGAGCTCAGGTGCATCCTGTTTCCCCTGATCATCCTTGAGGTGTTTCTGCAGCTTAATTGGAGTCCACCTGTGGTAAATTCAGTTGATTGGACATGATTTGGAGAGGCACACACCTGTATATAAGGTCCCACAGTTGACAGTTCATGTCAGAGCACAAACCAAGCATGAAGTCAAAGGAATTGTCTGTAGACCTCCGAGACAGGATTGTCTCGAGGCACAAATCTGGGGAAGGTTACAGAAAAATTTCTGCTGCTTTGAAGGTCCCAATGAGCACAGTGGCCTACATCATCGGTAAGTGGAAGAAGTTCAAAACCACCAGGACTCTTCCTAGAGCTGGCTGGCCATCTAAACTGAGCGATCGGGGGCGAAGGGCCTTAGTCAGAGAGGTGACCAAGAACCCGATGGTCACTCTGTGGAGAGAGGAGAACCTTCCAGAAGGACCACCATCTCTGCAGCAATCCACCAATCAGGCCTGTATGGTAGAGTGGCCAGACGGAAGCCACTCCTTAGTAAAAGGCACATGGCAGCCCACCTGGAGTTTGCCAAAAGGCACCTAAAGGACTCTCAGACCATGAGAAACAAAATTCTCTGGTCTGATGAGACAAAGATTGAACTCTTTGGTGTGAATGCCAGGAGTCACGTTTGGAGGAAACCAGGCACCGCTCATCACCAGGCCAATACCATCCCTACAGTACACACCTGGGTACACCTGGGTAGCTCTAATAGCGCACCACTGTGCCGTGGCACACTGGTTGAAAAACACTGCTCTAGATGACTGTGGCTTCTTTCGTGACTCTTGCATTTTTCAGAAAGATGTTTTACGTCTCATACCCCCATTTATGACCACAATGCTTCGACACTTTGAAAAAGGAAACAGGGAAAGCAAAAAAGGCATTACTTATACCACATCCAGTTAGAAAACTTCATTGTCATAATAAGATCAGAAAAAGTCTGTGTGTAACCTTGTCCTCGATTACTCCTCGATTGCTGCTAAACTCTTAAGTCATGTCGGTCTGGTCCAAGCTCCTTTATCTTCTTTTTTTTTTTCAAGGAACAATTTATGATGGGGAATTTCATTAAAGAAATAACTGAATTATCTTCGATTTCAGAAGTTCCACTTGATGTTGCCTTCTCCGTAAAGTCATGATTGCTCAGCTTTAGTTAAAAGTGTGAATTGGGAACCATTGATGTGAACTTGAAATAGTGTACCGGCAATTATCCAGTCACATTAGATTAAAAAAACACTAAAACAATAATAATTCGCTGCCAATAAATTTGAGAGTGTCAGGGGTGCTGACAGCTGTGTCCATGAAAACACCTGAAAGCAACCAATTAAAGTGCAGCCTCAGGTCACCTGCTTGCCAAAAGAACAAGGACTTTCACACACTTTCATTTGACCGGTGCCCTTCACTCAGGAAATAATGGTATTCACACAGAAATGAAACAAATACAAATGAGAACCAATAATGGATATTGACAAGCACTGACAGCAGGCAAGTTGTGCAAATAAACAATTTATTTCATGATTATTTTGCATTACCTAATTCATTTAAGAAGAGTTTTTAAAATATTTTGAGGGGGAATGGCACCCCACATTACAATCCTCCACTGATAACTACTACCATAAAGCACATATACATTTTTATACATTTTATGGTTCCACAAGCATGCTTCCCATAATCACTTGTTTCTAAGTTATATAAGCATACCTCACTGTAACCTCCTGCTTCTAACGCCAGAAGCATAAGATAGTTTATGAGCTCCACAAATTGGCTGATTTTGGAGACAGAATTCTATTCATAAGTCTCGATAAAAGGCAAAATAACTTTGGGGCTGGAATTACAACTAAGTACAGTTATGCAGTATGTGGTTAGACAAATGACCAGAAGGAGGGGGAAATAAGATCGAGAATACTTTGAGTCACAGCTGAAGCTTCAACACCGCCTGTATAAAAGTACATTTATTGGAAGTGCTGCAGATCTTTATTTGCTTGCATTACTACAGGAAAATCTTGGGTGAATTGCCGTAGCCTATTTGCTTTTGTTTATGGCCCAAGATACCTGAATAATGTTTAAAGGTTAAAACATATCAAACCTGCACATTTTCTCTCTTTTACTGCAAGGGGGTGGAATCAAGTTTTATTTTCTCAGCTATGTCCTCAGGGTGAAGGAGGATACTCCCAGCAAAAGGCTACAGTAGCAATCATATACCTGTATATGACAGAAGGTAATGGACTGTAGTTCCGGGTGCAAGTGCGTCACAACTAATAACTACATATCCCCAAGAGTTGGTAAGTGTAAGAATAGGCGAACATTCGCAGCAACAGAAGTGTGACAGATAACTGTGGGTTTACAGTAAATAAATTTGTGCACTTAAAAGGGCTGCTCCAAAGCAACTAAAGCAACTATTGCTCCAAATATAAATCGCTAAATTCTGTTTCTGGATGACCTAATAAATATGCTTTTTACTTTCTTGTATACGAAGTAAAGGGAAAGTACTGTAATTGTCCAAAAATTCAACCTCAAGATTTTGATGAATCACCATGTTTTAGGCATCCCTGAGTCCAATTTACTTTCTCATAGGGAAATTATTGTAATCGTTCAAAAATTCGACCTCAAGATTTTGATGAATCTTGACGTTTTAGACTTCCCTGAGTCCGATGTATTTTCACATAGGGAAAGTATTGTAATCGTTAAAAAATTCGACCTCAAGATTTGGATGAATCTTGACGTTTTAGACATCCCTGAGTCCGATTTACTTTTTCATAAGGAAAGTATTGTAATCGTCCAAAAATTCAATTTTGAGACAACATTTTAGAAAATACCTTTTTTGGAATTAAGTCTGTGTGTCTGTTTCTGTGTGTGTGGGTGTATTTAAACACAATAACATGAGTACGCTTTCACTTAGGTCAACCAAGCAAAATGACACCTTCTTTTGGCTAAAAGGTGTCATTTTGCTTGGCTTTTCTCTACATTCATAATGGCTAACACGGTACAACACCCTAGTACTACTTAGGCCAACCAAATTTTGCATACAAGTATTAGGTACAAAATGTAGATTTCTATCAACTTTTGAGCTATTTCCACTAACCAGAAGTGTTACTTTTTTGTTCATGCAACTGCAGAGTCTGATTTATTCAATTTTACTTTTACAATAATTGTTCAATATATTATTCATTTGATTGGATTTGTTGTTGATGGTTCTTTAATGTATATAATATAAAAATAAAATCATTGTCTAATGGTTTACTCCTCAAATATCCATCCACATATCTGAGTATATGAGAATGTCTAGGGGAGACCACTCCCGATTTTTTAATTTTATAGAATGAAAAAAGGATGACAGATTAGCCTTACAACACAACTACTGCTGGTGAATTTGGGCAACGGAGATAATCTCTGATTATTCCCAATGGGAATGAGAATTCACATGATATTTCCCACTGAGAATCATTCATTTCCCATATATTCAGAAAACGAACAACTCACAAGCCACACAAGGTTATAATACATTAGGCTATGCTAAAGTTGCCCTTACAGAGGTGAGCGATGAAGAAAGGAAATGGAAACCACTCTAATAACCCAAAAAGGGAAACAGCTATAAAATGTCATAGTGAAGTTAAAGAGTAAAATTTTCACTTCACTGCTCATGCGGCCCTCAGAAGGCATTAAGGTGGGTTATTGGTAAAGTGTAAATTGGATACAAGCATTTGGCTTCTGTCACCTTTGAAACTATTCTCACTTTCTAAATCCACAAGCTTTAAACTTGAGAGATTCCAAGCTTTAACAAAATATGACATCATATATCATTGCTTTCTAGCATTTATTTATATTTTGTTTCTTTCTTGCATCTGCTTATTCTAACACGACATTAGGGGAGACCACCCTGACAGAATCAGGTCCAAGGCAAGAACCGACCCTGAACAGAATGCCACTCTATCATGTGAAATAAGCACACAGGCACTAGGTGTGTTCACGGGTAGTCATATTTTGAATTTGTGAGGAAAACAGACTTCATAGAGACAGGGATCAGACCATGATTCACAAGCTGTCTTCTAGAGATGTATGGCACTGTGCCATCATGCCATATGCAATTGCTAATATGGTTTTAATATTCAGTGATCTGATGTATTAAGCTTTTAGACTTAAAGGCTTTAGAATCTATTAGTCATGCATCTGAGAAGCTAGTAAACAGTGTCTACCTGTGAATGATCGCATCAGATGATAAACCTTGTATAATAAAATATTTTCCACCAGAAGTATCAAATCATAATTGATTTGCAGTTGTGTGTGTAATCAGCTCATCAATTTTCTGTTTGTTGCAATAGCAACACAAAAAAAAGCTAGCATTGCATTAACTGAGGGAAACAGCTTTCAAATATTCCACCAGTAGTACTCCAGTTATGCATTCGGAGCTTCAACCTCATTCAGAGAGAGAGAGAGAGAATGAGCAAATGTACACCAGCTGGGCACAAGCATAGCAACTCTGGGGCATCACACATGTTGCCCAGATAGAAGTGTTAGTTTTCTATTCCTGCATGAGCTCAATTATTATTTACATATTATATATTAAATTTTGCATAATACCTGCATGATTTCAAAAGTATCATTTATATTTGTCTTTGAACAAACAGCAAAATACCTCTGCAAAACTACATATAATTTAATTTCTGAACTGTTGAAAGCTATTTATAGCTAACAGAAGCACTGAAATAGCAAGACTACAGATTAACCACATAGCTGCCTTCACTCTTTTGAAATGAACACTTTTCTTGCTTTGACTACATTATGATGTTCTTTATTGGAAAAAGAAATCTCATACCTAACATTTAATAGAATACCGTTCTGGATTGTGAAATGAAATGCCCTTTATCCCAACATATTAAGCAAAAAAAGGTACATAGTTTATAATTACAAACTAATATACGAGTAAAACCATACAGTATATATGAATGAATCATAATGAATCAGAATAAAAACATCTACTTTTTAATATATATTTACATGGGGGCTCTGCCTCCTGTTCGCTTTGCTCGCCAACCCCCATGCGTGCCCTACACACTAGTCATTTCCCGGATCTGCTGCTTACGACGAATCATACTGTGCTTTTGGATAAACACGAATATCAACCCTGTCTTTGATGTCTACGTCCTTCGAAACTATTATCCCTGACAGTTCATCACATGTTGGTTTATTATATATGCGAGTGTGATTTTTTGGATTCATATAGAAATCCAAGAAAACTTCTTTGTCCATATTTTTCAGATACATTTTGTGTAAAGTGCGATACTTTTGGACGTATGGAACTTGTATCCATTATTGGCTGTTGAATTTCTAATACGTCCGATCATTTAACTCTTTTGATTCTATGTTGCATTTCTTCTCCGTGATCATAAACATAAACCTGACCGAATTGTGGTTTCTTTGAAATTAAACTTGTAGTAGCTTTAATTGTTGCAGGACAACAGATTCTCATAGCGTATGGTCCTGAATCGTATAAATCTACGTTTGAAGCATTGAATGTTGTGAACATAAACAGATTATTGTAGATTCGGATATTTTGCCTGTTGTGTTTGTGGATTTCACTTTCACCAAATAACAAATCTTTTATTTCTCGTGGATACGTCTCTTCATTGGGAAGAAACACTGCTTTTCCCTGATGGAAACACGAATTAAACGATCTACAAGTCTCCGATTTAAACTTTAAAGCCAAACACTATCTACTTCTGTCATATCACCTATGTCCATATAGTCGATCTCTTTTTGATGTTCCGTTATTTCACCAAGTAATAGTTTCCGTTTGTTAGCGCTAATGCAATCTTTACTATCAGTTTTTGGAGACTTTAAAATTTTAGTACTTTCATAATCTCTAATCTGCTGTGCATGTGTATCGCATCAACATTTTTGAACCTCTTTACAACGTTCTACTTTGTCTTCTATCTTTGTCTTTTATTTCCGCCCCCGCTAGGACCTGTTAGATTTTCAGTTCCACTTGGTCCGGGCTGATTATAACTTTCCTTATTTTCCGAATTTGCACTTAGATTATTATTACACTTTTTGAATTCTTTTCTCTCCAATGCATTTGGGCATCTTTTCGACACGCTGCCCTTTTTTCTTCACTTAGTCATTGATATTTCATCTAGAACACATAAAATTATTGTCCAGAAAAGGACTACATCGAAGGAAATGAATAGATGGTATGTCTTGTATTAAAATGAGGAAAACGTTTTTTTTTACTGTAAAATGCTACCTATATACTACGGTACAGAAAAGCAGTAAGT
>JANRMT010062818.1:1114945-1137414 GCA_026402145.1 Polypterus bichir lapradei | reverse complement strand
AACCCAAATCAAAATAGCTTGATGAGAGCTTATGACAAGGGAGACTACAGCATTATGCTTATGCTCCGAGAAAAACTAGTGGACTTATCCCAGCCTTACAAACAGAGAGTTACTCTGCTAAACATGGACGTTTCAAAAAAAGTCAACTACTGCTATATTGAGATTAGCCTGAGTAGTAGTGACATTCATATAACCTGTGAACCTTCCTTCATTCACACCTTTAATTTCATTGTGTTTCCAAACACACACATACCATTACGCTAAAATGTCATTTCCTCTATGCATTGCTGAGACTCAGCAGGATGGATATATAAACTCAAGATTTTTGTAATGTCTTGCTCTTCTGTCAGTGTATATTAGCAGGACCAATAACTTATTAGATCAGACAATTCTTCCTAATCCTATAGTCATGGTTTGTATTCCTTAATTTAAAGTAACTGTAACTTGTTGATTTTTTATTTTTTGTTGGCTTGTTGTTGACAGGTCACTTGACATTTGGATTGTCCATTTATGTATATAATTATGGCATGATATGATGAATAATGCATTCTGATATGCATCTTTCCATATGCCTCAGTGATGTACTCAACTAATAGCTGACAAACTGTAGCCCTATTATCCTTTCACTCATTGGATGAGTGTGTTTTGCAGTTAGCCAGTTCTTTATGTTTTATATAAGAAATATTTTTATATATAAAAAAGCCAGAAAAACTGCTACTGATAATACATTTATGACAGTATGGCTAAAGCCACCTACCATCCTGTTTCAATGATACTTAAATCTGTAGCCTTGTCCATTGCACAAATTCACAATCTGTTGTTATCGTCCCATCTTTGTTAAATAGCATTATCAATGAAGTCAAAGTCTTGTTAATGGCATTTATACTTAAAAGTGGTCACTCTGTGTATGTTTCTCAGCTAGGGTTCCTCCCTGGCTGTGGTTCAAATTTATGTTTTATTTGTTCATTTTTTTATTTTATTTATTTATATTGGTTATATGTATCATTCTTTATTTTTGGTTTTGTGTATGTACATAAACTTATTCCATGTGTTTTATAGATGGTCATCACCAGGAACTGCCCTCAGCGCTATAAATCCAAAGGGTCATCCACAGTTGCTTTCAGGTCATTTTGAATTCATTTTGGGACTTTTGTGAATTATTTCGACTTTGTACTTTGTGTTTCAACCACTGCTTTCAGATTCTGTGCTGGGACTTTGTTCGGCTTGGATTGCCTTTGTTACAGGTCGTTCCATTTTGCCTTTGTGCTCCACAGAACTTCATTGTGATTGGAATCATTTTTGTAAAAAGTAAATATTTTATTTTCTAAGGATTCAGTGCTTGCCCCTATTCCTAGCTCGGGTTTGATGGCGATGTCACCCTCTAGTGTTCAAAACTACAGTACGTGATTTGGAACTCTTCAGTGCTTGAATCTTCTAGTTCACGAAAGTTTGAAGTGATTCTAATAAGTTAAAAAATATTGTGTATAAAATTTAAACAGTAGATACTTTCATGTTATTCAAAATGTTGCTTCCCAACATCTTCCAGTTGTTATACCCTTAAAATGTCATTGTGGATAAAGACCAATTACTAGTTCAACCTTCAACAAAAGCAATAGCTCAAAAACCTCTATAAAATATGTGTGTGTTTACTCAGTAAATGGATGTTAAATTCCGTGATGTGTATACTTTATTATTATAGTATTTCTTCTGAGCTTTTACTTTTTTGGCTGGATTTTATTATATTTTAAAGGCTTTGATGAAATGAGAAGATAGCTTTGTTGTAATTTTTTTCTTGTATTTTGATATTCTAGAAGTAATTTTATCATTATGTTTTGAAAAGTTCAAAATGCGATGCTGGACTCTGTCATTTTGGGGATGGGTTGCTAGAACATGACACTGCATCGTTAGGAGGTATTCCCCAAATGTCACACCATGATTACTTCATGCAGGCAAGTATTTAAGCCGGTGTTTCTCAACAAAGATATGGATAATATACAGAGCCTAGTGCGCATTTTAGTGTTCTGGCTTTCAAATTCTCTCTCAGATATTCTTGACAACATCTTTTGGTTTTATTGATATTGTTCAGATTACTTGTGTTATAGATTTAGTCATTTTGACCACGGCTTTTTTAGTGAATACATTTCATGGACTGTTTCTTGATTCTCTGACCTGTTGCATACAAATTCATCGGCTCTGGCAGTACATTAAACTTGCAAAGGGTATCAGTAAGGTGAATAACTGTCGAAACCTTAAAATTAGTTCTTTTATCCAAAACATTTGGGCACTATGAGGAGGATTAAGGGTAAATTGCTCATGGATGTATGGTTCATACAGTAATCCAAAAATACACAAAATAAACCATTAGGTAGAGCAGTAGATCGCAGTACTTAAAAAATCTTTAAATCCAAACCTTACAGTATTTTACAAACATTAGGTGAACACGCCTAAATCACATAAAAAAATATACAGTATATTTTCCAAAGTAACAGAACATACAATGGAGTTCAGGTGCTGTCAAGGCCTGGCTACTAACATTTGAAGTCATCTCACATAATCCTAATTGCTTAGACTATAACAATTTAATCATTTATCTAGTTACAGCGTATACTAGCATTTAAAATTTTCAATGAAAACTAATGTCATTTCATAATGAGTTTTGTTCACTGTGCTCCATTTCTCCATTTCAGGCATTCGCCTTCATCTCAACAAACAGTAATAAAGCACAAAGGCATGGTGGATGATCGCATTATTTACCAGAAATAGTATTGTTTTCAAAAGATATAGCAGCATTTGCTTTAGCATTTGCTCAGCCTTACATTTCTTACAAAAAAAGGAAATACACATTCAGTATTGTATTGTCTCCAAGGATAATAAAATGATCTACTGTGTTTCTGAAAAGACTGTAATAATACCATTGGCAGACTGGGTTACAAAGCCTAGAGGGCAAGAATAAATCCTGGAAGAATGTTAACTGCCTGCAAGTACATTTTGCTTTCCTTTTTTCAATTTTTCATTAAGCAGTAATTACTTTGCATCAGTTTCAGTGTAAAAGTGCAAATTGCACAGTTTTACTCCAGTAAGATGTATCTGTCTGTCAGTAAAGTGTTTTAATTTTACAGGTTAGCAGAACAATTAAAGCCTGTTTGCTAACCTGTGACGCACTCAGAACCCAAGCTGAATATACTGTATATACAGGATGCTGGAGGTCACGCTGCAAGTGACATGCCATATAGCAGTGATCTGCTACAAAGCAATAGACCATCTGAGGTTGTACTTAATTTATAATTGTGTACACATTGTCTTTTGTAGGCACCGTTCAATTGTAATTAGTCCATAAGGGACTGTCGATCACAATCTCAGTGTACACTTGGCAATAAATTTCCACTTAAATGTGAATATGAGCACAAGAGCAGCAGCACAAAAGATTAGCAGAAAGTGCTATAATATGGGCAAATGCATAGCCTTTAAATTGCAAGAAAACATTTGAAGGAAAGGACCTGCTGCAGGCAGAAACCCAGTTACAAAAGGGAACAAGCAGCATGCAAATGCAGTGCCTCCGGCAAAAGTCATGTAACAGGAGGTTTTTATAGTGAAAGCAAGAGGGGCATCACAAAGAAGAAGAAAAATTTACATAACTGAAGTAAGAATAGGCTGTTTGGTCCATATTTGGTATACATATAATAGTGCTGGCTAGAGTCAGGCCGTATGCACATAGGGCTACAAGCAATGTAGCAAAGTGTTAAAAGTTATGCACCGGCTGTGCCATAGAAAAATATCTTTATTGCTGCAGGAACAGTCAAATGCTGCAGGCAAAAACCGCAGGCAGAGCAATAAAGTGAAAGACCGCAAATAGAAGCCCACAGAGAGACAACACAATACCTTACACATATGCCAAGCCACATGAGAGTAAAGTAACAAACACAAGCGACCCGTCATCAGATAATACAACAATCACTTCTGCTTACAACAGTACCACGGAAGAGAGACATGGCACAGATGAGTATCCAACCCCGGAGAAGCAAAATGCTACGGTCAAGTGATGTTGAATGTTACAAATGGTTTTGAATTGTTCAATAGTTCCTGAGAGTTTTGCTTTGCAGTATACATTGCAGCTCCTTTTCTTCTTTTTTACAAACTGTCTAAAGCTTTCAAATGTAAAGTCATACTATAAATAATTATTTATTCTATTTCCAACAAAGACCTAAAAGTGCAATGCAAAGTTTGGAGTTTATCCATCTATCAAACCAGAATAACAAATTTCATGGTAAGAGGATGGAGTTTGTCAAGGCAGTGTGAGGGACACAAGTCCACCGTAAGGTACATTCATACACACTTGGCTAAGGGGCATCACACAGAAGGGGAAAAACTTGCCTAACTGAAATAACAACAGGCTAACCTTTGGATACCAGGACAATGGAATAGATGTATGTCATGAGTGCCGTCCACAATTAAATTTAGCTACTAATCAAATCTGCATGTGAAATAATAAAAACAAACAGGTGTATAATATGCCTAGAAAGACGACATTTGTCCTGCAACATGACGCATCTGATTAAGGAAGGAATGCCGCTAGACATAACTCTAAAATTAATGGCATGTCAAGGCAGAAAACAGATTCTCTCGATGAGCTCAAAGCAGGTGTTTAAAGTAGTCAGTGTGACCCTATCCTATTTTGTCTTTTCTAAATAGCTTCAGAAATTCAGCAAGATTAATATCACTATAATACTAAGATAACAATTACACCAAAGTAATTTACCTTCCTTGAAGTTTCTGTATAAAACAAGTCAATGTACATTTAAAAAAAAGCCTCCTGTTCTTTATTTTCAATGCAGGATAACAGTGCCCACGGGAGCCATAATATAAGCAGCAGATTAAAAGCCTGTTAAATGGTTACTTTCCGCTTGGCAGAGCATCAAAAATTTTAAGTGCTATATGCCAACATGTTCTTCGGAATAAGTTGCATTATCTGAAAAAGTACTTAAACTCATGACCATAAATACTCTTAGAAGTCTAAAAGACATTTGTTACAGTTATTAATCGGTTTGAACAATTTAACTGCAAATTTAGTGTTTTTAAAATCCAGCTGGGAGAAGAGGAACAAACAGTAAAACTAAGTGAATATTACAGAACAAGTAGAGGATAGACACAAAAAACAAAGTTTCAGACAATATGACTCCAATGCATGAACACACATTGGCAGCAGGAATATGAAATAAAAGAACAGTATTCCTAAAGGAAATTTGGAAACCCCTGTGTAAAGAGACTTGTTCTAAAATTCACAACCTGCCTCAGGCCAAATGCTGCAGCTCTAATCTGATATTGGTTCAACTTGTGCTGGTTATCTCAAGAGTGAGAGTGAACGGTGAAGGTGAAAGTCGACAGTCAGCCTCCGACGTGACGAAATATAAAACAGACAAGGTGAAACAAGGGCTATCTTTGGAATTTCAGGATGCATTTGTTGACAATCCTGTGAATTGAAGATGAATTAACAAAGTGTAATTTGTTGAAGAGAAGAAGGAATGGTCTCTACTGCTTAACAACAGACAAGCAAACAAACAAAACCCTCCGAGGTAACTTCTAAAAGTGTCTGCAGTGCTTCACTTGGTGCCCGTGGAATACTTGTCTGCAACATTACCTATTGACTTCTGGCCAATATGAAATAAAGACTTCACACGTTCAGATTTCACATGGCCTCTGCTCTTATTCTGAAACACTATAAGCAGGGAAAAATACAACAAGCTTTGTAGTTTTCTTTCATGTGAATTATTCAATTTTCACATATGGAGGGAACTATATTACTAGCCACTTTATTTTAATTTGTTTAGCAGCTGAAATGAGCTTCCTAATTACAATAATGAATATTCAATGTTTAGTGCATTTGTTTTGGATAAACATTTGTAAATACTTTGTCCAGGTTATTTTTAATTCTGATAAGATTACTTAAAGTCAAATACACAGCCATATCCCTTTGGAAGCAGAAGATAGTCATAAGAAAATAAATTATAAATTAATGAAATAAAAATCTGTGTGGTTTTATAATGTAAAATTTTAATAGGGAGATGTTACTTTACTGCTTATTCAGATTGAATAGCATACCCTGACTAGAGCTGCCTATTAGCTATATACACTGCATCTCTGTTTGTTTGTCATTTGTGCTGAAATACATGATGCTGAAGATGTCTACCCCAATGAACCAATGAAGAAGAGTCAATAGAATTGGCTCAGTAAAGATATGTGTTGCATGTAGGGGAGAGAGACAGATAATTATCTAAGTCAGGGGTCTCCAAACTTTTCAGCCCGAGGGCTGCATTAACTATCAAACAGCAGTTTGGGGGCCGACTACACACTCAAGGACCAAATAAAAAAGAATCCAAACATAGATGTTGTTTTTAATTATTTATTTAATATTATTTTATTCAGTTATTATTTAATAACACATTGATACACTACACATGAACACCTGTATTAGTGGGAATGGTGAAATTGTTTCCTAGATGCCAAAATAGCAGACATTTCTGGCTTTAGATTTGATGTCCCTAACATCAACAGTGACCTGAGATTATCATCAGACAAGTTTGTTCTCAAATTGTTTTTCACGTATTTCATTCTTGAAAATGTTTCTTCACACAAGTATGTTGTTCCAAAGATTGAAAGGTACCTTGATGCAAAAGTTTTGACATTAGGAAAGTCTTCCTTAAAAACCCACCAGTCCTTATCTGAACTTGTCCCTAAGGAAGTCATTTGCTTGCAACTCAATGACCTCCAGCTGCAGTTCATCTGGGGAACTGGCCACATCTGCTTCAAATGGGTTTTGAAACAGTCTCATTTCTTCTGCCTTTGAATCCAAGTCAGAAAACCGCTCCTGAAACTGCAGCTGGTGGTCTTTGATGATCTTGCATGCAAATGACGTGTGGAACTCAGCTGTTGCTTCAGCCATGAAGACCTTGCACTGCTGAAAGTGCGTCAAGTTGTTGGCCTGTACTTGTTCCAAAAACAAGACAAGTTTAGATCTGAAGGCCTTTAGGTGGGTGTATAGATCAGAAACTAGATTTTTCTCTTCTTGTAGTTTTAGGTTAAGAAAATTTAAATGACTAGTTATGTCTGCAGCAAAGGCCAATTTCCATACCCACTCTTCATCAGATAGTAATGGTTGCGGCTTGCCTTTACTTTCCAGGAAGTCACCTATTTCCTTTCTTAATTCAAATACTCTGCTCATAACGTTCTCACAACTTAGCCATCTTACTGCTGTGCAGTATGGTAAATCTTGCGATTCTGTGCCAGTATCTTTCAACATGTCTCTGAACTGTCTATGGTTGGGCTCATGTGACCTTATTAAATTCACCATCTTCACCACAGGATTCAGTACACTGCTAATGTCCACATATTTAGCACACAAAGCTTGCCGGTGAATAATACAGTGCAGGAACATTGGTTGTGGAATGTTTTTCTCATTACACATCTGCTTCACTTGTCCAACCAAGCCTTTCTTTATGCCACTCATGTTCTTTCCTCCATCAACAGTCAGGCAACTGAGGTTAGTCCAGTCCAAGTTATAATAAGCAAATGTTTTTTTCAATTCATTGAATATATCCTCTCTGGTAACAGTGCCATACATGCTATGTAGGGAAGCCAGCTCTTGTGTTATGTTCATGTCTTCATCCACACCTCTAATGAACACAAGCAGTTGAGAGGTGGAACAGCTGTCCAGCGATTCATCCATTGCAATTGAAAAATGGTGAAACTTGCTTGCATTTTTCGCTATTTGAGTCACAATGTTTTCACCCATGTCTGCAACACAGCAGGCAATGGTATTTGCACCCAAAGCTACAATTTTAAATTGTTTCGACTTTTCAGGGCAAAGTTCCTCAGCCACCTCCAACAAACATTCCTGTAAACAGTTTGCCACTTTTAGCCAGGACGTAGGCAACTTTATAACTGGCCATAGTTAAGGATTCATTTTCATTTGAGGATTTACTGAACAATGCCCTCAGAGATGTGAGTTGATTTTGTAATTTAGAAAATTTTTCAGCACGAACTTTACCCTCCAGCTGTGCATATTTCTCCTGATGTTTGCTTCGATGATGACGGCGCAGGTTGTATTCTTTCATCACAGCCACGGTTTCGTTGCAAATCACACACAATGCTTTCTCGCCGGATTTGATGAAGAAGTATTTCAAACTCCATTCTTCTTGAAATTGCCGACACTCATCGTCTATTTTTCTTTTCCTCTTCTCGGCCATCATTGGGCACTAAAATAAAGTGACTTCAACATGAATAAATAGTGAAACTGAAATTATCTTGCACACAATATCGCTCAAAAAACCTGATTATGCGAACTAATTTTGTCGCAATTATAGCTGCAAATGACCCGAAACAATTTTTTAAAATTCTTATGATTTCTTAAGTTAAACTTACCTGAATATAGTCTGCAAATATATCCACTTATGGTAAAGAGATTGTTGCTTTTAATGTTTCCTCTTCAGAATATTCGGAAAATTCTTGTAAAACTAACGGCATTCCCAATACTTTATACACACTGGTAAGTAATTACGCGAAGGAAATTATCACTAAATAAAATAGAGTGCAACATGTTTCGCAATTAGACGCTAACTTACACCAACGCCTCCTCATCGCAGCAGTCAACCGCAACTGGCAAACTGTGATCAAAATAATCAGGTCTTGAACAAGCAGCAAACCATTTAAAAACTCTGCCACTAGATGGCGTTATATCATCTCATTGACTGTGAACAGAAGTAGAAAAAGTAAGCAGCGAATAAGGTTTTGCAATGTAGTGATCGGTTGAAAAACATAACACACTACTACACGCCTCTATTTTAATTCGGTAAAAACGTAACGTCCACGTGAGTGGCGGCTGATCTTGGCAGGATACACGTAAATTTCCGTAATTTTTTCCGTCGATAAAAAAGTCTCCACGGCCGGATGAGAGGGCCTCACAGGCCGCATCTGGCCCGCGGGCCGTAGTTTGGAGACCCCTGATCTAAGGTAACTGTATTAAGAGATTCTAATAGCAGGTGAAGGTGACAGAGAAGGTGTTCAAAATACAGAATTCACCATTAGCAGCACACAATAAAACAATATAATGTTCAATAATCATAATGGTAATCCACCTTAATCGGTCAACTATTTATTTGTTTTGCTATTCATTGCACATGCAGCTTGTTAGTACAAAGTATTTCTGCCCTTACTGGTATCCATTTTGAAGCTGTGGCATATTTTACCAGATCGTGGGGATACGTTGAGGAGTAGGGAGTTGTCTCAAAGGGGATTAGAAACATGTATTCTGATGCACTCTTATTTCAGAAGGGGTTCACTTTGATTGAAAGCATGTCTGATCATGCAAGTTTTGTTGCTGGTATTCTAGCCCCCAAATGGCCTTACTGCCTTTTACAGTTGCCAGTCATAGCTAAATAGTGCAACAACAGTACATTCAACAGTATCTGTTCGGTCTTCTATCACTTCCTTTCATTCCTTAGGATGTGGAGTCATTCCTGAGTTTTCTTCACCATGTCTTCCAGTGCTTTACATACACAAGTTTTCAGAGATCCTCAAATTTTAGAATGTGGAGAAGATTAAAATGTACACAGACGTTCAATTAAAGTTGACCAAGCGTAATTTGGTCAGTTCTCTCATCCTAATGATGACACAGATCAGGTTTGTCAGGCCTAGAAACTAATTTCAGTATGTAATCGTGTCCTTATTTTTCACCAGAACTTTTATTGCCTTATTTAATGATATTCTTTTCACTATATCACAAGTGAAGAGCATTTTTGTATAAGGCTGCAGACCTGACGAGCTGCTATATTTAAAAAGTTGTGAGGATGAGAGTCTGTGGACTATCTTTACCATGTTATGGTTAATGCTATGATTAACTAAGGTGGGATCTTGAACTTTCAAAACCAGTCAGTCAAATGAGGTAAAAAATTAAAATAGAAAGCATTATATGGGTAGGTCATAACCCCTGTATGGGCACATTTATAGGGGACACATGGGGAACATATCGAGGCCACACAAAAGTCTGATTTTTGCAGCTTGGAAGACTTCAACCTGGAAGAACTCATTTGAGCTCATCTCCCTTACTTCCAAGTTTTGTAACCAAGAAGAATACACAAGAGGTTATAATCTGGACCTTTTAAAAGACAAATACAAATGTAGCCAATGCAGGAGCATTCTTTACTTTGCTTTTTCGCCAACTCTTTTGTCTAACTGGCAAAAAGCGGTGAACTCCACTTTGAGTCTACAACTCATTTTTTCCTGTTTATTTGTTTCCTTTTTACATCAGCTAGGTGGAAATAACAGACATTGTGGATAACAAATACTGCAAACCTTTCCATCTAAAGCCAGAGGGCTTAGTTTCCAACTTTTAATCACATCTGTCTTTGTTTAGCAATGCCATCAATTTAATGGATTTTCTGTGTATCTGTTTATTTTAGTATTCTCATTGAAGCAGTTGTAGTAGCATTGTCACGTGTATAGACTACAATGAATTCTTACTTGCATCTCCAACCAATATGCAACACATTGCTACTCTCTTCTGCCATGATAAACAAGAATGTATAAAATACATATCATTATTTTAATGAACAGAGAAAACAAATTAGCTTGCCGGACATTACCTATCCCCAGGGTCCTTTTAACATATGAGCACGCTGGACAGTTGCCTGGGGGACCCCACAAGCATAGTGGCCCATTCTAATCTATGTATGTTGTGACTTGTTGTCAATAAATAAATACTAAATAATATTAAACTATAAATATTTGTTATTGTGTTACAAGTGAACATTGACATTCGCCTCTGATTTAGTATCACAGTCACCTCTGCAACCTCATGTGCATGTATGTGTATGAATCTCACACACTACACAATGTAAAAGTGTACAAGTGAACTCCACTTCAAATCAATTCTCTGCAAAGTAATTTCACAAATGTTAGTACTGAACAGGGTGGCGCAGTGGTTGTGCAGCTGCCTCACAGTTAGGAGACCCAGGTTCGCTTCCCTGGTCCTCTCTGCGTGGAGTTTGCATGTTCTCCCTGTATCTGCATGGGTTTCCTCCAGGTACTCCAGTTTCCTCCCACAGTCCAAAGACATGCAGGTTAGGTGCACTGGCGATTCTAAATTGTCCTGTGTGTGTGTGGGTTTGTTTCCTGTGTTGGCTGGGATTGGCTCCGGCAGACCGCCGTGACCCTGTGTTAGGATATAGTGGGTTGGATGATGGATAGTACTGAACACTTGATTAATATTAAATAATTCATAGTAATTTCATACTGTGCCATCTTCGTCTGTATGGTTTACCAATTGAGTATCATTTATATGTTGACATTTTTGTGTTTTTCAAGGCTCATGTTATATTGTTCAGACATTTGTGTTGATTAATCTTTGCTGTACAGTATGTTTTTTAAAGTTTAAGCACTGATTTTGTTTGAAGTACCAATACAGTAATTATATCGACCATTTACATTTTTATTCCTGTGAGTGGTTGTGGAGGTAGGGGCCCTAGTACACTGCTCTCCCGGGGGCCAACAATGCTGTTAAGACAGCCCTGCCTATTCCTTCACATTAATGTTAGCTATTTAGTTTAAAAGGAATCCAAATGTGTAGAGGAACACCTGTGGAGGAGAAAAAACACTTTATATACTGAGCTGGCATTTAGAATCAAAGTTTTAAATTGGTGGATGACTGGAGTGGCCAACCATAAAATTCTTAATGGCACTTCTGAATAGAAAGCAAAAGTCTAACATGCAAAAGTCTAACAATGCAGATTTAGATCAGGGCTGCTTGAAACAAGAACTAAACCTGGCAAGGATGGAGATGGAGGGCAGCAGAGAATCATATAAGTACTGTGCATTTGAGCATCAACGCCAGCAATGCCAATCAGCACGGGGCATTTCTTTGAATTGTCTGAGAAAAACACTGAAACTCGACCGAGAAGGCAGTCATGCCTTGAACTACACCTGGGGCAAAATCCATAGTTTGTGCATGCTTGATTTACTGACAACTCTAAAGTGGCCCAGTATGCCTTGTGTTGTTTCCTTATGCCCGATGTTCTCAGGACAGTAACGGCGCACTGTACAATAACGTGCAGTGAATACACTTGACATGAGCCTTCATAGTTTTCATCCTCTTTCTCTGTACGTTTAGCATTCGTTTGCTCAGAGGTTGATGTGCTTGCTGCTTCCTGAGCAGCTCTTCTTTTCTCCACCCTAGTGGCCCACTTCTTCTCTTCTTTTGTCAACATCTTTTCACGTTAAAACTGATCAAGTCAGTGTTTGTGTTGCAAATACTTAATACGTTTTCTTTAATTTTTCACTTAATCTGGCAAGTCTTCAATCTGCCACAAGAATGATTAAGATACGAAGAGGTAGGGGAAGTGACGGCGAAGGTGGTAGGGATGAGAACGGCAGCCGTGCGGCGCATGCAGAAAAATTGATTCTATAATAAAATAAAATAAAAGAGGAATAACCTTGGAGATCAATCATCACGTCACGTAGTATATGTGTACCAAATTTCAGGTCAATAGGTCAAGCGCTTTACGAGCTAGAGGTGATTTAAAATCCTGGGCAGACAAACGAACAGCCATGGTAGCATATTATATAGATAGATATACAGTGATCCCTCGCTATATCACGCTTCGACTTTCGCGGCTTCATTCTATCGCGATTTTTTTCTCATACACGCTTACGTCACTACGCATGCGCTTTCTGAAAACTTTTATCTAAGCCCTACGATGGCTCCTAAACGTGCTGCTTTTTCTAAGCCTTCTGACAATAAAACTAAGCGCCGGAGGAAGATGCTTATTATTCAGGAGAAGGTGAAACTCTTGGATATGATTAAAGATGGCAATACCCTACAAAAGCCTCCTCATGCATATAAAAAGACAGCGCCAGCAACTGCCTATCAAGATGTTCTTCAGCCGCGCACCCAGACAACCCACTGCCTACTCCTAGTACTCCTTTAGCGGAAGAAGACAACAACGCACCTGCTGAAGATACTGCACCACCTCTGAAGACTCTCCTACTGAGGTCGTGCCTTCATAGGTTAGTGGTTGTGTGTAAGAACTGTATGTGTTTGTGTGCAATTAAATGTACAGTATAATAATCTACTATATAAAAGCGTTCGGGATTGTCCTTCCGTCCCGTGAGTGCAAAGCGTAGCGGTATTCCGCTTATTACAGACTTACTACTTGTGGCTTGAGGTACGATGCGACGCGATGTGAGCAGAGTTCTGGTGCTCTCATCGTTCCCTTGCTTTTGCGCGCGATGCGCTGGAAAAATAGACAAAATTATGTCTCTGGAAATAATTAATGTTGATGGAGTAGAAATGCCTCACCGCATAGTAAATGTCAGGGGAGATGGTGCTTGCTTATTCTCATCTATAGCTTATTTAGTGCGTGAAACTCCGTCTTTAGCGGTACAGATTCGGGCTGTCATTGTACGACTTTGGACAGGCACTTGAGGGGATAAAAACAAACTTAGGTTATGAGATGTTATGAATGGGCACTTTGATGTTCTCATTCCCTACACTTACATGCCTGATGTACACATGGAGCGCACAAAAATTGAGGATAAAAGTCGGTCGCCTTAAAAGGCGAGTGCGCCTAGTAATAATATATTTGTAACGTCTAATATGTCTTATTTTCTCTTATTTTGTCTAATATATTGGGTAATACGAGTGTAATGGTGACTAAAGGGTGTTATTCCATGTCTAGAGGTCTCTAATAATGATAAAAAACGTATTTAGAAGGTCATAAACAGGTTTTCTATACTCTAACTGCGAAAATATTCGATTTATAAATAAAGAATCCTACTTCGTGAAAATTCATTTATCACGGTAGAGTCTGGAACGGATTAACCGTGATAAACGAGGGTTCACTGTACAGTGGATTCAGAAAATATTCAGACCCCTTCACTTTCTACGAATATTATTGTGCTGTACAGTTCATTTTAAATGGATAAATTTGTCATTTCTACCCATCAATCTATACAAAGGTTTGCAAATTTATCAAGATCAAAAACTGAAAACTTTCATTAATTCAAGTTGAAGACCCTTTCTTGTGGTGCTCCAAACTGTGGTGAGGTGCGTCCTGTTTGATTTAATTCACCTTGAGATGTGTCTAGAACTTGACTGGAGTCCAACTGCGGCAAAGCAAATTGAATTGATCAGACACAGTTCAGGCGGCACGGTGACACACTGGTAGCAGTGCTGCCTTGCAGTTAGGAGACCCGGGTTTGCTTCCTGGGTCCTCCCTGCATGGAGTTTTCATGTCCTCCCCGTGTCTGCGTGGGTTTCCTCTGGGTGCTCCAGTTTCCTCCCACAGTCCAAAGACATGCAGGTTAGGTAAACTGCAATCCTAAAATTGTCCCTAGTGTGTGCTTGGTGTGTGTGTGTGTGTGTCCTGTGGTGGGCTGGTGCCCTGCCTTGGGCTTTGTTCCTGCCTTGCACCCTGTGCTGGCTGGGATTGGCTCCAGCAGACCCCCATGACCCTGTGTTAGGATATAGCGGGTTGGGTAATGACTGACTGACTGACTCACAGTTCAGAAAGGCACCCACCTGTGTATATATAATATTCACACTGTATGTCAGAACAAGCCATGAAGTCCAAGGAACTCTCTGTATACCTCTGCGATGAAGCACAGATCAGGGAAAGGGTATACAAACATTTCCAAAGCTTTAAGTGTTCTCAGAAGCACAGTGGTATGAATAATTGTGAAATGGAAGAAGCTCTTCATAGAGGTGTCCATCCAGCCAAACTGAGTAACTGAGTAGCCAAGCAAGAAGGGCCTTGGTCAAGAAGGAGACCAAGAACCCTATTATCACTCTAACACAGCTTCAGAAGTCATCTTGTGAGATATAAGAACTTGTCAGAAGAATGATAATCTCAGCAGCACTCCATCAATCAGGGTTCTATGGGTAAGTGGTTAGATAGAAGTCACTCTTTAGTAAAAGACACTCTGTAGAGCATGAGGAAAAAAGGTTCTCATGTCTTATAAGACAAAAACAGAACGATTTGGGCAGAACTTCAAGCACTTCAAACACTGTTCATCACCTACTTAATACCAACCCTATTGTGAAGCATGGTGATGGCAGTATCATGCTATGGGAGTGTTTCTCAGTGGCAAAGACAGGGAGACTTATTAGGATTGAGGGAATGATGAATCCAGCCAAACATTGAGAGAAAACCTGCTCCAGAGTACTCCTTACCTCAGATTGGGGTGATAGTGACAATGGCCCAAAGCATACAGCAAAGGCAACACTGGAGTGACTCTGAGACACATCTCTGACTGTCTTTAAATTGCCCAGGCAAAGTGTAGACTTAACCTCCATAAAATATCTGTGTAAAGTCCTAAAGAAGGTAGCTTACACACACTTCCCATCCAATCTAAGGATCTTGAGAGGATCTGCCAGGAAGAATGGCATAAACTGCCCAAATCCAGCTGTGCAAATCTTACCCAAAAAGACTTGAAGCTGCATTTACTGACAAAGGGGCTTCTACAAAGTATGGCATTAACTATCTGAATACCTCTATCAATGAGAGATTTCAGTTTTTGATTTTTAATACATTTACAAACATTTCTGAAAACATGTTTTCACATTGTTATTATGGGATATTGAGTGCATGCAGATAGACAAAAATGGCAGTTTTTTATTGTGCACAGAAAGTGAAGGGGTCTGAATATTTTCTGAAACCACTGGATGTTTGATGTCAGTAACCTTTAAAAATGGAGCATTCTATATTTTTAGTACCATCCACACACAAATAGTGCCAGTCCTGTAATTTATTCAAAAACCAGTTTATTGTGTTTTGAATGAAATATTATCCAATTAGAATGAATTGATAATTTCTACTCAATAACAATTTATATCATATATCTCGCACTGCTTGTGTATAGTAAGGAGCTTAAAGTGTAAATCATGGCAGCACAACATTCAGCACTAAGCTGATATTCTAGAGAGAGACCAATTAAAATAATTTATATGTGCAGTTTTACATTTCATTAGTTATGGAGTACACTGCACAAATAATAAATGTAAAAATAAAAAAGTACTTGATGACTAACACTTAAGACTTTGAAAACACTGTTTTTAATTTACTATAATGAGACATCTTAATAAACTGTTACAGTGATGGAAAAGGAAAAAAAAAAGGATGGGAACTTATGGCGGGTTATGCCCATGGCTGCCATGCTATTATTTAAATCAGTAACCCTTCAATTCACTATTTACAAACATGCAATGAATAAATGAGCTGGATCAGCAGGGCAGCACCGTGAAAGTTATCATAATGCACATTTGACCTTCACTCTCCCGTAATGCATTAGTTCAGAATCCACAGGTCTATTGCATTTTTAACAGGTCCACAAATGAATATCTGTATAATATAAACAATGGAACCTTTCATAAAAGCTCAGTGTCTGCATGTCTGTTCTTTAATGCTTTTCCTCCTTTCGCTCACTTTTCTTGAATACTGCTGAAATGCCAAATGAGCCACTTTGTGTAACCTTGCTGCCGCTGTCCTCCACTCTTCCCTGAATACCAAAAGCTTTCACACCCTCCAACTGAGCTACAAGTCACCTGACATTTTTTTCACCTGGCAAACCAAAGTGGTAGACATTGCCAAGCCACTGAACCGCAGAGGACAATGATTCAGTTCAGCTGGCCTCCTCCTGGCCATGTCCAGTAGCGGAGGTTTGTGCATGATTAGACAAATGAACCCCAGAAGACTTTTTTTTCTATGCTTTATGAACTTTTGAAAGTCTTCTGTACCATTGCAGGTAGAAATTACTATGACTGAGCCTTCAAGTTTTATAGGCAGGAGTCAGAAATATGTTTATTTGAATCAGTATATACTATTAATAAAAACTGGCATGCTATCAGGTGTCTAATGAGAGCAGTACCATAATGACAAATAAGGTCTGTCAAAAATCACTATATACATATAGATTCATTATAACAAGTGCAAAGAAGCTGCTGATCTTACATATACAATATGCTTTGTGAATGCATTGTGACTACTGTTTTATATTCACTCTGCTGGGTGGTTTCTTAACCAAATATTTTTATTTTATTTTTACTTTTTTAAAAAGTATATTACAGTGATCCCTCGCTATATCACGCTTCGACTTTCGCGGCTTCACTCTATCGCGATTTTTTCTCATACACGCTTACGTCATTACGCATGCGCTTTCTGAGAACTTTTATCTAAGCCCCACGATGGCTCCTAAATGTGCTGCTTTTTCTAAGCCTTCTGACAATAAAACTAAGTACCGGAGGAAGATGCTTGCTATCCAAGAGAAGCCTCCTCACGCATATGAAAAGACAGCGCCAGCAACTGCCTATCAAGATGTTCTTCAGCCCCGTACCCAGATACCCACTGCCTACTCTTAGTACTCCTTCAGCGGAAGAAAACAACGATGCACCTGCTGAATATACCGCACCACCAAAAGACTCTCCTACTGAAGTTGTGCCTTCATAGGTTAGGGGTTGTGTGTAAGAACTGTGTGTGTGTAATTAAATGTACAGTACAATAATCTACTATATACAGTAAAAGCAGTCGGGATTGTCCTTCTGTCCCGTGAGTGCAAAGCGTAGCAGTATTCCGCTTATCACAGACTTACTACTTGCGGCTTGCGGTACGAAGCGACGCGATGTGAGCAGAGTTCTGGCACTTGCTTTTGTGTGCGATGCGCTGGAAAAATAGACAAAATTATGTCTCTGGAAATAATTAATGTTGATGGAGTACAAATGCCTCACCGCGTAGTAAATATCAGGGGAGATGGTGCTTGCTTATTCTCATCTATAGCTTATTTAGTGCATGAAACTCCGTCTTTAGCGGTACAGATTCGGGCTGACATTGTACGACTTTGGACAGGCACTCGAGGGGATAAAAAACTTAGGTTTTCGGGAGATGTTATGAATGGGCACTTTAATGTTCTCATTCCCTACCCTTACATGCCTGATGTACACATGGAGCGCACACAAATTGCGGATAAAAGTCGGTCGCCTTAAAAGGCGGGTGAGCCTAGTAATAATATATTTGTAACGTCTAATATGTCTTATTTTCTCTTATTTTGTCTAATATATTGGGTAATACGAGTGTAATGGTGACTAAAGTGTGTTATTTAATGTCTAGAGGGCTCTAATAATGTTAAAAAACGTATTTAGAAGGTCGTAAACAGGTTTTCTATACTCTAACTGCAAAAATATTCGATTTATAAATAAAGAATCCTACTTCGCGAAAATTCATTTATCACGGTAGAGTCTGGAACGGATTAACCGTGATAAACGAGGGTTCACTGTATAATCATTATAAGATTGTCTGGCCCTGTGCATAACTGGTCATCCACATGTAGCAAAATGAGACGATGTTCATCTTCGTTTGTGCAAATATATTGCCTATCTAATATCTGTTTATATTTAACTAGCTGTGTAAGCCTGTACTGTAAAAGACACAGGATCCTAGAAACTATTGAAATCATCAGAGAAAAAATAAAAAGTAGAGGTGTTAGGTAATTGAAAGGAACTACTTTGGGCATCTCCCTCCTAGGAGGTTTCGTTTTGCCGATATGTTAAAATCCCTTGTGCATTAGCGGCTAAGCGGATGTCTTTCTTCGGAGGTTTTGTTTTGCTGACGTGCTCGCTTCACTTGTCCATTAGCGGCTAAGCGACTGTCTTTCTTCGGAAGTTTTGTTTTGCCGACATGCTTGCCTCACTTGTGTATTAGCGGCGGGAGGAAAAGTAAAGGGGATGCCATTTTGCTGATGTGCTCGCCATGCTTCTATAATAGCAGATAAGCGAGCGACTCTCTCTTCAGATGTTTCGTTTTGCCAACGTTTTGCCCTCGCTTGCGTATCCTCCAAGGTGGTGTCCTTAACCCGACTCCACCACATACTTCCACGCATAGACGTTTATATATAAGACTAGCAGAATACCCGCGCTTCGCAGCGGAGAAGTAGTGTGTTAAAGAAGTTATAAAAAAGAAAAGGAAATATTTTAAAAATAACGTAACATGATTGTTAATGCAATTGTTTTGTCATTGATATGAGTGTTGTTGTCATCTCTCTCTCTCTCTCTCTCTCTCTCTCTATCTATATATATATATATATATACATAGCAAAATACCCGCGTTTGGCAGCAGAGAACTAAAAAGAAAAGGAAACATTGTAATAATAACATAACATGATTGACAATATAATTGTTTTGTCATTGTCATGAGTGTTGCTGGCATATATATATATATATATATACACTCACACACACACACACATATATAAACATATATATACACATCATATATATATATATATATATATATACACACACACACACACACACACATATATATATATATATATACACACACACACACATATATACATATATACACATATACATATCTACATATATACTGTATATAAACATATATATATATATATATATACAAATCTACATATATATATTAGGGGTGGGATTTGATTAAAAAAATTAATCCAATTAATTAGAGGCTGTGTAATAATTAATCTTGATTAATCGTATGTAATCGCACACAGGGCCGATCCTGGGTAGATGGCCGCCTTTGTGCGAATGTGGTTTCGCCGCCCTACGTACCTATTTTCTATTATGATATGACGGATATTACTATTACATGTACTACTTCAAACAGGATTAAGACGGTGTTAGGGTTAGAGTCGGGATGTATAAATAAAATTTAATTTCAAACGATTAGTTTTTATAAAAACTAAATAAAGAATCACAAAAATAAAAAAATCACATACATACATTAATTTATTAGTTAAACATCAAAGAATGATTCTCCTAGCTTTAACAGTAGCAAATTCATCTATTATGTTTAAATGATCCAGTTTTTCACAAATTTCAGATTCTATAGACAGAAGCACAACATCACTCAATCGTTGTTGCCCGATAGTGGAACGGAGATCATTTTTAATTATCTTGAGTTTTGAGAAGCTCCTTTCAGATGCTGCCACTGATACAGGCAACGTCAGAAAAATGCGTAATGCAATGCAGAGATTCGGAAAACAAACCCGCTTTCACGTTTTGTCTTTCTCTCGGACATTCTACAAAATAGGTAGAATAAAGGGCTAATTCAAATATAATAATAATTTTGTAATAATCTTGGGACTAATTCACACAAGTGACATATACACAATACACACTAATGTCATGTCAGTGTGCATTGGGCAATAAGTAAACATGTAAAAGTTTGTAATTTTTCTGAAATATTTCATTAACACTTTGAGCCCCACATGCGCCACCGATGGTCATTTTAAATGTAAAAATACATTGCCGGTGAAAACGTGGGCTCAAAGTGTTAAAAAAATCTGTACATACTTTCTCAATGAAACAGCATATCATAATCATAACGTACGTTTGTGTAGAACCACGAGTCCTGAGCCTTTGTGTAGTCCAAACAAATAGAATCAAACCAAACCAAACCAGCCTAGATTAGAAAGCCGGCTTATTTAATCGTTCTAAGCGACAGGCAGCTCTGCACACAGTGACAAACAGTCAATTCAGAGATCGCCGCAGCCCCGCTGTCTTTTGCCGCTTCTCTTGACTCGCAATCCCGTTGAGGAACGTACGCGTCTCACATGAAATCTATCGCCTTCGCGACGCAACTATGAAACATGCAAGTTGAACGTTGACTAAGGGACTACACACATTTAGAGTTTTGGTCGCGCGTAGTAAACACATGGTAAGCAATGGAACCGTTTAGACAGAGCGTGCGATGAGCCGGCAACCATCAAAGGCTTTTGCGCCCGCTCGCGCGAGCAAATCGCTATGTATGTGGAGTCCCTAATAGGCATCAGCGCATCGACTACAATACACGCTACACGCAACTTTGTCAAACTTTGCTCACTGCAAACGCCGCCGCTGCTATAGTCGTCGGCCGCCCTCAGACTTTAAAATTCAAAGGCGGACAGCCGCCGGTCGCAGCGTCGCCGGCTGCTGCACGTCTCTTCAACGGCCGCCTTTGAGTTTGGCCGCCCACTTGCGGGGCACGTTTTTGCCCGTCGCCAGGATCGGCCCTGATCGCACACATAAATTTGCCCCAAATCGCAAATGTGTTTTTTTAATTTAAAAGGGTTTTAGTGGGCGACAGAATCAAATAATAGACATGGACATGAATATTGTAAACTCAAGCTCTTTTAATTTCTGAAAAAAAAAATGCTTTTAAACTGCATTTGAATTAAAAACAGAAACAAAAATATCATCCCTGGTTAAAATTGAGCAGACTTAAAAATAAAGTGGTAGTTTAAGTACTTTAAGTACATTTTCAGAATGGTATTGTCTTTAAATAATAACCAAAATTTCAACAGAAAGTGCAGTTTTTCTTCTTAAAAAAAATAAGTCAGAAACATAAAGGTAATTTGACCAACTTAATCTTTAAACTCTGAGTAACCTTAGCCAAAATTATTTTGTACATTAGTCTAAAACAGTGTGATCATTGAACATTTTGTAATTAGATGTAATTAGAATTACTAACGGTCACGGAACTCCAATGATCCCCAGTAAGAGCCACAAAGTCCGCTTTCTGTAATGCATCTAATTTTGCTTGGTTGTGCACAAAACCATGCTTTTATCAAGGCTTCGCTCGGGTAGTTTTTTGAAATTAAATTTTCCTCCGATCAGGAACGCGCTTCATTCCGAGTGTAACATTTTTGTAGCTGTGATGTGTGCACCAGTGTAATCGATGTACCAGGAAATCATGCATTGACAAAAGTTCCCCTTTGCTTGGAATTGAAAATGTGATTAAATGCGTTATTTTTTGTTATGGAGTACATGCATCGAAGCTTCTCAGCTGTGCTTGTGCTAAGAATAGGAAAGATTTTAAAAATAACGTAACATGATTCTGCGTTAACTGCATATTTTTTCATACGTCTCAAACCAAGGAAATGCGAGGTTAAAATGAACCGAGAAGCACGCGTACATACTCAGTACATTCCCTCTCGGGAATCAAACCCCGGATGTAGGCGATGCCTCTACAATTACGCCACGGTGTGTGGCTTATTTATTTGAGAGTATGTAGATCGGGATATATATATATATATTCGCAGCGGAGACGTAGTGTGTTAAAGAAGCTATGGAAAAGAAATGGGAACATTTTAAAAATAACGTAACATGATTGTCAATATACAGTAATTGCTTTGTGAGTGTTGCTGTGATCAAGGATTCGATTATCATTATTTGTTTCAATCAGGGTCGTATTTGTACGATGTGTTGTGTTCAAGTTACATTCTGTGTTTGTCAGTCGTTGTAAAGATTAAATTCTGTAATTACAGCCACATTAGCTCCACAAATGAGACACACGGGTTTACCGGCAATGTCAGTAAACATATACTCAGCCTCCCATCGGTTTTTAAAGGCTCTATTTTCAGAATCAACTTTTCTCTTCGGCATCGTGTGGGCTAGCTTCGCAATAACTTGCAGCAAC
>JANRMT010062818.1:974885-1104945 GCA_026402145.1 Polypterus bichir lapradei | reverse complement strand
TAACATGATTGTCAATATACAGTAATTGCTTTGTGAGTGTTGCTGTGATCAAGGATTCGATTATCATTATTTGTTTCAATCAGGGTCGTATTTGTACGATGTGTTGTGTTCAAGTTACATTCTGTGTTTGTCAGTCGTTGTAAAGATTAAATTCTGTAATTACAGCCACATTAGCTCCACAAATGAGACACACGGGTTTACCGGCAATGTCAGTAAACATATACTCAGCCTCCCATCGGTTTTTAAAGGCTCTATTTTCAGAATCAACTTTTCTCTTCGGCATCGTGTGGGCTAGCTTCGCAATAACTTGCAGCAACACGGTAAATGTTCGGCAAGGCAGCTGAAGCGCTGCATTATGGGATCTGTAGTTTATTGTGTTACCAGCGCTTCATATACCCGGGCCATTAATAACAATAATACAGTATATAAAATGATCTCGCGGGCCGGATATAATTACACGCCGGGCCGGATGTGGCCCGTGGGCTTTGAGTTTGACTCATATGGACTAAATTGAACTTGAAAAGAAATATTTTTTGGAATGTGATCGCGCAAGTCAGTACATCGAGCCCGCGTGCTATTGTGGTTTTGCTTGTGTGCTTCAGTAAGTTACCGTCCCCTCGCTCTTACTTTTTTACCGTTCATCTAATGAATACACTGAGTATGGCTTTACCAAAACAATCATTGATCGCGAATAAAGTATCCATTATTCATGAAGCTTCAATAGGTGAATAGGTGATCTGTCTTTCTGCGTTAACCGCATGCGTTTTCATACGTCTCAAACTAAGGGGATGCGAGGTTAAAATAAATCGAGAAGCGCGCGTACATACTTAGTGCATCCCCTCTCGGGAATCGAACCTGGGACGTGGGCGCTACAGGCGAATGCTTTACCATCGCGCCACTGCGTGTGGTTTATCTATTCGAGCGTAGCAGTGTAATTAGGTTTTTGTTCAGCACTCTTTGGAACTGTTATTTTTTTGTCTGCGCACTGCGTCAGTTCACGTGAGCCGCTGAATATGGTTTTATATGTCACTCGCTCGCTTCTAATTGTTTCGCTGCCTTCTTAATTATATAATGCATGTTTTCTAAAGCGCATGTTTTCTAAAGCTCTTCCTGGCTTTCTACGTAATGCGTAATTACGTGAGAGGCGTGATGATGTCATACGGAACTCCGCCCCTCCAGCTCAACTCCATTACAGTAAATAGAGAAAAACAACTTCCAGTTATGACCATTACGCGTAGAATTTCGAAATGAAACCTGCCCAACTTTTGTAAGGAAGCTGTAAGGAATGAGCCTGCCAAATTTCAGCCTTCTACCTACACGGGAAGGTGGAGAATTAGTGATGAGTCAGTCAGTCAGTGAGTGAGTGAGTGAGTGAGTGAGTGAGTGAATGAGTGAGTGAGTGAGTGAGTGAGTGAGTGAGTGAGTGAGGGCTTTGCCGTTTATTAGTATAGATAGTTCTTTTCATATCTAACTTATCTATGTTCACTATTTATGGTAATTTATCTATCATCTATATGTAATCTTGCATGTGTCATCTGTCTATCTGCTATTAACCTCATTAGCGTTACGTATGTTTATCCTAGGAAAAACAAGCCAAAAACAAGAAAAAAATGTTATTACATGAAAAAGAAATCTGTAAATACAGTAGGAAAAGTATGTCTTGTGTCCACTGCTGTACTAATGCAGATTTAGCACACATCCTTTGCGTAATATGTCACCAAAGCACAGCCCGGTTTTGTAATCAAGATAGTAGAAACGTGTTTCTTTGTGTACTTTTCTTATGTTTTTTTGGTTGCTTGCACACAAGAGGGTAGAATGTCAGTCCCTGAGCTGCATGATTGATGTGCCCCTTGTGTTACTGTAGGTTACCACAGCGCAAGGCTTAGTGACCACTGATATGAAACTTCAAAGCTGCCACATTGTGAACAGTGCTTAGATGGCTAACATCTTGCTTGTCCTTGCACTTGATCACAATTATGTTGCCTTTTAGCCATGCAGCTACTGTTGCACCATGGTGAAGCTTCAACATGACTAATTCACAGGCCATATCATACATCAGTTTCACTTTCCATATCAACATCTGATGACCACTTCACATTATCACCACTATCACTCGATTTAAGCAGTGGTACAGTTTTGGTTTGTTGTAAAAATGCCTTTAATTGCTTTTCATTTACCATTTTCTTTTTCATTGGAGGCTCCGTTCCACTCTGAAATATGAATGAGTTGCCTTAGAGTTACCACATAGTGGCAGAAAGCATAGGAATATTTATGTTTCTTTTTTTTTTTCACAGCATGATGTTATTTCATCCATTAGATGCCAGCAGAATATTGCCCCAAGAGTTATACAGGCTTAACATTACAAAGTGCATCATTACATATCACCCTGTGCCTGACTCAGGTTTACTCTTAATTGCATTGAATTCTAAACCTGAGTCACACACTGGGTTAACATCATGTATGTTAATATCTTTCCTTCATATATTATTTCCTATTGTTTACATGTTTGTCAAGTAAGTTCACTTGCCATTTGTGTTGCACAGTTTCCTATTTATCTATCTTTAATATCGAATCTTCTACCTTTCATCTTTCAATCTATTTATATGGGCCCCTTCATAGCTATCTGTCCATACTTGCTTTGGCTGTCAAGCTTACTATAACCTAATCCTTTTTAACTGTAGCACAGTTTTGTACCATAAGCATTTGGTAGAGTGGAAATACTTGAGAGTTTACTGGCAAAACAATATGTCAAGCTTATGTGAAGTATAAAAGTGTTCTTGTACAAATTGGTCTCTTTTCTATTTTAAACTTCCTCTAGTAAACATGTTTCTACAGGGGGCCACTAATACGCTTTTATTATTTTACTGTCACAGGCAATGCCATTACGGAGTCTGATAAACTATTCTTTGGAGGATTCCTTTTAATTTTTTTTTTTTTTTAGGCGATCACTGGGGAATGTAAACGGTAAATTTAGTTTAATGCCTTTACACTATTAACCAACTCTGAGTGGGTCCTCTGGGGCTCCGAGGACTACAAACACTTCAAAGAATGTTTCCATGATACTGAAAATGATATTCGCCCTGAGACAAAGGTTTAAGTACTGATCCGCTACTGTTTTCTTTACGATTAGAGCAGCAATGGAGCAAAATGTCATTTAGTCAAACTGTTTTCTGGAGGATTTAAAGCACTGTTTGCCCTTCTAAATTTCATAACAACGAATGCTGACAAATGGACCTGATCTTATAAATAAAACAAAACAAAAAAGATGTAAGTGCCTACTTAAATCAGAGCTCAAACCACCAGAGACTCCTTAGCCTGCACCACTGAATTCACAAACAGAGGGCTCAAAACAAGTTCGAACTCCACCTTCTGACGCTGCTGTAGTACACTGAAAAAGTGACCATGTTCAGTAGGAAAGAGAAGCCCCTAAATGATAGTGCAACTGCTGCCAGCCATTTTATTCCTTCGAGTTACTGACACTTAAGCTACTGTATGCCGTACTTGCTGCCTAATATACTTAATGCTTTACCTGTAAGTGTCTTGAGGGCTATTCCTGTACGCTTCCACTCTCTCTAGGTTCACCTCACAAGGCATGGTTCCCTACCTCCTGCCATGTTAATAATGTATCCGTCCATTTTTTAACTTCCGTAATCCAGTTCTGGGTTTCAGATACCAGAAGCTATCCTGGCAAGACCGGACACAAGACAGAAACACAACCTGAATGGAAGCGTCAGTTCAACACAGTGTACACTCACACACACACCAATACTCATTCACAGTAAACGTGTTGAGAATTACCAGATAACCTACTTGGCACAATTTTGGATTGTAGGAAAAATGTCAAAGAACCTAAACATTCATATAAAAACAGGGAAAATATGCATACTCCAGAAAGATAGTGACTGGGCCCCAAGTCAGTCTGTAATAATTGCCAATTACTGTATGAAATAAGTATGTGTGTGCATCTATGTGCAATTTTAAATGTGTGTTGTAAATGTGTGGACGCTTGGTGGCAGTGTTGATCACCTTTTCCCCAACAGACAAACATACTGGACACAGGTTAAAAGCACTAAGACTACTTTTACTTCTTTTATAGTGCCTCCAAAACACCACAACCACCACAATAAACACAAATCAAACTCAACATTACACTTCTCCTCCACACCTCCCAGCAAGCTCTGTCACACTTCCTTCCAACCCCGGCTCGCCTGCTGGATTCCCGTCTCTCCTTTAAATAGTGTTTGACCTGGAAGTGCTTCTCTCCTTCCGACCATGTGACTGGCTGACATTTCCGGGTCTAATAAAGAACAAGGATTTTCTTCAGCCCGGAAGTACTTTGGGGCTTCCGTTCCTGTGACTACCTCGTACTTCTGGGCCACAATGAAAGTATACATTCCCAGGTCCTTTGACAGCTCCTCCTGGCAGCACCCACTGCACCCAGCAGGGCTGTGTGTCCGAACTCCATGTCCCATTGTGTCCTGCGGGAATCCGGGGTACCACTGCACTCCAGGGAAGCTGCCATCTAGCATTTTGGTGGAAACAGTGTCGGCAAGTAGCTGCCTTCCCCCCTACTTCTATTCTAGGGGCATCCCGGCAGGGTTGAGCTGCCGGCCGTCCATCACAGTGTATACATTGAGTTCAGCTCTTTCCCTTCTATTCAAGACTGCTTCCTACTTGCGTCAGTCAATACTATAAAGATATACCTTCATCTCTAATATCTGTAACTAGAAAATACAGTTTCAGAAGATGTGAGAATGAATCATTTACTAATAGCCCTCAACTGTGTACCACTTGAATATGCTCTGTATGGTTTATATTGTCGAGAGGTTTACTTATCTCGGCAGTAACATTAATGTTTCTGGTTACTCTTCCTAAGAAGTCAGTAGATGGATTGGGAGAGCATGGGGGGGGTCATGAGGTCGCTGGAAAGGGGTGTGTGGTGCTCATATCTATGCAAAAGGATGAAGGCCCAAGTCTTTAGAGTCCTAGTGCTTCCTGTTTTCCTATATGGTTGCGGGACAAGGACACTATCCATTGACCTGAGACAAAAACTGGACTCCTTCGGTACTGTGTCTCTTCAGAGAATCCTTGGGTACCGCTGGTTTGACTTTGTGTCAAATAAGCAGTTGCTTATGGATTCGCAAATTAGGCACATTACCTGTATTGTGAGGGTGCATCAGTTATAGCACTACAGCTATGTGACATGATTCCCAGTAGGTGATCTGACTCATTGTTGAGGACCTGATTGGATGGACCAGGCCAAGGGGATGTCCACATAACACCTGGCTGCGGCAGATAGATGATCATTTCCGGATGGTGAGACTGGACCGCGTGTTTGCCTTGTGGGTCGTCCACCAGGATCCCGAGCTGTTTCGTTGTGTGATGGGTGCGGCAACGAGCTGTACCAGTGCATGCTCCCCAATGCTGACTGACCTGACCTGGTTTATATTTAAAAGTAGTGTATTTATGTATTTCAAAAGCTGGACAGAATTAAAGCAATGTTGTTAAAGTTGTCCCTTCACTGTTTCCATGAAATATTTGCATATTTGGTTAATTAGCCCAGTGTGGGCATGTGTGCACTTCCTGGAGTTTATTCCAAACCATGCACCCAATTCTACTGGCACTGTCATCAGCTTAATATGACCCAGAGATGGAGAAAGTTAACAGATGGATGGACATTCACAGAACAGTTGTCTAGAATGAAGTCTCAATAAGCAGACATATCATTACCAATCAAAAGCAAATATTCTATGTATGAGCAAAAAAAAAATATATCTATATATTTTTGTTAAAACATCTGACAATTTCAGTCACCTTATCTTACTTCTTTTACTTCCTTTCACTCCTGGCAGGCCCATTCAACTAATGCCTCTAGAGCCGTGCTGCACACAGCTCAGTGCGTTTCCACACATGGATTCACAGCAGGACTGGCTCATCTCTCACCCAGGAGGCTCTAAGGCCTTTGGCTAGCTACAGCAAAGCAGAACATGCCACTCTGGTGAACAAGACACACTTGCATTGTGGGCCTGGGTCACTGGGTGCCCCGCAGCCAAAGGTAGCTCTGCATCCTGCGCGTTTCCTGTATATGATTTAATGGTTGACTCAGTTTTAATTTTCTCACAGCGTTATGCTCATTGATCTACATTGACAGAAATAGACTAGTGATCTCTGGTGATTGTATTAGTCAAGCTGAATCCTGAGCAGCCAGTCTGGCAGAAGATTTATATTCTGTTTAAGCTGTTTTCACTATTTACAGTTTATTTTAGGGATGACACAGATGATAATTATTTCCTCTTATGTATTTCATAATCCAAAAAGTCCAAACCCAGCAAACATTATTCAATTCTTTTGGTAGAATGCGTGGTATCCATCCATTCTTTTCTTGACCTTAAGTAAGTGACTCATATTTAATTAATTTTACACTTCTTAGTGATCTGAAGACGAAATTAACAGAAAAAATGCTCCATTGGTTCGGCGATCAACCTGGAATAAATTGTTGCAGGGTGCCTGTTGGGGAATATGACATCCTTATGTTGCAGCATTACTAAGAACGTATTTTAGTTATCTTTCTTTTTAGCTTTAAGATGTTAAACGTATTTCAGATGATAAGTCATGTCATTAGGTTAGTTATTACTATGTTATAGTCAGGGCTTATGTTTATTTTCTGTTTTGTTGTTTTTTTATCATTTTTGAAAAAAAAATTCTGTGTTTTTGTTTTTATGCAATTTTGTTAATATTGTTATGTCTTATTTAAAATTCATGAGTCTGTATGTAAGTTTGAATACATTCCAGATTTTCTGTTGGTAGAACCCCCAAGATGTGGGGCCACATTTACAGCACTGCTGAGGCACTATATATTCCAGGCTGGAGAATGACTTCTTCAGAGATTCATTGGAGTCCGTGGAGTAAACACAATATTGAGAGTACTGCATTGATTTTTCAGGGTTTTTTTTTCTGGATTATTGTTTTTGGATTATGAAATTTTGAGTTTTTTGCGTTGGACTGACTACTTCAGGTAAGCCCTTTTGACTTTCTCTTTGTGTTTATTCTAAATAAATCCTTCTTTTATAAAGATTCTTCTTTTGCCTTGTCATTAAAGCCAGATTCTTTACAGTTTATTTTCTCTCCCCTTGTTATGCCTAAGCACATAAGTCCTAAACAGTTTGTAAAATGTTCACTAGAGGGGGAAATCCTGTCAAAACACCTGGCTAGTTACACAGCAGGCCACATAGATTCTTTATAAAATATTTACTCTTAACAAAAATGCTCTGAAATAAAATGAAGCTCCAATGAGCACAAAAATGCAAAAAGGCAATCCAATGTAAACAAAGTCAGAATACAGTAACCCTAGACAAGGCCAAAAAATGGAGCAGATGGTCGATAAGCATAAGCAGAGACACAAAAAACATTCACCAACACCCTAGCACATTCTGGATGAACCACCATGAATGATGGGACACCCTCACCTTTATAGGGCTGAGCACAGTCCCTGGTAGTGATGGGCAAGTGGTCCCACCTCTTGGTGAATCACCCAACAAATATGTGGAACATAACAAAAGATACATATATACATAATCTTAGTAAACAACATAAAACAACACAATCAAAATGGATAAAACTGAATTTTAATAAGAATTCAAACCACAGCGAGGAGAGGAGCAATGGCTGAAACATAACACCCTTGAAGGGTATTCTTTTGCATTTTGAATATTTAAAGTTCTAGGCAGACAAGTGAAGGCCCTGGCCTGGTTTGTATGTTTTTGGAGGCCTTTTCTGTATGTTTGTGTGTCAGTAATTGACAAGACTCATACGAATGTAACCAGGTCCGGCGCCACCATTAAGGTGAATTAGACATTCGCCTAGGGCACAGAGCATAAGGGGGGTAATAATCCAGGGGGGCAATAATCCAGCTGCAAAAAGATCATCCAGCTACTGAACAGTCTGTTGGCACACTAATAAGCTTTGCCTAAATAACGTAGCACCAGCACTGGATATAACCTTTCTCAGTTAAGCCATTTTTAGATTTTATAAGATGTACATTGACTACTTGAGTATTTTGATAAGATAAGAATGGACAGGAACAAGCTAATTAAACAAAATTGCTTGATATTCACAGTATGCATGCCTATATTTAGTTACACAAGCACCAAACACAGTAATCAAACAATACTAACTGATTTTATATGACTGAAAAAATGGCCTGGATCCTAACTGTTCACAAATAATACCATCAGATGAGACAAGTGCACTATCTCAAGGGCAGAATCACACCTTAGACCAGCATTATTAGGTCAGACACTGAACTGGAGCAGCAGGAAGAACAGCCACCCAGAGACCTCCACAAGTATAACCACAAGAGCTGAAAGCCATCTTAATGCTACTGCACATTGAGTGCGTTGGTTGACATGTCTGTGAAAGCTGTTAAACATCCAGGTTATATAGTGTGATTGTTAAACTTTATTTCTTTGCTTTGCCTTTTGACACTAGAATCCCTGAAGCCGACGAAAAAACTCCTTATCCCAGGCCACCTTAAATTCCTTTGCATATCTCCATTGACATCTTTTGTTTTGCAAATGTGTCGATCCGCACAGGCAGCAAGCAGCCTACTATCCCATTCCCATTCCCCCCCAAAGATGGAGCTGAAGTCAGTCGCAAATTTCTCCCAGCTGAAGTCTCTTTATCATGGTGTGAGGTGCCCGGAGTTGTATAAGGTAAGTAATATGTTGTTATTTGGAATACATATGTTTCATGTGTGTTCTGTGTCTACAAAGATCTGGGTAAGTGTAGGACGACATGAAATGCAAGGCAAGAAATGCTGAACCCTAACCCTAACCCTAAAATAGAAACGTTTTCCATGTTATACTAATAATGACATGAAGTGTATAACGTGTGAAGACTTTAGTCCAAATATCAAATAAACACATAAAGAATATAACCAAAGAAAAAAAAAATTTAATTTACATGTTCCTGTCAATTAATTAAATCCCAAGCTCAAATATCAATTAACAGAGTTTATACGTGTTCTTGAATGGTGCAGAGGTAAGAACCGCTGTTTTATAACCCTAAGGTCCTAGGTTCGAGACGGGGCGCTCTCCGTTTTGATTAGTGAGCAATTATTATTATTATTATTATGATAATATAATAAAAACATACGTTTCATTTGAGTCTGTAACACTGTAAATTTTGACTACTTGTAAAAGTTAACACTCGTTATTTTATTATTCTCTTATTGACGTTCACATCATACAATGAACTTGCCTCTCCCTTTCTGAGTTGATGGTGTTTATCACCATTCTTTTCACAAGAGCAACGATGAGCGCAGTTGGTACAGTGATTGATGCCTGCTCAGAACTATTTGTTGTACCAGCAGTCAAAGATACACTGTCCCATGACCACTATCAAACTATCATGCGCTATTTGCGCTATGACAACAAAGACACCCATGCAGAACGTGTGAAAAACAACAGATTTGCTGTGATCTTGGACATCTGGCAACGTTTTGTTGAAAACTGTGTTTTGAGTTACAACCCAGGGGAAAGACTTTCCTAGTGTGTGGTCATAAAGCTTATGTAGCCGTTTCTGGAAAAAGGCAGAACCATAACAACAGATAGCTTCTTCACAGTGCTTTCGCTGGCTGATGGACTACTGCACCACAACACAACTCTTTTTGGCACAATAAATAAAATTGGACTTTTTAAAGTCACTTTAGTATGTGAGCAATTCGCTACACTAGTGTTTGGATCTGGCAGTGCCATGCTGACCGGGGTGGGGGCTTTGGGAATGTTACAGCAGGCTGCTTGCTGCCTGTGCTGATCGACACTGATCGAATTTAAGGTGGCCCAGGGTTACAAGTTTTTTTATAGGCTTCTGGGATTCAAGTGTTAAGTAATGTTAATGACTGTAATGACAATATAGTACTGTATCTAACACCTGCTCCCCTCAATTACCTTTTTGGTCTATTCAACTTATCCTGAGATAGATAGATAGATAGATAGATAGATAGATAGATAGATAGATAGATAGATAGATAGATAGATAGATAGATAGATAGATAGCACTTCATTAATCCCCAAGGGGAAATTTGGCTTTATACAAAAGATAATAAATAAACTAGTATTACCGTCTCCCTCTCCAAATGCACAAATTATTTGTGAGTTGGCCATGAACAATTAAATGAGAATATTTTAACAGCTTGCTGAAAGATTGCAGAATCTTGTAAATGATGCATAAGCCAAAAATACATAAACAATACTGAAAATTATTTGTTTCACATAAGATCATACAATATATGTGTTATTTAATATGTGTTAGTGTAAGTGCAAACTTTATCATTTTTGCTAAAAAAAAAAAGAACTGTGGGGTCTACGCCAGCTAACAAGTACTGTATTGTTTGTGAATTTTCACATTCACAGAGGAATACTGAAATGAAGGATTTATATTTAAGGAAAGGTAGCCCCAAAACCTTTCAATAAGAAAACAGTGGCCCAAAACATGCCTGAAATTTTTCATTCTACTTACTAGATCATCCACCTGAAATGGAGAGCTTATAAAGGTTATAAAAACAAGCCTGTAAGTTTACACCCTTACTAGTTTTGGCACATTTTGCTATTATATTTTCAGAAATTAAATCACACTACACATTTGCCTTTGGGGCTTGTGAGGACTCTCAGACATCCATGAGGAAAAGCCACCCACAAAAAGGAGGACCATGGAAAATTCACACAGGTAGTGCTCATTACTGGATATGAGCACGCTCTCTTTTGAAATAATGTAATTTTCAATTAACTGATTAGTTAATAATTTCTGATTGATTTTGGTTCAAAATCTGAAAAAAAAATCTTGTAAAATAAAAAGTGTAATTGTGCCAAGTGTCTGTAGCATTCAAGTGAAATATCTGCTATTTCTTTATCTCCTAACCATGGCAGCTCATCATGATGGACATATGAGGCAAAAATGATAACACTTCAAGTAAGATGGTTTTTCACACTTCCTATCATTCCATTTCTAAAAGTCTGTCAGTATGAGTGTAACAGCACAGTGTTTGGCATATCCTGGGCACCGTGTTACCATGACAACTGCACAATTCCTTGTGGTTCCTTTGCTCTTTGATTGAAACTTTTCTCTAATTTCTTTTATTGCTATTTTTTGAATCTGAATTAAATTAGCACAGCAAATGCAATAATAAAACCCATTGCTGATTTCCTCTTTCTTACACCCGTACAAGTGAACTCATTTAACAATGTACCATTAAGAGATCTGTAACAGATTGCAAGAACATTACGGTATCTATTATCCACTTAAAAGCCTGCTTTATACCACACCATATTCAACTCCATGTTTTTATTAATGGTACAGGTAAGGGATTCTGACAAACAAGTTTTTATCCATCCATCCATCCATCCATTACTTGACCTCACATTTTAAGTATTTTTTTGACGAGTTTATCTGTATTTGGCTGTTAAAAGGAAAGACACTATATATAATAAACTGGTACTTTGGCAAATTTAAGACTTGGCACCACCATCAACTGGATTTTGCACTTAATTACCAACAGACCATAGATGGATTGGCAGCACCACATCCTCAGTGCCAGTCCTCAATGCAGGCAGTCTGCAGAGAGATGTGCAGAGCCCACTTCTATACTACTTGTTCACCTCTGTGCAGCCTGGAACAGCACCAGCTTTGTCCTTAAATTTGCTGATGACACCACTATTATAGGCCTTATAACCAACAATGAGGAGACCACTTACAGAGAAGAGGTCTACCAGCTGACTCAGTGGTGTCTGGACAATAATCTCACTTTTAATGTCAGCAAAGCTAATGAGCTGGTCCAAGTATTCAGGAAGAGGAAGGCAGATTATGCTGCTGTGTACACCAGAGGGAATAATACTGAAAGAGTGAACAGCTTTAAATGTCTTTGGAATGATTATAACTGACTAAATGAATTTGGCATCACACATTTTGGTTCTTGTAAAAAAAAAAAAAAAAAAAAAAGGCTAACCACTGCTGCTTCATTATTTGATGTCTAAGAATAGCTTGCATATCACCAACCGTTTTTACTAACTTACACAGGCACATGATAGAGTCCATCCTCACTGGTTACATCATGTATTCAGTTCAGGATTTTATATACGGTATATACTAGGGGACTAACACCCTGCTCACTTCGCTCGCCAACCCCCCCTTTCTCGCGCTATGCCCCAGCCACTTCGTATCTCTGACGCTTACGTTGTGAAGAGGGGGGCTGAACACACCCCAAGGAGACCTGGTCGCTCCTCCAAAACCCCCTCTTAAATGGTGATACAATGGGAAACAAATGCAGTTTGTTTTTTACCTCCTCTTTGCTTGATCAGCTGCTGCTTGGCTTGGTGCTGGTTCTGCTGCTGTGCCGCGTGATCTGCATCTCCTGCGACACTTCAAAAATTTAAAAGCCTTAACAGCAGCTGATTTTGTCATCTACTCTTTGTCTTTTATTTCCGGCTCCGGGCATGGTTAAATCTGTTGGCACAATGTTTTGTCTCATGGGATGTGAGTTCTTGGTATTTTTTAGTTTATAATTTAAAAACAGAATAAGAATCTGAAAATCTAACACCATCTCATTAAAGTCTGATAAATTCCAAAAAAGAATGATACCAAACATATATATGTAGGTTTTAAAATAAGCCCGATTTAAAGCGTGACATAAAAACGTTGCATAAAATCGTTGCACTTTTAGGCTTAAGATTTTATACATATATATATGGAATAGATATTGTGGAAACCAGGTGAGCTCCAGCTGCCCCAAACCTGACACAGACAGGCAGAGACACGAGTTCAGCACAGTACATGTTTCTTTACACACGGGAAGCGTGACTTGTTCGTTCCAGCAAAGTATATCAAGCCCCAAATAATGTCCCTTTTTCTTCTCTCCTTGTTGTCTGCCTCCATTCCTCCTCTTGGCAAGCTTTGTCCCTCTTCCTCCCGACTCTGGCTCTCCGAATGGAGTGAGGTGGCTCCTTTTAAGCAGACCCTGGGAGTGTTCCAGGTGGCTCATTAATCAGACCTGGAATCATCCCCAGGTGTGCAGCTCCCCCGGTGGCCCCCACGGAACCCAACATGGCTGTGCCAATCTCCAGCTCCCAGCATGCCCTGCTGGAATCCATGTTGCCACAGCATCCAGGGGCTGGTAGTGCCCTGTCGATTCTCTCTCCCCCCGGTTCTTTCCAGCCAGTTAATGGTTTTATAAATCTGATTTTTCTTGTGTACGCATTTTCCTGTTTTGTGGCTTACACATTTTTTCGCAAAATTTTATAAATGGCCCCTGGTGTCTACCCTGTGGCATTGCATATAGTGAGTACAGGAATCCAGTAAAGGACTGTGCATATATGGCTGTAAATTTAATCAGCAAACAGGGCACCTTTCATTCACATAGGTTGTGCCAGAAAATTACGGGTAAATAACCAGCGTGACGTCAAATACGAAAAAAAAAATTATTTGGCCAAAGTTCATATCCCAAGAATTAAAGATGCAGCATTCTCCCTGATCTAGCTAGTATGATTTAAAAGTAATAAAATAGCAGATTCATTAGGCAAAATGTCCTGACAAATATTTGGAACAGAAACTAAAAAAAAAACAGTTTGGCAAGGGGAGCTATTTAAAATATCTATTTAAGATACTTTTCATTCAGCAAATGGAGAAAACTTTTAAGTAGCTATTGTAAGCAGTAAAAAATGCACCATCATATACCTGTAGTCAAATTTTAAAGATAGGAATGTGCCTGGACCACTAAAAAAAATCTGCAGGTTACAAACATGCTGAAAACTGGGCCTGTCTCTGGTTATGGACCTTTAGGTGGATCTTTTAAAATTCCTTCTCCTTTCAATCTTTCCCACCCTGGGACTGTTAAATGTTAATACCCTTGACCTGGGGAGTTAATGCTGCATTCTTATCTATGTGAACAAAAGACTTCTATTAAAATTTTAGGTATGAAAGTAGTTAGGGATAAGCAATCCTGTATATACCACATAATAACTGATTGTTGTGAAGACATAATGACATTTTATAAGTGAAAAGAAGTGGAAAGAAAGTAAAATAGGGTAAAGAACACAGCACAGGGTCCCTCTATATTTGAAGCCTCTTGAAATATGATGGATTGTGAAGGATGAGGAAGATCTGCAATAGCAAAACATATTTATTTTGCCGTGAAAGGTCAACAACCGATAGAATAGATGAACATTGGCTTTTTCATTTTCAGCTGGTTTATTCTGAAAAAACAATATTTTGGGAGAGAGCTACCTTTTCTTGGTAGGTAACATTTTTGACGTATATATATATATTGAGTTGCCACATGCAATCCTAAAAAAAATGGATAATAGTAGGAAAGTAGATTGAAATTCTTTTAAGATTTGTAAGCAAACAAACTGCTATCTTGATTTCATGAATATTTACAAATCTGCTGTATACCAGAATGAAAAGCAATTATTGTTTCTACTCACTAAGAGGCATAATCTGTTTGTTTATTTAAATTCTTTTTGAAGTTCTGTATTTCTGTAACAACATGTTGTGAGCTTGAAACTCAAATAAGGCATTGCTTGTGTGGACTCTGCCAGTTTTCTCCATATCCATGTGGGTTTCTCTCTAGCTACTCTCATTTTCCTTTCATATCTGAAAGATGCAAAACTTAGATGAATTTGCTGCATGAGTATGCCATCCATCACACCAATTCCCTGTAAACCTGAACTGGATGACCAAATTACAACAAGGATGGTTGGACAGTAAGTAGTTAGTACTGTGGAATTCTTGTTCATATTTGTTCTCTCAAAAGAAATATACTAAACAGTGTGGAAGATGGCCGGAACCCTTACTCGACTGGAACACCTTGATAATGGAATGACTAGTGGAGAGAACATGCACAGGGCATTATCTCCAATGAAGCACTAGATGGAAGCCCACCTGGGTTGCAGCAGTGCCTTGGATTCCCACAGGGCCCCATGGGAGTTGGAGTTTTCTACAGCCCTGTTGGGTTCCATGGGTGCCACCATGGGGTGCTGCAGGGACTACTTTGTCGGACTTCCGCCTCACCTGGAAATGCGTCCGGACCAAGCTAACAGACCATCGGAAGTACTCCTGGGTGCAGGGCAAAAGTAGCCTGCTGCCACTACACTAGAAAATACAGTCGGGAGGAAGAAGACACCATTTACCAGAGGAGGAGTGAAGGCAGACTGAGGAAGAAGAAAAGAAGAAAAGTGTGCTTTGTGCTTATACTGTGCTTTTGTATTTGGCACTGCAGGTGGGAAACAATTGAAAGTGTTTCCCACTACAAAAAAAAATGTGCGTGTTTCAGAGCCCTCTGCCTCTGTCTACTTGTGTCAGGTTTGGAGAGCTGATGCGCCTCCTGGTGGCCACAACAGCAAGAAAATTAAAGCTGTTAACAGAGACATCAACGGTAGAAAAAGAGGTTGCTGACTTCCATGAAAAATACGCATTTTAGTCTTGCGGTCATGGGAAAGGCCAAGCAAAATGACACCTTTTATTGGCTAACTAAAAAGATTACAATATGCAAGCTTTCGAGGCAACTCAGGCCCCTTCTTCAGTAATGCATATTGTAATCTTTTTAGTTAGCCAATAAAAGGTGTCATTTTGCTTGGCTCTTCTCTACATTCGTAATGGCTAACACGGTACAACACCCTAGTACTACGGTCATGGGAAAGTATTTTAAAAATGGGGATCCCCATTGATGAATTAAAAAAAAATATGAAATAAACTTACTAAAGAAGCTTCTCCAAGTTGAAATCACATCTATACCATCCTCATCCCATAAGAATGTTGTCAATCTTGGTGTTTAATTGTATTTGGATTGGGGGTGAATAAATGTAAGCTAGGGGAAGCAGACCAACATTTATAGCAACATTTCTGTTTCCACAAATATAATAAAAGAAACAACTGTGTCAGTGATTGTTATGCATAAATATTACTTATGTACTGTACAGTATTTCAATGTAAGATCTAGTGCTTTTTACAAAAACTTTCCTTTATAGAGTACTGCAAATCATAAAAGAACTGTTGCTTCATATTGCAGTTCTACAACTTGTAGCACAATAAGCCCTAAAAGGAATAACAAAGTATTTTTATTGCATTTTATTGCAACTTTTTTGCATTTATGATCTCAACAGTTGACTGCCAATTTTAATAGCTACTTTATTGCATATGCACAACATAGAAGATTGATGAAAGGGTGTCATGGTCACATGCAAGAAAAGGGTACATTAGGAAATAAGTGAAAAGATTGACTATAGAAAGACAATATAATGTAGCATCATATAAAATGTGGAGAAGGTGAGGTAAAATGTATAATATTATCAAGCATGGGGCGGCACAGTGGCGCAGTGGGTAGCACTGCTGCCTTGCAGTTAGGAGACCCGGGTTTGCGTTTGCATGTTCTCCCTGTGTCTCCTCCGGGTGCTCCGGTTTCCTCCCACAGTCCAAAGACATGCAGATTAGGTGCATTGGCGGTTCTAAATTGTCCCTGATGTGTGCTTGGTGTGTGTGCACCCTGTGGTGGGCTGGCGCCCTGCCCGGGGTTTGTTTCCTGCCTTGTGCCCTGTGTTGGCTGGGATTGGCTCCAGCAGACCCCCGTGACCCTGTAGTTAGGATATAGTGGGTTGGATAATGTAAGGATGGATGGATTATCAAGCATTCACTCACTGTTCCTCAAGAGTTCACGGCACATATACACGTCATATGAATTTACTGTAAATACGGTTTTGAACCTGCTGGTCTGGGCTTATAGGTAGAAAATAGTTACAGGAGAATTATTAATAATATATTTACTTTATACTGTATAACAAATCTCAAAATGCTTTAAAATAAGGAGCTCACATTTACTTGCCATATTGACTGTGTTAATAAAATCCTGCACCTTTCGGAATTGTCAGTGATTTCGATTGGAATTTTTTTTTAACTTCCTCATTTATTTCCTTTGGCGGTATATATGCCTGACACTTCATCTCAGGTCACTAGATCACTCAGCAGAGATGCCGTTCAGACCTTGTTAGCACCAACACCTCTGTGACAGAATTATCAGGTCAGATGGAGAGTCAGACAATCTCCAGGGTACTGAGTGATCATCACTCGACCTTCACAACTAAATTTGTTTTTATTGGTCTGTTAGAGAATAGAAAGAGTCCAGGCACGTTACTGCATTTGATAAGGGGAGACATACATGTTAAAGTGGGTTATGGGAAAAAACAGGGAAAATGAATTCTTCCCCTCCGTCCTTAGCTTCTGAAACTTTCAAGGTATGGTTTGCCACTGTTACATGCTTGGGATGCTATTTTGTGCTTGAGTGAACCCGATCAGCCCTGCCAGAGGTCTCCTTGTGAGGAAATAACAACAACACAGTGAATGCAATTATAAAAAAAAGAATATGGAGGCTATCAGAAGGAGAAAATAATAAAGTGGAAACTCTAAAGAGCAATTACTCTAGGGATAAACTAGCCTTTTGTCTTTTATCTAGTTTCAGTCAAACTGTTTATACACATTTAACAAAAAGTGCTGGCATTATGCTCTGCTGCATGTTTTGCTTGCTTTACTAATTCATGTTCATATGTAATAAGCCAAAAGTCAAAAGCTCAAGGGCACGCAACAGGGCGATTAAATTATTTCAAGCTTTTCTTTTCAATAATAGTATATATTACTTTGCCACATAAAACTACATTCTAAAATGAAGCATATTATATACATTTTAAAAAATAACTACTTCTCTCTTGCAATGGCAGAGTCCCATTATAAAGAAAAGCCTTAAAAGTTACAAAATACGTCCATTTTGAAGTTGCAAAGGTTTCAACTTAAGAAAAAGTGCTTTCCACGTTTCTGAGGTTTGCTGGTGACAAAAAAAAAACTAGAAATAAATTTTACCAGAGATTCTTGGTCCTATTTTCTCAAGGTAAGTATATGTTTCTTGCAGTTTTGTCTGTTTGCAGTGGTCTTTGTGGGTGGTGTTATGAAAACCCAATGCCGAAAACCGTTGATTACATTGTGTGTCGTTATTTTACACACACTACAGAGTGAGATATAAATTTCAACAAATGGAAAAATCAAAAGAAAGCAATGAAGAGGATGAGCTATGCAGGATTTGCAGCTCACAGGTTTTTTCCTGCTACACAGAATCCAGGTAGGGTTACAGCAAACACCTCCCTCATATGCTGCTAAGATGCTATAAACATTAACGGAGCAAAGATTCCGAGGTTACATTTCAGTTATCGGTTTGCCACTTTTTCCAGTCCAATAAGGAGGACAAAAACCTGGAAGAAGAATGGTGAAAAAACAGTGATTTGCATCCATTTCAACCCATTCTGATCTACAGCAAGCATAAAATAATAAAATGATCCAACACGGCATCAGTTGTGAGCTGACACTGTGGACAGCATCCCAGAGTTGCACAGTGCTCTATTTTCTCCTTGCCTTAAAGTAATAAATGGAGAGTCTACATTGGGTCCCCAAACCTTTAAGGATTTCAAGCTTTTCTTTACAATATAGGTATATATTAGTTTGTCACATAAAACTGCATTCTAAAGTGAAGCATATTACAGTATATAAATTTTACTGTGTATAACCGTATGTAAATGGAATATACTTAATCCATTTGTACTTTTATTCACAGTGTCTTTCATACACGATCCTGAGTTAGTTCACCTTCTGACTATCAATACTGTAACAGGAGAGTCTTCTCAGTATTTTGCATCTTAACAAAATTCCAGAAAGGCTGGTTCATTATTTCTTGAAAACAGGAAATATGATTTGAGATGACGGAAGCAAAAAAAACTTCCTGAAATTATACTCAGTGGTTATGAGCGAGTCCCTCGTTTATTTTTCTTAATTAAAAACTGGACCACCCATGAAAGTGAAGTTACTCAACCTGGATCATTACCATTCTAAGAAACAGTCTGCATAGTCCATGCTATAGAGTAATGTCAGGCAGACAGAATCAGAATATCTTTATTGTCATTGTAACAAATACAACGAAATTACGTGCAGTCCCTGCGGTGTCTAAATATAATTACAAAAGGATAAGAAAGGATAAGGAGAAATTAGGTAGAACACAAACATTCATCATAAGACCTTAATTGCAAATGAAACACTATTGCACAAGATGTCATCTATTGCACTGCTGCATTGGAGGTGATTAGGTGGAATTTAGTGCTGTAATAGCAACAGGGTAGAAACTGTTATTCAGTCTATTAGTCTTTGTTTTGATGCTCCCATATCTTTTGCCTGATGGCAACAGTTGGAACATGTCATGAGCGGGGTGTGTGGAGTCTTTCAAGATGTTTACCACTTTCCTGAGGCAGCGAGAGCTGTTCAGTTCATCCAGAGAGGGTAAAGAACAGCCGAAGATCTTCTGGGCAGTCTTTACGATCTGCTGAAGTGTTTTCCTCTGTGCTGTTGTGCAGCTGGAAAACCCACACACAGAGGCAGTAGCACAGGATACTCTCAATAGAGCAGCGATAGAAGGACACCAGCAGTTTTTGGGGGATGTTATGTTTCCTGAGGACTCTACCATTCTACCATTGGAAGCTTTTGTTAAAGTGACAATTATAACCAAATAGATAAACTAGCCTCAAACCTATCGAAATGAAAGAACACACCATACTGTATCTTATGCAGATAAAGTGTACATCTGACTGTAGCAAACAGTGGCTAACAGAACAAATTGAGTGCCCACTGCAGGCAGGGAAGGGGGCCGGAGTCCACCTGTCTAGGTGATTGGCTTCATTTTGCTGGCAGTCAGTCAGAGAAACCCTGGATAGCTGTGCTTATCAGTGTGATGAATGATTTAGAGGAAAACCAGGCTGGCAGAAAATTTCTATAAAAATTAGATGCATTTGGTACAGAAGAAGCAGCTTCTAATTATTGTTCTATATTTCACAACTTCACTGGTGTTTGATTTTTGGCAACTTGAAGAAAATTAGCTTACTTTCCACACTAAACATTATAATTTCAGTGGCTGGAAATAAGGAGTATAACATCCAAACTCCATTATGAATATCTTCTCCAACACACAAAGTATATAAACCAAATAATAGACCTTTCTGTGCCTTGGATACATTTCTCTGTTTGGCAATTTTCTATAGCACAATGTACCGATTGTTTATATGAGACAAAAATTATTATGTGTTGAAATGTAATTTGTATGAGCTGTCAATTAAGAAAGAGGGAACTAGAAAACAGTGTTACAGGCACACTGCAGCACATTATCGTGTTGATCTAAAATAAAAAAAAAAAAAAAAAAAAAAAAAGACAAGCGTGAGCTGCTTTTTTAATTTTATTTGAATGGTACAAAAAAATTTAAAAACTGCTTTCTATGAAGACTTAACTATATTTTGCCAGGCTTAGGTGGTAACATAGAAAGCAAGCTCCGTCCAACCAAAGCCAGTCTTCACAATACTATAAACAATCCTGGATGGTGCAAACTCCTCTGCAGGACACTTCACTCCCACAGAGGAAATTTGACTATTAAACTAACCTGCACTACCTTAGTTTATAGAAAGAAGTCCTTAGTACTGATCTGAAATTCTTCCAGACATAGAGAGATCATGCAAGTTCCACTGTAACAGGACTGGCATTCAAAACTCACCATTTGGTGCTGGAAGCAGAAATCAATGCAGCATCATTCCTGCCAGACTATTAAACACATTTTAAGATCCATTCATCACAGTTTGTATGGACTGAAAATTTTGAGGTTAATAGCAGAATGTATTTAATGGAATTATAGGATACATGTGGTAAAAGAATAATACAAATGTATAAGAGAGTAGAGATATCAATAAGAGCTAATTTGAAGATTAAAACCGTTTAGGAAACAATAAAGATGATTAGAATTGAATCTCTACCTTCTGTGATAGCAAATTAAGAACTTTTCAAATTTGGCGCATGCATTCCTAAGAAAGAGGAGTTCAAAAAACTTCTTTGAAGTACTTCCTGCCAAAAATCAGCTCTTCTACCTGTCTTTTCTTCTTATACATCAAAGGTACAGTTGGCAGTTATCTGCTTAAAGTGGTTGACTACTGTATAGATCCATTCTATGTATTCTATCCAAAGAAAGAATAACTGAACTAATAAAGACTCATACAGACAGATTGATTTTGTAGTCTTACATAGTAGGTAACAAAGTAAACAGAGGACAAATTCACCCAGAATGATAACGTCCTTATCATAGGTGCTAAAATCGATACCCACTTTTCCTTCAAGAACTGTTCGTTCAAACAGCGCTTATTAATGCTGAATTAAAATGAAAAAACTTGCATTAGTGAAGAATGCAGATCAAACATGGTAGTGACCCACTTTTGTAGATAACTGTCCTGCATCAATTCTCAGACAGAAAATAAGTATGTCCAATTTTCACACTATAGAGATAAACTTCACAGTTATCAGTCAGTGCCAGGGTGTCCTCCATCAAAGCACAGAGTAAATGGTACGACAGTTAGAAGTTAAACAAGTCCTTAGGGATTTTCACTCACAGAAATTTACTTGAAATATGTTTCTGATTTTCATGAACATACATACACACAAGTACATGCGTGAGCCCTATGATGGAAAGGTGTCATGTCCAATGCGCCTGTACTGTGGACTCCCACAACACTGAATTGGATTAAGAGGGTAGGAGAATGTTATGTTACATTCTTGCCAACTACATTTCAGGTATGCCCAGTTTCAGGATCCTATGCAAGGGATACAGGATTCTGACTGCAAGACTCTTTCAAGGGGAGTATCTTCAAAAGCTGCAGAAAGGGTAGAAGGTGAGTGTCGACAAATGTTGACATGCATTGTTTGATTTTATCCTCAGCAAAGACTGCAAGATAATTGCAGTCCCGTGCACTTCAGGCATTAATTTTCCTTACTGCACAGAGTCAAATACCGGCTCTTGCTTTCATTATAATAAATACTTTGCAGTAGATGGTTTGTGTACTATTGATAACTTTGATTCTGCACTGTCAGATGAGGGTTTTGATCTGTCAGAAGAAAGTGACAATGAGAGTGCTGCAGAACTCAAGTGAGAGAGATACACACCTCAAAATGATCACATATAGAGTGTATATAAATTTGTTAATCGTATGTATTCCTTAATTTGGGTAAAGAAAAGAATAAAGAAAAGGTAATTTTTCTGGAAAAAAAATTAAGCCAACGGAACCCACCCCCCACCCCCATCCAAAAAAAAACTGCTCCTTTTCAGTGGAACTATCACAATTCTCAAGTGTAGTTTAGCAAATTGTCCTCAATTTAATATTCATGTTGCATGTGTTTACACCAGCAGTGGGCTATACATACATTTTTGATGTAAATATATTATGTGCCATGGGTGCTAAAAAATGAAAACTGCAATCTAGCTCTGTCATATTGGTACCTGATAAACAACCAGCAATCTGTCAAACAAACACCCTCTCCAGAGGACAGCTTCTTTAGCTACCCAGTGTCAGTGAAACACACTGCCACTTGTTATGGGAGCTTCATAGTTAAACTGATGCTCACCATAATTAGTCTGTCAAGTCACTCTGCCTCTCTCGCAATTTGAATCCCATTAATATGGTCTGCTTTTCCCATTTAGCAAGACACTGAGTACTGTTTCACTGATAGGAAAACGACAAACACAAATTGTGATATTGACAACCTGGAGAATTAATGTGCTATAACACAATACAAGCACCTAATGATGTTAATGGCATGATATAAAAAACTTGGAGAACCTTTATTATCTTACTTAATACTCTCCCTCCTCCTGGTGCAAAATATGAGGCATTTTGTTAATTATACAGAAGCTTCTTCCAAAATGTTCATAATACTGTTAGTTAAAAAAATGTTTTGAAATGTGCTAACATCACTATGGCAACTCAGACAGGTACACATAAGTACAAACAGCTCAATGATTGAAAATGCCAGCTAGAAAAGGTCACATTTTTATCAAGTTAACATATTGTAAATTTAAATGGCTTTTAATATATGACACTTTTCTGTGAAATGTTGAAGCACTTTACAAAAAACAAACTAATCAATCTCAACCAGAAAAATATATTTCTTTTGTGTTCACATTCAACTAATAATTTAGAGCTGTGTTTCTCAGCCATTGTGGTGTTTTCCCATTTTTTCCCCATGGACGTGTCTTCATGAATCAACAAGTGTGATCGTCACAGTTTTGTCCCCCCTTAGTGAATCGAGCATGAACATCAGAGCTTTTTGTTCGTTTTGGTAAATCATGTTCAATCGTCACAGCACAGAGGTGAAGGTCATGTGCAGTCATTGGATCCACAACCCAACCGCCATTACCCAATGCAAGACCCACCATGACCCACTACCATTATAAACAACAGCACCATTAGGTCACAACCTTTCTCTTAGGTTGTGAAAAACTGATTTAGAGTTTGCACAAACAATTACAACACCATGTGCCTTCTTATTTCCTCTGTTATTGCACATTTTTGACCCTGAACATTTTTAGTTTTTCAAAAAAAGTCAAATCTATATATACAGTATATATATATATATATATATATATATAATTCAACATCTGTCTGTCTGTCTGTCTGCTTTCCACGAGGGAACTATTTAACGGATTTACATCTGGATTTTTTCTATAATTTGCTTGAACATTCCACTTGATTTTGTGACTTCTCTCATTTCGCTAAGTATTGTAATTTGTTTGCGGTACCGATTTATTTGCGTGAATCTGAGACAGCGGCTTTGGGCCAAGGGGAGGGGGGCGGTGCCCTCCTCACTCACGCGCCAGCCTCCGTTGGAGTGTACCTACTTTCTGCTTCACCAGAATTACATTTTTTTTTATTGATTTGTAAAGTTTGTCCTGTTTCACTACTACGTGGGCAGAGGCATGGGGATTAGCTAATAAACAGCAGGCTTTGTTGTGCAGCGGTTAAGGCTTTGGCCTTCAAACCCTGCGGTCATGAGTTCAAATCCTGCTATGGACAGTGTGTGACCATAAGACAGTCACTTCACCTGCTTGTGTTCCAAATGGAAAAAAATGTAACCAATTGTATTTTGTCAAATGTTGTTAGTCACCTTGGATAAAGGAGTCAGCCAAGTAAATAAATGTAAGCAGATCAGTGGACAAATGTAATTTTTTCAAGACATTTAAATTATTTAATAAACAAAGTTATCCAATTGCAGCTGTCACGATGTGAAAAAGTAACCAGCCCCTAGTTAAATTAACTCAGTTAAAAACATAATTTGAGTCAACTGACTGAACAGAGACAGTCTTGATTACAGCCAGGTCAGCATAAATCTTATTCTGACCTTTACACACGATGCCACAATCAAAGCAAATTTGGATCAGAATAAAGATGTTGATATCTATCAGTCTAGAAGAGGGATGCAAGCAATTTCTATTCTCTGACATTCGTTCAAATTACTACAAGAGTCATAATCTCTAAATGGAAAATGCTTGGAATAAGGGAATCTTCCCAACACTAGTCTATCTGTTAAAACTACTCCATAGACGCAGCATAAAATCATCCAGGAAGTCATAAGAGATCCAGAAATTAATTGCAGGTTTCTCTTGTCTCATTAAATAAGGCAGAAAAAATGCTAACCAAGTAAATCATAAATGTTTCCCTCAGGAAGTACCTGGATGATCTTCATTACCTTTAGGAGAATATTCGGTGGAAAGATGTGACAAAATTAGAAACTTATGGATAATACAGGTCTTGCACACAGCAAATGCAGCATTACATAGGAAGAACAGTAATATATTGTGATGTAATGGAGTGGGGATGTTTTCTGCCTCAAAACCTGGATGACAAACCATAAATCAGGGGACCATGACTTCTGATCTGTATCAGAAAATTCTTAAGGAATATGTCTGGTCATCCATCTATGACCTGAAGATGAAAATGAAGTGTGGCTGGGTCAGGCAGCAAGACCATTATCCTAAACACAAAAATCACGTCCACTTCAGAGTTGTTACACCAAGTAAATTTTAAAGATTTGGACTGTCTATGTCTAAACACAATGAAGATGGTGTGGCATACTTTTTAACCTACAAATGTTTCTGAATTAAATCAGTTGTAAAGGGGCTACAATTCCTCCACAGCAATATGAAAGACTGGTGCTGAATTATGGGAGGTGTTTTGATTACTATTGTTACAGCTATGGGTGGCTCCACCCATTATTAAGTGTAAGGGGGCAATTACTTTTTCACATAGTGCCACTAGGACTGGATAAATTTGTGCATTCAATAAATAACATATGTATAAAAAAGCTGTGATCTGAAGACCTGAAAATGCTCAGTGTCAAATACTAGTAATAAGAGACAAAACCTGGAAAGGGCAAATACTTTTTCACAGCACTGTGCATCCTGCCAAAGCACACACTCATGTAGCACAATCTCAGTTTGTTTTAATGACATGAAAGCAGACAATGGCAGCTTGAGCCCTGGTAACTTAGTGAAAAATAGCTCATAAATGCACAACAGTAAATCCAGTCCGTGCAGCACACCAAGACAGAGGTCAGAAGTACACAACCGTAACTTCAGCCCACGCGCTATGTAGGCCACATAAATCAAGTCTTATTTGTCCTCTACAGTGCTTTTAAGTGCAGTCTCTTTAGTATAGCGACAGAGCTAGAATATTGGCATACAGCATTGCTGCCTCCGTACAGCTTTTAGTCCTCGGCTCTAGTATATATAGCTGAAGCACTGGGTTTACTTTGAGATTTAGAGACTCACACTGACAAATGATATCAAATAAATTACGGATTGCTTCCTACTTAACAGTTCTACATTATTTTTAATGGAAGACATTTTTCACCATTACCCTATCATGTCAAAAACAAGCCAAAAACAATGCTGTAATAGTTCAATTAATGACTTAAAACCTTGTGAGAATTTTTGTATATATCAAACTTTCCTAACAAGCAACAACAATTAACACAATTAACACAAAATTAATTATTAACACAAAAGGGGCGCTTTGTCACGGACATTTAGCTTAAGAGTGAAATGATCAAATAAATCAGGCAGGAGAAAACTGACCAGGAGATGGGACATGTCAATAGTGGAAATCAGAAATACAGTCAAGGCAAAAGCAGGAGTCAGAGAACCAAGAAAAGTAATTCAAATGCCAACACAACCCAAACTCTTAACACTAAAGTATTCATGGAAGAACCTTTTAGCTTCCTGTATTCTAGTAATTCTCAAACTCAGTCCTGGGGGTCACATGTGACTGCAGGATTTTATTCCAACCAGTCATTTTACCTCTAATTAATCTTATTTAACTAATTGGTCTTTCTCCTCCTCTGTTATTCACAAAGGTTCTACAAGTATAGTGTGATTTTTACATTTATAAGACATTTACATTTCTTTTTTTGCTATAGCTTTAAATGCTCAATTCATTTTGTTGATTTCAATTTTCTGTGTTGTTCCCCCCCTAAATGTATTCTCATAATAAAAATTAACAATAAGCACTGCAGACACCCAGTCAAATGACACAGAATGCTGATAGGCTACAGCTACTTGAGAATCAGACCCACTATTATGCACATTAGTAAATAATGGTTAAATAACCAGAACACCTAGAAAATCAGATTGAAAACCACGATGATGATGATGATGACAATCTTAAAAACCAATTAAAAAAAATCACTAAGTTAATCGAATGTAATATATATAAAGTGAGACACAAAAATAACCAGATTGGCAAAAAATATATTTATTGATGAATTACAGCATTCTAAACATTGTCATCTTCTATATACTCCCCTTCCCGATATCTACACAACTCCATACGTATCTTCCATTGATTGGAACAGTGCTGGGAGTCTTCTTGCTTGAGGCTCTTCAACAGGCTTGCCATTTTTGTCTTTAATTTATCCATTAAAGAAAAATGTGTTCCCTTCAGGTCACTTTTGATTTTCAGAAACAAGTAAAAATCACAGGGAGCTAAATTGGATGAATAGGGAGGCTGATCAAGGACAGGAATGCTTTTGTCAGTCAAAAACTGCTTTGCGGAAAAAGAGAAAATTCACAAGAAATTTGATGTTGATTCACTGTTTGATTTTTTCACCTGACTTTATCGTGGCAACTTGTGTAGCGATTGTTGGGCAAATGCTGACTGGGCTATTCACAGGATATACCTAGCTGGTCGGCATTTTGAGAGGGTGTGTAGGAGGGGACATAGTTCTATGATTCACATCCCGCCGATCTAGAGACGGTTTTCCAGGAAAGCCTCAAGCCCAGTCCGGTTATTTTTGTGTTTCACCGCATATATATAATTGACACATTCTAATAAAAATCTATCAAAACTTAGTTTTGTAGTTTCTTCATTGAACCCAAAACACAGAAACTGGAGAGTATCAGTTTGCCTAATTAGGCTAAGAGTCCAATTAAAGGTTGGTCGAAGTTGGTCAGAACAAAATTCTGCAGCCACAATGGGCATGCAGGACTGAGTTTAAGAACTTTCACAAAAATGAGGGTTAAAATAATGAAAGGGGATCCAAATGACTGGATGTCTATTGCAGCATTTTGCCATCTTAATAGATATGACAGGACAATATGCTGTGTGACCTCCCTGTCACAAACTCAATAATGGGAATAGCAAGTGTAAACAAGATGGTTTTGAATTTTCAGACATATCCATAAAATGGCAATGACTCTCCAAAAACACAACACAAAATGACATCAACAGAATAATTATAAAATTTACAAGCAATTATAGATTAGGATAAAAAAATCCAAATATGGACCAAACAAATCTAACCAGACCAAAAGAGGCCAAAACACATATTAATCACTAATATCAAATTAAACGAAAAACTGAAACTTTTGATTGGACTATGGACACAGACCCTCACCTCCAGGGAATCAGGAATTTGTCACTAATCCCTGGAAATCCAAAGAATGTTAAACTGAGGAATAAATGTATTGTATGCATCCTGTTATAAAAGGGTGTCATGAACTTAGGGTTCCTGTGTGCAATTAGTCCCACAAATGACTCAAAATGTTGAGCTGTGAGGCGGCCATCGCACAAGCTGGTTACCTTCAAAAACTTGTCTTCTAACTGGGTTGTGACTTTGGGTCTGCCAGATCTCTTCCTATCAGAGTTTCTTCCAGTTTCCAATTGCCTTTGGATTCTGTAAGACACCATATCACTGATTTTTTTTTTTTTTTGCTGTTTCATTAAATGAAAGGCATACACTTCTAAATGCTCTGCCTCATTTCATTTGTTAATCGCCATTTTCTTGCCATTATCACAGGAAAATTGTCCATGTAGTACTTCAGAGGGTGTACTAACACAGACTGTTCCAACTCTGCTTTAAGACAGACTGAGGGTTTTTAAGTAATCAACAGACGTTGGGGCACCTGTGCAAATTGTCTACTTCAACTTGCATGGCTTAATTAACTTTAATTGCTGCAGGACATTTGTACGGTGTAACCTATACTCTGTTTCCTGAAGAAGTCCCAAATGTAATATTCTGATATTTCCTTTCTTTCAGTTTTTGCTAACCTAAACATTAAATTTAAACCTCTGGCAGTTTACTGCTTACCTTGTCACCATTTTAGCTCATTCATTGCATTTCATATTATAAGAATAACTGGAAAAACTGAGTTGTTCTAAAACTCTTAAATAGTAATGTACTTATCAGAATAAACTAAAGCTACAGTCATCAGTTACTTAGCCAGCAACTCTCAGTGTATCATTCAGGTATCATTTATTGCTCGATTAACAAATTAATGCACAATACTGTGACTCAAAATACTAAAATTAATACTGCCTGAAAAACACTGATATTAGTATGGATTATACAAAACAGAACATTGAGCTAGCAAATATACCGAGCGGAGGAGACCATAGAACCACAAATTATAGATGAGCAGGCAAGTTTGCAACAGTTTGCATTGGACCAATGACATGGATGAATCCACACAGAAAAACATAAGGAGAAAAATGGCACCAGAAAATTATACTGTGTTTAGGAGTAAAATGTACATGTAAATGTTATATGAATTATAATCAAAGTTTTTTTGTGATGGCAATGGGTCACATTCTAGACAACTGTAAACCTGAACTAGACTGAACAGGTTTCATAATGGATGAATGGAAATAACAAATGCAAATTAAAAAATGAACATATTAATGCACATATGTCACAGTCCCATTATCTAACATATTAACAAAGTGAATGGCATAAAACACACAATAGTATATATATATACACACACGCAGTAGTACATAAAGTTGGTTTTCTTGAAGCATTTGGACTCAGTTTTCTCTCTCGGGTGCAAGACAGTGTCAATATATATAGTGTGACGGGCAACCACGACCATTACCTGGCCAGTACACCAATGGAATGGACGGACTAGAGGAGAGAAGATCGCTGAGGCAATACCTCTCCTGGGCGGCTGTGGCAGCATGGATTACCACAGGGCACGCTGGGAGCTAGAGTTTGGTGCAGCGCTGAAGGATTCTGTGAGGGCTGCCAGGGGGAGCTACACAGCCCTATAATGGACTTCCACCACACCTTGGTGTGATTCCAGGTAATCTTGATGAACCACCTGGGGCACTCCCAGGTGCTGAATAAAAGGAGCCACTTCACTTCACGCTGGGAGCCAGAGTCAGGAGGTGTAGGACAAAGCCTCCTGGGAGAGGAGTGGAAGCAGCAGAGAAAGAGAGAAAGAATGAAGAAGATCAAGAAGAAAATGAAAGAAGGGACTGAGCATTATTGCTGGTGCTTTTATACTTTGCTCTGTAGTGGGGAGTGGGGAAAAGCAATGCCCCACAAGAATTAAACATTTGTTGCCTTGTACTTGTGTCACTGTGCCTGTCTGTCCAGGTTTGGGGAGCTGTATGCTCCTGGTATTCCACTATATATATATATATCCACCCATTTTCCAACCCGCTATATCCTATCTACAGGGTCACGGGGGTCTGCTGGAGCCAATCCCAGCCAACAAACCCCGGGCAGGGTGCCAGCCCACCACATGGCACACGCACACACACACCAAGCACATACTAGGGACAATTTAGAATCGCCAATGCACCTAACCTGCATGTCTTTGGACTGTGGGAGGAAACTGGAGTACCCAGAGAAAACCCACACACGGAGAACATACAAACTCCACGCAGGGAGGACCCGGGAAGTGAACCCGGGTCTCCTAAATGTGAGGCAGCAGTGCTACCACTGCGCCATATATATATACACACACACACAGTATAAACTGTATGCATATATATATATATATATACACACACATACATATATATATATATATATATATATATTTATATATACACACACACACACATACACTTGGCAATTTAAATATTCAGTCTGTTATGTGTATATGGACAATATCAACAAAAGTATTATTGCCCCAAATTCTTTATAAATACAGTATTCAGAGATGATATTACATTCAAGTTGCTCAGATTAAACATTTCTCATTCCAAGATTTATACTGGCACTTTATGGCTTTTGCAAATGACTGTCTCAGCGCAGCAAAGTAATTCCCTCCTGTCATATTTGTCTTTGGAAATTGTAACAAATTATGGTGATTTATAACATCAAACTCTTTACTTCCATTTTTTGCAAGACAAGACTGTAGCCGATGGTGAGATTAGGGGCCATCCATTAACTGTGCACAGCAGCTGACAGCAAGACATGTTTCATCTTGCACATGTGATGCTCTTGTTCCCTTTGAGGGGAGGCTGTCAACATAACTCAGGCTGAGAATTCTTTGTAAAGCGTCAAAGGCAAAATGGGGGCTTCCATCCACCTGCAAGTTTATTAATGAGGTGTGATTCTTGTCTTAAAAACAGACCCAGCCATAGCTTCTTTGGCTCTGACTATGTCCACTCTTGGGAAACAATCCAATGCTAACAGAGCCATTTCTCAGCTTTAAGGGGTGGATGTCAAAGCTGTAAAACCTTTGCATGATTTCAGCTAGCACCATCTATTTTTTTGACCTCCTCATTATATCATATGCCAGAGACCCACAATATGCTAGGTTTGCTCATCTTTAAAATGCGATGGAGACTTCTCATTCTGAATGTTTTAATTTCATTTAAATCCCAGACACAACAGAGAAAAGAAAAACTCTCTGAAATCACAGTGTCTGGTGACAGACTGTGTGATATAATAACTTGAACAGAAAACCCTGGAAAAATGTCATCCTGGGAGTAAAGACAAGAATACTTTGATTCAAACAACACTCACTAAATAGTCAGCAGTAACTGTTGACAGTATTTCAAGGATAAGTTTGGTATTTTTCAAGTCAAAGTTTTTCTTCATAATCGTGGTATATTCATTTGGCACATAAAATTGTGTTCTAAAGTGAAGCATTTTTTTAATAAATTTTTAAAGTACCTTGTCAGCTTTTGCAGTTTACAATGGGGCTTAATGGTACCAGGGTCCAAACATGAATAAAGGCTTTAACAGACAAACTATATCCCTTTTTCAAGGCATAAATGTTATAGGATATTAATCTGTGGTGTTCAGATTACATAGATATTCTAATTCTATTACACAGAGCATATCCAAGTCATGTTAGAAAGGAATAAAAAAAATAAATAAACCGTGTCACACATGTGCGCTTAGAAGGCAGCTAAAGGGCCTGAATGAGGGCAATTCCACACCAGACCAGGGGATGGTGAAGTGTACTAATCCTTTCTCTCTTTCCACTGCAGACCTCTTACTGTAATTCCGCCTGGCCCTAATGATGATGTTCCGTTTTCCGGCCCCAACAACTTCACTTCCGGTCCCAGCCCCAATGACATCACTTCATTTGCTTGGCCTTAAAGCCGCCAACTTTATATCAGCAATTCAGTTCTGTTTTGGACTCTAACCTGTACACATCTATACATCAATTCAATCCTTTTTGCAGCCAGGAACAATATACGGGTGGCTGCCCCAAACCTTTTTGTGGCTCCTTTTGTTTGTCTTTGACAACTATTTGTGAGATTTGGCCATTTAAAAATACTCACTGATTGTCTGTCTCTCTGCAGCACTGTGTGAAAGGCAAGAAATGGACGCCTGCCCATGACAGGAACAACAAGCACATGCACACTCATGCACAATCCTATTCACACAAACCTGGATTTGACATTTCAAATTATCTTTATGGCTTTGTATACGTGTTAAAGGCAATACTATCCTGGTCTGAGAGAACATGCAAACTCCACAATGGACAATGACCAGGAACATGATTTAATCCCATGATGCTAGCCGGGAAGCAGCACCAGGAATAATTTTTCTAACTTGTTGCCCTACGTAAGAGCTAATCATCTATACAGTATTTGGTTTGCTAGAAAACAACATATCCATTGTTGATATTCTCCATTGTTGATATTCTTGCAGCTGCTGTGGAATGACTTGCCTTAAATGTGTTTGGAACTGCGGTTATATTGGGTTATCAGGAACACATCTTTCATTGCTTCTTAGGCTGCAAGTACATACATGGAGAAATGAGAGCTACAAACTCGCAGGTCTGCTTTTAGTACTTTGTATATAAAAACCAGATCGAATGTTATTTACGTATTTACCTTGATTCATTTACTTATCTTCCTACAGCGTAAAGTTACAAGTAGACTGCAGAGCTTCCTATGTTTGATCGACACAGGCAAGCTCACAAAGTACAGCGACGGCGAAAGTGCGATGGCAGCTTCCACCTGCAGCTTTAGACTTCAGTACGCAAGCAACTCTCTCACGTTGGTGTGAACGTGACAGTGAGAATAAAACTGAATAAAAAAAAAAACACTAACCTTTACAAGTACCATGAATTTACACCGGCTCTTACAGACTCAAATCAAATGTATGTTTTTATGCTATAATTGTATGAATAAGAGCAGCTCACTTCTCAAAATGGAGGCATCCGGGGTCGAACCCGTGACCTTTTGATTACCAGTCAGCAGTTCTTACCAGTGCACCACCAAAGCAAACATATTAAAGATGTGTCAATGTCACACCTTAACGTGGGTTCTTTTTCTGCACTTATATCTCCTATATATATTTCTCTTCTGGTTTGTCCTGCTAACTCTTTAGAACCGGTCTCCCCCCACATGCAGACCACACGGCACTTCTTGATTCCTATTCCTCCTTCGGACTACCACGTTCTCCGCTCCTCTCTCATGACCCCATTGGTGTCACGTCACCGCCCGATATCTAGCCTGACCACGTGACCTTTCACTTCGCCATGTGTGTGCCTGGGAGTCTTTTCCATAGCCTCCTACAGAAAGGAACTCTCTCGACCATTCGCATTGGTTTCGCTCCTTGCTATTTTCATTATACTGTGACGGTTGTTTCCTAAGCCTTTGTTATAAAACGAACGACAGTATCTTCTCTGTCGACGGGTTTTTGTACAACGTCATCTCTCTTCCGGGATCCGGCCACTGCTTGTTCCTATCAGTGGGTTATTTCTTGACACAAACGGCTGACGAAGGCAATGCACTCTCACTACGATATAGGGCAGTAGATTTTGTTGCATCACATTGGGACAGATTTGGAGACGTTCTTCATGTTGTTCTTTCCAACGCAAGTTGAGTTATCACAACAAGTCAGGAGTACTATCAATACATGGCAACATCTGGAGTTTATGGTGGTGAAGCTGAAATTCAAGCTCTTTCCAAGATTCTCCATGCTACCATTGTCATTTACTTCAAACATGACCCCAACATCCCGCCTTGCATTACGTTTGCAAAGATTTGCGTTAATCTACAACAACCAGTTTTCAGCCACAGTCAGTTGTACGTGGCTTTTTCTAGGGTTAGATCTTTTGACTCATTATCTATCATCTCCAGCAAAACACCTATTCACAACTGTGTCTTTCAAGAAGTATTTTCACCGTTTTCCATTCCTATTCTTACACCGCCGTATGCTACGGCGGGCGTCGGCTAGTTCTTGAATAAAAGCACATTTGTTTTGTTATAATTGTACCTTTTGTGAAAGTTTATATTTGATATTTGGACTTCAGGCTTCACACATTATACACTTCATGTCTATATTTTGCAAAATATTACTAAAACATGAAAGTCGTTTCTGTTTTAAGAATGTGTTTATATAGGTTGTTGTAGACACAAGCAGGTAAACAGACTTGAGCTGAGAGAACTTTCTGCCGTTTCTGCGTTGGTGGGGCAGATGGGATAGCAGGCTGCTTGCTGCTTGTGCTTATCAACATATTTACAACACAAAAGACACTGATGGAGAGGTGCGAAGGGATTTAAGGTGAATCAGGATTACAAGTTTTTTGTAGGCTCTAGTGTTATATCGAAACATTTGCCTATTCAAAGTGGGCATAACTGGCAAACTTTAAATATTTTCAATTTCACTATGGGCCCTGTTACCTTTCACACCCATAGTAAGCTGCAAAAATTTCACAGCACCAGTTCATCACAAGGAGCAGTCACACACACAAACATATAACAGTAATTAAATGAGACACTTTACGATAAACGCAAAAGAGACTTCGCCCAGTACCAGTTATGTATAAGCTACTAATATTTGTACAGAACTGTAAATGAAGTATGAATCCGCAGCAAGGTCATTATGCATATTTTTATCAAGCAAGCAACTTTCTTTAAATTAGAGGATTCTGGGTACTGTGCAATGATGTTTGAAAACATTAAACAAACTCTTTAATTTCTGAATGGCAGTAGTAGTGTAGGATACACATTCCGACCCTAGCCATGGGTACTTTATGTGAATAAAAGGGGTACTCATTATCATGGCAAGTAGTTATGTGAATACAAGATCCAGCGCTGGAGTGAAACAGAGGGAGCTTAACTAGACCCCAACTCTTTCACACAAGTACAACCACAAAAGTCTGAGGTTAAAATAAACTGCTTTTATTAAGCAAATAACCTAACACAGGTTTCATTCACCACCCACAGGTACAATTCTTTCACTTTCCATTTCTTTTCTTCCTGTCTTTCCTCCTCCACTATCCTTCCCAGTAAAACGTTGTTCGTCCTCCACACCCAACTGCAACTCACTTGGCTGAGCTGGAGCAGCTGCTTTTCAACTCAAACCTGGGAGTACTTCTGGAAGAACACCTGGGTCAGGCAGAACCTTTCTATGACAAGGAAGCCTGCCCCACAGCAGCTCCCTGTAGCACCTGAGATCCTCAACAGGGCTGCATACCAAAACTACAACTTCCATGAAACCTTGTAACTGTACAAATGGAAGCTACTGTATACCAGCATACACATGGCCCTGGGAGGCACTCACCTTCTGTCTTTCGCTAATAGTGGCCTCCTGACTAGGAACGGAATGATCAGGATGCCCATTTATCCATATCCTTACTTTATAAAGGATTCCTGGCCAGGTAAGGAACCATCCACCCCAGCTGGGATTCCAGCCAGCTTATGTCGTCTATGTAAAATATTCCATATAAGGGAGAGGATGGGTTATCTGACTCAAAGAAAAAGATTTAAAAAGAAAGGTCTAGAAGCTGTATAATGTGTTCGTAGTGAGAAGCATTTGCAGATCTAACATTTTATGTAGTTGCATTTTATGTTTACCTTAGATACGAATGATTTATGCAATCTGATTTAAACTGAATGTAGTTTTATATAGCCCCTTGACTATAAGTTGCCATAAAGCACTATACTGATTGTCACACATGTATCTTCTTATAGTATACAGTGATCCCTCTTCGATCGCAGGGGTTGCGTTCCAGAACCCCCTGCGAAAGGTAAAAATCCGCAAAGTAAAAACCATGTTCATATGGTTATTTTTATATAATTTAAGCCCTTATAAGCTCTTCCACACTTTTATAAACATTTCCCGCACAGTTATACAGCATAAACCCTTTGTATTCTCTTAGATATTAGGTAATATTCGTTGAAATTATGTATGTAAACACACTGTTTATATACAGTAAAACCTAAACATTATTTTAAAGATATTGAACGTCTCCAATATCACATATGCTACAGCCATTACTAGGGCCCATGATTTACCGCGGCCCGCAAAATTTAATGCCACGCCGCAGAATTTAGGGTTTTGCAGCGGAATTAACCTAACTGCCGCGGAAAATACCAAATCTGAATGAAATCTCACCATTTGAGTCATATTGATATTAGTATGATTAGTTTTGATTACTTCTTTAAGTTCTTTCTTTAGCCTATTGCATCATCTCATTAATATCTCGTTCGTTGCTACTGAAATCGAACACAGTGGAGCTACAGTCCAGTTAAAGAAGCTGTCGGCGTTGCTGCAAAGTACTGATAAACTTAACGAGCTGAGAGCTGAACTTGAATTTGTATCTGTGTACTGCCAGCCAATTATGAACACTCTGACTTCTTTTGAGGCACAGTCGTTCATGGCTGTCGATGTCTACAACAAAGTGTCTGACTTACTGTCTTGCCTGAAACCGCCTGGATTTCCAATTGCAACCAGCAGCTGTGAAGATGCAAAACACAATGCTGCTGCTAAACTTGAAGAACATTTTGTGCGAACCAAACAGCCGGCAATAGCCCTTTTCAGATCAGTGAGAATATTTGATCCGCGACAGCTACCACTCTTATCGAAGTATTTTGCTGATCATGCACAATCAGTGCCAACAATGATGGCTTCAGCAGATGAATGGCAAGCTTATCTGGACATAGCATCTCGTAAAGTAATTCCAGCTGATATCACTGCTTTTTGGCGTGCCTTAGAGGACAGACTGCCTCGCTCAGCAGCTCTTGCTAAAGTTTACATTGCGTTGCCGATCTCTTCTGTTGATGTGGAACGTTCGTTCTCAAAATATGGATCGGTGTTGTCACCACTGTGATATTCTCTGTCACAAGAAAACCTACGAGCTTACAGTGCCGTTTTCTTCAACAATAAATAAACAATAACTTTAGAAACATTATTCGATAGTTTGTTGAGAATAATATTATGCCTACATATGTTTCAGCATCGTTTGCCTAAAGCAAATCTGTAGATTAAAATGTGCGGATGTGAACGCTTTGATATACCTATTTGACTAGTATTACGAATTATGATTGATTATCATAAGGATTAGAATAAGAAAAATTGTATTTATTTTGCTTGTGTTATGAATTGGTGTTATGGAGTTCTGGTACTGCATTTGCCGTGCGAATTTTAAAAAACATGCTGCGGAATTTACGATTTCTTGCCGCGGTAAATCGTGGGCCCTAGCCATTACGATAGACAGGCCACCAGCAATAAATACGTACAATGCAAGAAAAATTGTATACAGTAAAATGTGTGTGCAGTGACACTAAACATACATACATGTGCTAAGTACTGTACGTAGAAAATTAATTATGGTTACTCACCAACAATGACATGACGACTTGTCCGATAACGATGAGTTTAATTTTACTGCACAACAAAGGACAGCGTTACAGCTCTTCTAAAGGAGCCTCTTCAGGTGACTGTGTTGCACCACCATTGTTCTTCTTCCGGCAGTCTTCAATCCAAATCCCTAAAGCAAATTCCATCCAGACTACCACCTTACTATGTCCACTTACAACTCGTTTTGCGCCCTGGTTAAAGGACATTGTGGCCATAGATCTTATATTCTTATATTCAAAGCAACTGAGGAAGCATGTACCAGAAATAAAAAGACCCATTGTCCGCAGAAACCCGCGAAGCAGCGAAAAATCCGCATTATATATTTAGATATGCTTACATATAAAATCCGTAATAGAGTGAAGCTGCGAAAGTCAAAGTGCGATATAGCGAGGGATTACTCTAATACACTACCGTGGCTGTCCGTTTGTCCAGGATTTTAAATTACTTGTAGCTCGCAAACAGCTTGACCTATTGACTTACAATTTACCACACATATACAACGTGACATCTACTATCCTCTTTTGGGGTGATGATTGACCTCCAAGGTTATTCCTCTTTTTATTTTTATTTTATTTTATTGTAGAATCAACTCTCGACAGCGGCCAGCAGGGTGGCCATGCGGCGCATGTGTACGGGCACCATTCTCATCCCTACCACCTTCGCCGTCACTTCCTCTACCTCTTCATATCTTAAATCATTCTTGAGGCAGATTGAAGACTTAAGTGCCAGCTGAAGTGAAAAATGAAGGAAAACGTACTAAGTAATTGCAACACAAACGCTGACTTAATCAGTTTTAATGCAAAAAGATGCCAACGAAAGAAGAGAAGAAGCAGGCCGCTAGGATGGGAAAAAGAAGAGCTGCTCAGGAAGCAGCAAGCGCATCAACCTCTGAGCAAATGATTGCTAAACGTAGAGAGAAACAGTATGAAAGCTATGAATGCTCAAGTTCAAGTGTATTCACTGCACCTTATTGTGCAGTGCGCCATTACTTGTAAAAACACAAGTGCAATAGTTAATATACTTAAGAACAGGAGCCAAGGAAAACAAAAACTCTAATGCAATGCAAATGAAAATCTGCTAAATAATAGACTTCCCAGGTCTCACTTTATACTGCACTAACAATATCTTTATACTAGGCCAGCAATATAAGAACACTTAACACTTTTACTTAAAATAAGACCAATTCTATTCCATCTACTTCACATAGTTATCTAGAGAAACTGTCACAGTATGTCATCCCACATCTCTAAAGATCACAGTACCCCCTCTTCAATATGATGACTGGGTAGTTTGTTTCAGATTTCTCATTAACGTATAAGCAAAAATGGTCTTTCAGTGTCCTGCTTTGAATACACCTCCTCTTAATTACTATGAGTGTCCTCAAGAGTGCATCTCTCAATTTAGCTGAGAGAAATGTGCTACATTTATTTCAGCAATAACTTTGAATTTGAAAAGCTGTGTTACATTTTTGCAGAATCAAAGCATCAAAACATTTACCTTAGGCACATGCACACATGAAGGTATTTTGAGACATTACATTACAGTTAAATATTTATCATTATGATCCATTTAATTGAAAGATATCTGACTAATGGTGTACCCTTTGCCCTAGTATCCTTGTACTAATTGATTCATCTCAGTACACTACACAACCCATGTATTTAAGACTGAACCTGTTGACAAGTGCATTGATAACAACACCTCATACTGAGGAAAAGCATCTGGGGATTCCTAGGCTAAAGGAATTTTCATTTAACATAGTTAGCAAAGTCGCTCGTTTTTTGTTTTTGTTTTTTTTTTCTACAGATGGTCAGCCACATAAAGTAGGTTTACATCCAGAACGGGATCAGCCTGAAGCACGTACTGTATGTGTAAAAATACACTAGGCAACTACAGAATATGGGGGAAAAAATGTATGTTATGGTTCACATTCAACACTGGAACACTGTAGTGACCCTGCCTCAGCCAAAACCTATAATATGCGGCAAATTAAAACTATTTGCAAAAACGAATGCTTCAAAAATATCTATACTCACTGACATTAAGAAATGCTTTCATATTTTTATTTCCTGCTAATGTGGTAGTGTTTTACTTTGCAGCTCCTTCTCCGAAGCTAATGCTATATTTATATTAATGAATAATGAATGAGGCTGGTCACAGGTCACAATTAAATACTTGTTGTATACTAATTAAACACTTCACAAGTGCATATTGCTTAACAGTAAGTGACTAATACATATATATTAGGTGATAAAAGCTTTACTGTTTTATATTTCTGCCTATTTGTAACAGCTTCCCACAAATAAGTAGGCACATGAAAGCCTAAAGCAGCATTAGCGGAGTTGTGGTTTCTTTGGAATAATGCAATGCAAATCGAAGTACACTTTCTGCTACTGAAGTACACCAAGGATCACTAATAAATGAGGATGACAGATAAGGGAATAAAAACTCCAGTTCAGTATAACAACAGATCATAACACCTCCTGAGGTTATTAAGTCGTGTGTGATTTCAAAACAGTGCATCTAAGCATCAAGGATACTGCTAGCCATCTATAAATCACTGGATTTTTTTTATTTGTATTCATCAGATGCACCTGGCTTCATTTAAAAAAATATATGTATGCTACAAGCCAACTTGTTGCTTATGTTGTTCAATTTCAAGATGCCTGAGGGTCAACTTCACACGCCTAATACAACAATGACAAATAGCATTAAAACAAGCTTGTAGCATTACTATGTCAGGATCCTCTTGAGAGAGTTATGGCTTTAACCTGTGTACACCATCTATATAACCACCTGACTGATTATTTTTGTATTGTCAACTGTAATATAGTCATCCCTGTCACTTTTCCAAACCATTAATTATTTCAAAAAGCGTTCTTTCTAGCAAATTATTATTCATAGGTACTCAACCTTTGGTTACTACTTAAATCCCTAAACTGGAATGAAATGCACTTCATTATCTAAACAAAGATGGATCCATACAGATATATAATCCTCTCCCCACTGCCCCGGTGCTGAATGAAGTGAACAAACAGATTAAGAGAATTCAGAGTTCTTCAGGTGAGTATGGTGAAGCAGAAATAAACAGATGTAAAGTTTTCAATGTACTGTAGGAAGAAAAAAATAGATGGGATAGGTGATGGTGGATTGAAGCTGAAAAGTAAACATAATGAAACCACCTTTTGGGTCATGGAGAATTCATCATTGTCTGCAAACAGAGAGACAGTGAGCAGAATCAATTATAAAAGCAATGGGCTGGATACCTCCATGTGTGCACTACAGGTCTACTGAGGTTACACTTAACCTATATAATGTGCTTGTGATGCTGTTTTTACAACACTGCGTACAGCCTTAGTCTCCACATCTCAGTAAAGACATCGAGATTATAGAACGTCTAGAAAAGAAATGGGGCCATGCTAATTAGAAGACTATGGAGTATGAGTCATGAGGATAGACTAGAAGAGTTAAATGCTATTCGCCCTTAGCAAGCAGACTTAAGGAATATTCCAACATTAGCCATTATGAAGGAAACTATTAAAATTAGACAATGAGTATAAAGGGCACAATTAAAACCAGGTGAAGTGTAAAATAACAAAATCTTTTTTAAATGGAATATTATTAAATCTGTTGAATGAGTCCCTGGGGAGTATGGTGGAAAGCAATTCCAATATTATTTAAGGGCAACACTGTGGCAAGGAGTATAGCAAAGCGTTCTCATGGATTCAGTTGCCTGGGTTTAATGGTTTCTGTGTTTGGATGGTGTCTGTAGTTTGGATGCGTTCTCCTTCTCTGTGTGGGTTTCCCTCCTACGTTCCCTAAGATATTCTGGTTAGGTTAACTGTTAGCCTGTGGGTTTAGACATAAATCGGTCCTGCAATGGACTGGATTTCTTTCCAGGAGTATTGTCAGTATAGACTTTGGCTCCCCATGGATGGATTAAGTGAGCCTGAAAATGTTACATCGATGTTATTTTAAAAAGACCAGTTTGAGGTTGAGCACATTCTTGTAATACCCACCACAAATGAGCCAAAAAAGTAGAGCAGTCTTCCAAAAAAGCAATGCAAAGGGTCAGACTTACCCTTAATTCTTATTTGAGCCCACTGGAAAGGCCTCGTGTCCATGCTGCTTAGCTCTAAACTCAAAACACAGGCTTTAAGGCTAAGGCTTTTAATGTTCAGAAAACATCTGTCAATATCCACAATAGATGATGGGAAGCTGTACAACCCTCTGTCAAACAAAAAACGAAGGCAGTTCCTTAACATTTTTAATTATTTGTTATAAAATATATATTAAAAAAAGGAAATTAAAGGAAAAAAAGAGAAATCCCAACAAGCACTAAACCATTATCACTAGCTGTAGTTGAGGCAGGGGTCAAAACTACAAATATCAAAAAAACAAGAATAAATCAAAATCAGGAGTCAAAAACCAGCAATGCCAAAAATACAGTTACAACTGCAGCTTTTTCTTTTATGAAGCTGTGGTAATCATCAGGTCACCTCGGCCCTTGAAATCCAATCTTTATGGGGACAGGGAAGAAGACAAATAACACTAATACATATATCCTTGATACCTTACAAAACTGAAAATAATTAACCAACAGTCATAATATTAAATAAATATAATGACAAAACAAAACCGTAACACAGAATTAATAACAGAATATGACAACTTTAAATACAAACACAAATACTAAATAAAAAAGAAATAAATCTGACCCTGAGCAGCAGCTTTGGCTGTACCATAACATGCAGGTCTTGAAAGGTTGCACTACAACTTGTCCGACAGTCGCTATCTATTTTATGTCTGTAGTGGAATGCTTTTAATTACTGCATGGTTTCCAATTGTGTCAAAAAGATTCTCTGGGGTGAATTGTTCTTTTCCTTATATAACCAGAGATGTGCATATTTTGCAAGAGCAATATATAAGAGTAAACCATCACAATCTACTCATCATGCTTATCTGCTCTGTCTAACTTAGAATTGCAAGGGCCAGAGCATAGCTGGGCAGTCCTGCCCAAGGCACAATCACAGACATGCATACAGTCATTCATATGGCACCTATTTCAACAATCTATTTAGCAGTAAAAGAAGGCCTTTGGGATATGGAAGAAGATAAAAAACTCACACAATGCAGTGACCACATCCAGATGTTGTGTGGCAGCAGATCTAACCAACATCGCAGTGGTGCAACGCTACTTGTTAAACAAAAATCTATCCTCTTGTGATGAGCAGATAAAGATGAAATTGATATCTTCTTATCAGAAAACATAATTTATACATTTTTTACTTGTCACATAGTTATACACACAGCACAGTATCTAGTGATATGCTTAGTTGCTGAACTCCGAGTCTGTGCCTTAAGTAGAATATAAACAATAAACAATGATGCACAACTTTATAAACATCAAAAATCATTATGTTAAGTGACAGAATAATTAAATGATACATTGATAACTTAAAAGAATTTACAACAGCACATGTTGTAGTTCTAGACACTGTCCTCATTAGGATATGAATGGACTGTGGAAAGAAGCTCCTCTTCTGTCTCTCTGAACTGGTCTATAGGCAGTGATAGGATTTCCCTGATCTCAGCATTTTGTTGGGATGACTAGTATCCCTGATTCCTTTCTTTCCCTGATCTGGCATCACCTGGATCAGATGTCCTAGAACAGGGGTCACCAACTCTGGTCCTAGAGGACCACCATGGCTGCAGGTGTTCATTCTAACCCTTTTTTTTTAATGAGTGCCCTGTTTGTGTTTCTAACTAACGTCTTGTGAATTCATTTTAATTGAATTGCTTTTTTAAGATTTGTTCCCCTGAATTTCTTCATCGTTCCTCCTAATTGCTTCATTTCTTTCCTTACATGGCACCCAAACAGAAATGAAATGTGAAGTGAGTGAGCAAACAGAAGACCAACCAAGTCAGGGCCTCAAACTCCAACCAATTTCACTCCAACCAGTTGCTTAATGAGGTGCCAATTCTTGTCATTAATTAAACCAATTCTTTAATTTTGTGACTTGTTGCTGCTCTCGTGGTACATTAGCAGACATTTCTGAAATTACTGATTTTCTCTTTCTAAGAGCACTGATAAAATGTTTTGGAGACCTGAGCAGATCAACATTTCTGAGACCTTCATCGTTCTTTATTTTCAGATATTGTACCTAGAAATTACAGAGTGCACACTCAGTGATGTGTTCAGCTGACTGCCCCATTCTCTGCAGAGCCTTACGGTCCTGCTGCGTGCTGTTTCCAAAACTAGTGGTAATAGTTCCTGTCAGAATAGATCTGATGGTGGATGAGTAGATTTTGTTTAGTAACTGGGAATGAAGCCTAAAATCCCTGAGGTTTCTGAAGAGGCAGAGATATCATTTTTCAACAAGGTGTCGATATGCTGGAGCAGGTCAAGTTCTCTATGATGTGGAGACCAAGATATCTAAAACTGTCCACCCTCTCCACCTGAGTGCTGTTAATTCTGAGGGATGGTAGTGCCTCTGCAATTTTTCCCCAAAGAACAACTAGTAACCTCAAACACTTGAAATAGTTATATTAAAATATTACAATTACTGTCACTTAATTCTTTCTTGTGGGGCTGTGAGAGGTTAAAGCTTATGCCAGAAACATCAGGTGTTGGGCAGAAACCAACCCTGGGGAGGATGCCAGTCTGTTGCACGGCCCATGTGCCTAACAATTTAATATGCGCATCTATTTGGATATGAGAGGAAAAGCTGAGAAAAACCCATGAAGGCAACAGAAGAATGCATAAACTCAACACAACCATTGACTAAGCATGGGATTTAATCCCTAGAAGGTGGACCTTTGAGGCAGCAGTGCAAAACTTTGCACAACCATTTCAATCCTGTCTCTTGTTATTTGCTAAAATGGCAAGTTCAGAGAAATATGGGCACATTCTGCTGCATAATACACCTTTATATGGTTGGATTGCTTAGAATAAAGACCTCTGACCAGGCTTATCCATCCTTGCAGTATGTGAACAGAAATGAATAAACTAATGTTTTGGGCTAAATGTCTTGTTTCTTTTATTTTGAAACTTTGCCATCCTCAGCTGAAGAAAACACAAACTGAAGTCAAGTGGTTAAGCTAATGAGTGCACATTTGGCGAGTGGGACAGCTGGGAATGGGAACAGTATCCTTGTGCCTACTGCATATGTTTAGGTTCCACCACTTAAACATAGGAGATGCTCTGAATTATCATATGGAATAGAAATATAAGAACCAGTAGCTGAGGCTGAAAATACATCAGACTGGGCATTTAATCAAATTAAACATTTCAATAATATACAATTTTTTAAAGCAGAGGAAGGATGAATATGCACAGGAGGAGTAAGCTTTCCAAAAAGAATCCATCGCACAAGTCTGAACAATGCTTATAAAGGAGTAACAGATAGTCTCCTGAAACAAAAATGAACAGAACAGCACAAACAATATATTTATTTTTATATTGCATTTATTACAGAATCCTTCTAGGCCAGACTGTGACCTTGGTATGGTAGAACCTCTCTGGTCACATGTCTTGTGCTCCTAATAAGGATGGCAAATTGATCTAAGGGGATGAGGCAAGTCAAAATTATACTCACATGATAGTTGTCAGTAAATCTAAATTATTATCACTCAGAATGGTAATATTATGACTAACTCACAGAACCAGATCTGGGAATGAGATCAAAGACAACAACTGCCTGTTAACGGAGTCCCTATATTGCCTGTTTGGGCTTAGGTGGAAAAATGCATGTGAAAATAGCACGTAGGCTCACTAATTTCACTGTACTCTGTACATTGAGTTTCAATGAAAGCTGAGTGACAGGTTTTGAGGGTTTTTCAAAGTGAATTGAATCACACTGCTGCACTGACAACCAAAGGACTAAATCCCTACCAATAAACAGAAAAGCATGGGTACCTTATTTTCTACTCTTGTCTCTTAACTTGCTTGTTTTCTTTACTTGGGGGCTTCCTGTGCCTGGGGGCTTAATGCCTCACTTCCTGATCCGCGCATGCACTAAAGACTTTTGATCGTCTAGGGCAGGGGTTCTTAAACGTTTTATTATGAAGACTCAGAAAGAGGTTATTACCATAATGACAACCAATATACACATAAACAAATATCTAAGAACAAATAATTACAAAAATAAAGTCAATAAATATCAAGCATATTTCTCACATGAATATCACTAAAAGAAAAAGTAGAAAGCAAACTTACCTTTAATAAAACAACAATTATATTCAAAACAGGGAACAGATTCCTGAGGTATATCACTGTCAGTGTCTTTTCTGATTGAGGTAGACAAAAATACATAGTGTTGTGTGTCATTTAAAAATGGTTGTAGGATTTTTGTGTTAAAATAGTTCTGTGTTAACTGTGGAAGCAACTTTACAAGCTACCGAGAATAAGATCTACGTTCGTTTGTGAATTACTGTCTCCAGCCTCACTTTTCATTTCAGCTAGATTATGAATGAGGCTGAACAATTGTATGCCTCTCTTTGCAATCATCTGGGTTGTATTGAGTTAGATTAGGAATAAAGTAGTCAAAAACTATTCAATGCAGAATAATGGCCTTGTCTTAAACGACATTTTTAACAACTAGCATTTTTCAAGTAGGCTCCCCCATTAACAATACATTCTTCTAAATGAGTTTGAAAATCGTTTGGCATATCCTGGTTGTCATTTGTGAAAGTCGTATTTTATGATATGGTGGTAATGGGAGCACACAACTGTCAGCTTACCAACAGTCCAGAGTCAAGTTCTTTCTTAAACTTTGAGTGACCTACATAGCTTAGCAGAAGAGTTGTCAATATATAGAAATGCATACGGAGATGGTGACCCCTGTTTCTAGACTACTTGCCTTTCTTTTTAATGAGACAAAACATTAAATTACGAAGCAGAGCTACACCAACTATCTGATTTCTCCACTCCAACTGTCTACTGTCAACCTCTCACTAGTTGTTCATTCTTTCTTTTTAAATAATCAATAAAAATGTTATTAGTACTGTGGTGGGAATTCATCCATCCATCGTCCAACCCGTTGAATCCAAACACAGGGGTCTGCTGGAGCCAATCCCAGCCGACACAGGGCAGGAACCAATCCCGGGCAGGGCGCCAACCCACCGCAGGAAACACACTAGGGACAATTTAGAATCGGCAGTCCACCTAACCTGCATGTCTTCGGACTGTGGGAGGAAACCGGAACACCCAGAGGAAACCCACGCAGACACGGGGAGAACATGCAAACTCCACGCAGGGAGGACCCAGGAAGTGAACCTGCGTCTCCTAACTATGAGGCAGCAGCCCTACCACTGCACCACCGTGCCGCCCCATGGTGGGAATTACTGCTTACAATTTAGCAAGTAAGTAGCCAACCAACCATCAGAGCTGGCCTTAGGGCGAAGCGAACGAAGCGACTGCTTCGAGCCCACAGCTGGAGGGGGCCCACTGTGCCCAAGGTTTTTTTTTTCCTGTGATGCGACGCTGCTGCGGAGGGCCCAATGGAGCAACAGACTCCTTCACTTCAACCTCTATTACTAATTTTTTTATATATATAATTCACAGGCAACATATTCCATCACCTAATTACTCCACGTGGACATCTCCACTCAGCACTCCAATCTTCATTACGCTTCACTCTGTCCTCAGTAGGCGGCCACTTACGCTTCAGCCACATTGCATTCTCGACAGAACATAAAAGGGGCCCTTCTCTTCGTAAAGCCATCACTTTCCTTCATATCAATATAGTTCCATTTTGTTAAAAAGAACTGCCCCGGACCCCCTAGCTGCAGGGGTCGGGCCCCGTTTGCTTCGGGCCTGAAATTGTCTAGGCCCAGCTTTGCAACCATTTGTCCATGGCTTCTGAAATTGTATTTAGCACTACTTTATATATAACCTCTAATCTATTCACTCAACATCCACAACATCCTGGTAATTGTCACATCCTTGTGCCTATCTGTTATTTTCTTTTTAACATTTCCAACCAGTACTGAGGTGCTTTCCTGTCATAAGACTGTGTGTCTTTCTCTCCTCTCTCCACCTTTCTTATTTGTGTCCTAGGTGTTGGTAATACCAGTCAGATTGTTTCACCAGTTTGTTTTACGTAGTGGTGGTGGTGTAGTAGGGAATATTTTTCATATTTTTGTATTATAGAAAGGAAAGCTCAATAGAGTTGTTAATATTATACAAGGTTTCCCACATCAATGTACTGAATGAGGATTTATTTTCTTAAAGATACAGCAAGAATTAAAAAAATAGGTTACATCTACATCTTGTTGAAACAGCAGTGAAAATCAAATGCATTATGTGTAACTTAACATAACATTCTCAAACCCACCCAATCCAATTTAGAAACACTGGAAACCAGGGCCTGTCCTGGCAGTATCAGGTCCAAGCAGGAACCAACAGCGGATGAAGCATTGAAAACGATTTTTGCATATAAGGTTAATGAAATTCCAAGTGTTTAAAGTGATTTTTTTTTTACTACAATACAAATGGCAAAACTCCAATAAAAGGAAATTCAGGGCATCAGTGTAATTATTGTACCTCAGTGGGCGACTAATGCTAATCATTCACACGGGCAGCATTTGTGCAGACCACTTTATAGGTCTGTATAAAAGAGAACTTTGGGAGACTTAAGTAAACGTGAAATGTGAACCTAGATTACAACCATATACAGGACTGCTGTTTTAGAAATATTGCTCTACAGTAAATAGTCCTTTGATCATTGCTTTTTGCCTTTGTGTTATTCCTTGTATTTTTGCAGTACAAATCAAAAATTGAAAAGCACTAGTACATTACTGAAAGCCTGAGCAGAGGCTTTGTAAAGGATGTCTTGCCAGCCTCCTGTAAAACTTATTAAAGGGGAGGCTGGGGTAGGCTGCACCTCGGGAACGTTCTGCTCTCCGAAATGCGGCAATGATACACCTGAAGGACGGGCAGAGAGCAGTAGATTACTCAGCAGATATGTCAGATAATGATTTTTTCGCTGACTCCTTCTTTCAGCAAATGAATGTTCCTACACTCCACGTGTGAAAATTAATGAAGTAACTGATAATGCAGTTTTTTGTAGTAAAATGGAGTTCAGCTTTGTACCTTTGACTAATGACTGGTATATCAAGGACTGAAGAAGAAACGCAAAGTATAGCACTATAAAAGTTCCTTATATGTAAGGCTAAATCGACTACAGCCAGACTGGATTTGGGTGGCACAATGGCGCTCCTGCCTCACCACTCTAGAGTGCTGTATTTGAATCACCGTCTGTGTGAAGTCTGTATGTTCCCCCAACACCTGCAAGGGGTTTCTCCTGACTATACTGGTTTTGTCCCACATTACTCAAATATGCTTGTAACACCAATTGCCTCTGAAGTGTGTTCTGAAGATGACTTGTGTCCCATTCAGGGTTGGGAGAAGGAGTGCCTCCCCATGGTTATAATTCTGGACAACAAGCATAGGAAATGAATGGATAGACTACATTTCTCAGTGACCTCAGTTCACTAATACCAAGTAACATGGTTGTCAATTTAAATACATTTTTTTGTTATCTTGTTAAGCCTTGAAAGTTTATCTGAGTGTTGAATATAAGAACTGGATATGTATACACCACTTGTCTTCCTCATAGCTGCCCTTTCCACCTCTGAGCAGAAGATAAATGACAAACCTCCTGAGAAAATAAGTTGATTCCCTTATAATAAATGTATAAGTTTAATATGTCGCTGTGCTCTGTACAAATATATTTTATAAATCTACCTTTTTCTACTCACATGCACAAAGCCAGATTTAGCACAGGAGTTCACCATATAAGAACTGCTAGGCAAGCATTTTAAGACAAGACAAGTTAGGGACAACTGCGAAATGGGCAGTCACTCACACTGAGGGCCATTGTATACTATTTTTGTATGTCAAACTCAGCATGAAATTGTATCCTTTTGCCTTGTTTGGAATGGCATGATTCACCTAAGTGGGGGCCTGCAAATGAAGAAAGAGTATAAAGCCTTGGAACATTGCCCGGCACACCTTTGAAGCTGACAGACGGATGGGAGATAACGTCATCCTATCCTGAAAATCCTTCTAACGCAGTGACGAAAATGGCAGACTCTACACATCGGGCCCCCACTCCCAAACTGAGTTCTTGCCATGGGCTTCCTTCGTCTGTTATGCAGCGTAAACCATCATTAAAGAAAGCTAAGTTATTTCTCCTATGTGATTTCTTACCGCCATATCACTAAGGGAGGGGTATTGCCTTTTTATATTATATCTATATAGATTCAGGTTATGTAACATGCCGCAATTACAAAAGAACTCATTCCAACGAGGGAGCTAACGCCCCCTGCTGGATACATCTATTTACCCAGCAGCACTCATCACTATAATGTCATCAATATCACTACTTTGCAACACAGTTCACATTCAAACTGTCAGATTGCACCCGGTATGAAAGCCAACAAAATCTTCAGCTGGCCAGCTGACTTTTTACTTGGTCAATCAGGCACCCATGGTATAAACAGGGTGAAAAAAATCACATTGTGCTGGTGAAATGGACGTGCCTGACTCCCTTGAGTTCTGGTCAAAGAGGCGTAAATTAAGTAACAAGCCTTCTAAGCAAATGAGGCAGCCCCACCAGATTGTACATCTGATCCTGCCTGCTGAAGCCATCATATCATTTCTCTATGAACGCTCCCACAGAGCTACAGACAAAATGTTGCAGGTGGGTGGGCTTGAAACAAGCCACTAAAAATATGTTTAGCTAAACTCTCTCTACAAATAAGACAATCCAGCCTTGGCATAAGACAATGCAGAAAACAGTAAGTTGTTGGCCCTCCTCTGCAGAAAATAACAGGTATTTAATTTGAAACCATTACATTTATAACTGAACACAATTCCAGTTAAATGAAGGTTCACTGCCTAGAGATGTCTCAAAGTAAGAACATTTTTGTAAAGATGAAATGATTAAGAGCAGAATAATGTTTTCCATGTAACCTCATGACTCCCCAAGGGGGTTAAGAATAAATATTAATGGATGATAAAGTTTATTTCCAGTTTTCTTTCTTTACACTTGTACCTCCTATCTTGGTGCTTTTAATTGCTTCTCCAGCTCCCAGTCAAAATAAATAAATAAATAAACAGACCCTGGGGGAAGACATTTTCAGCAGTGAGAGCACTGTACACATTCCACTGTAAACCGGGAACTTGACATGAAAAGCCATGCCGTGGGATTTATTGATTACATCTCTCTAGTGGTTATCACTCTGACAGTCCCCAAAGGTGATCATTACTGCCGGACGACTGAGTCAATAAACATCATCAAGGTGCTATAACTAAACGGAGCTGGGAGGATGTATGAGTGTCATCCATTTCCCAGGGAGCCAGATGTACACTTTACACCAGTGCTTAGGTCATAGTGCCATCTGTTTCTGGAAAAGCCATTATTCCCCACACATGTCTCCCACATTTGTCTCACCCCTTTGAAAAATGTTGATCCTTTGGTCATTTTCAGTTATTGCAGAATCCTCCCCTTTTAAATATACTTTGCATTCTTAATATTTCTTGAGGAATTCACAATGAGCACCAAATAAAGTTTACTGTATGTTTTCTTCTTTGTTAACAATATGTGCCAATAGAAGGAAGCAGAAATCAACAACAAACCATTTAAAAATATAAATGTAAGAATGCCCAACACCCTGCCCACAAGGCTCTGTAGCAAGAAAGAGTGAAAAACGCAACAAGATCTGAACAATCAGAGTGGGAAGGCACAACCACACAAAAAATAAAGCTGTACAGAAAACAAATCACAGCTTCCATCCATGCAGCTTCAAACAACTCAAATGCTGGACTGCCAATTTGAAATACTGGAGCCTGCCGTACCACTAATTGTTGAGAGTTAAACAGTTATTTTATTGAGAAAGAGAAGTTGAATCAGTTTGAAAGGCATTTATTTATGAGCTCACTTAGTTGGATAAATCTGGTGCCAAATACTGAGCTACAAATTACATGATGCTACTTCCCACATCGCCCAAGACATGTATGGTAGAGTGTTTGGTATTTTTTAGAGAACCTGAACGGAGTACCATTCAGTCACAGAGTCTATTTTTAACTGTCAATATATCCGAGCTGCATGTCTTTGGATAATGGGAAGGAAAACACGGGGAACCCAAGCAAACATGGGGAAGTACACACTCAAAGAAGCTCAAGATCTGAACCCATGCTGGGCCTGTGGGGGTACCCACTGTGCCAGGTTTAATATATTGTAAAAATTAATTAAGAGATCCAATACTTGATGATAAGACCATGTATAAAAGTAATTCAAGCATCCCCTTTGAAAATGTGCTTCAGCCTCAGGAAAGGTGACAACATGGAGTTAGGCCAGTGGAGCGGGAATTAAGAAAAAACATTAGCAATAATGCATTGTAATCAATAATAACAATAAGTAATATAAATAATACCCCAAAACTAAAATATTAGATTTCTTAAATTCATTAAAGAAACTCATTCTAACACTAAATTGAAGTGGTTAAAGCCAAAAAAATGGGAAAGACAGGGCAATAAATCTAAGGGGACTCCCCACTCTCACAAAGAAATATTTGGGTCATTTATTTTGTCTTTCCCAAATACCAAATTATAAGGTGCTTAGCACAGTAGTGCAGTCTTTGTCAATGCTTCCTGACAACTCAAGCAAGCTAAATTTGACTCCTGACTCAGTCACTCTTTGTGTCTAGTTTGCATGATCTCCCAAGGTCCATAAAGCGGTGTATGTAAAGTTAATTGATGACTCTGAATTGGCTTTGTTGTGCATGACAATTGCATGTGACAGACTGGTGCCTCATTCACGATCGATGCCTACCCTGCGAACAGAGCTTCCAGAATATGTTCCAGCCCCCCTGACCCTGAATTGAAATAAGCCAGATTAAACACAGATGGAAAAACCTATTAAGGTCTACTTGTCATTATTGTGGGTGTTCCAGCTCCCCCAGTCTTCTAATTAGTTGGCCAGCAATTGCATCAGGCAAATAATGAACAAGTTTTCTAGAAGATTGCTAAGAGACCATGTGTCCAGCTCACTGAACATCAAGAGGTTAATCTCGTGGGTCAAGGTAGCATGAACCATTTCATCAATCTGTGCGAGCTAAAAGAACCCTCATTGTGAACTGCGCTAATTGTTCTCTCTTAATCTAGATGATCTCTTTTTATTTTATGAAGCCAAACAGAAAGGGTTGATTGGTAGGGGGAATTGTTAGATGGTCATTTACAACGATAAAGAGAAAAAGCAAAAAAGGCCAGTATTGACCTAGCCATCAGGGACCTATTGTATTCTGCCAACTACAGCTAATAATGATCACAGTTATACCATTTTACTTTTACTATTAATAAAAAATTCGTTTAACTCTTCACAGCACTCAGCTGGTAAGGAGACAGAGAGTAATGGCTATGCCACAATGCCTCCAGATGACATCATACTCTTCATTCTGATATATGAGTTTTACATATTAAAAATGTACTTATTGCCCCTCAAGCCCTTTAATGTATTGTATATTCTAAGGTCAGGTGCAAACATGCTATGTATTTGAACTATTGCGCACAGATTTAGCCTGGTTTTTGGCTCTGCATAATTGTCAATACAGCTAATTTTCATCTACCTGCTGCTTTCCGTCACATTTGTTTGGTAGCAAAAGAACACTTAATGGATCGATCTGTTGAGTTTCTTTCCTGGAGCAACAAACAGCAGGAGTAAAACTGTTATTTGTTGGCTTGCTTGCCTTTTAAATTGGATTTCAACTGTGGTCAGTTGTGTTACACCACCAGCCAGCCGCTTGGACATCTGGCATATTAAACTGAGCTCAGGGAGCTGACCGAGGTACTCAAGCAGGATTAAATAGTGGCTCAAGTGTCATTTCAAAATCAGTTTGAGAGGAAACCAAGACTAATGGGGCTCTGATAGGATCAAGTGTTCAAAGAGACCACTAGAATCAACCTAGAGGGTAATTAGACTCACTTTGGGATATTCAGAAAACAAATGTGCATAATGAGCTGTCAATAAAAAGGAGGTGAGGAATGGTTTGTGGCTTTCAACTTGTGCACCTCAGTTTCAATGTGCCTCAAAAGGAAAGGAGAAATTAATAACAGAAATGTTTTCACTCAAAAGTTCAATACTTGAGTTAGAATACAACAGCACCTGAAATACAGCCTCTTATTTCCAAAGTTGCCCCACTAACTTCATCTTAACCATAGCCATCTTTGTTTTGCTTATTGCCCATTTATATTCTTTTTTTTTGAAGTACAATCCAGTGAATCATATTTTAGATAGATAGATAGATAGATAGATAGATAGATAGATAGATAGATAGATAGATAGATAGATAGATAGATTTTAATCCCAGTAGCCGACAAAAAGGCACAAATATACATATAGGAAGAAATAATATAAACTTAAGCATGCTAACAAGGAACAAATACACATTAAAGAAGAATTATCTGTAACTAAATAATCAAAGTATTTAGTAAGTGGAAAGTGATTAAAATAATACATACTTTTAAGTTAAATTTCACAAAATTGGCACTGTAATTCAGCACAGTATATTGCACATAGTGTCATTGTCTGTTAAGATGTCCAGTAGACCAGCTCAGTACAATTCGGCAAACAGGAAACAATACCACCTCGGCTAAGGGGAGGCTCATTATAGTGTTAGATGGCTAAGGAGAGAAAGGATACCTCTCTTTTCTTTATCTCGAGTTTTTACCTTATTTTTATTTTTATTTGTCACCTCATGCTCAGACGTCTTTTAAATCTGCCGCAGCTCCTCCACATTGAAAGGAGCCAGTTATGGTGGTTCAGACATCTAATTAGGATGCCTGCTGAATGTCTCCATGAGGAGGTGTTCCAGGCATGTCCAACTGGGAGGAGATATTGGGGCAGACACAGATTATATGCCTCGGCTGGCCTGGGAACACCTCAATTTCTTCCTGGAGGAGCTGTTAAGATAGTGGCAGGGAAATGGAACATTTGAGCATCTTTGCTTAGACTGCTGCCCCTGAGACCTACAGTAATTGGAGATAGTGGTTAAAAATGGAAGGATTCTGAAACCAGCAGAACCACAGACGAGGCTGCACGGTATCCAAGCTCTGACAATATGTTTAAGCGAATAACTAAAGTAATTTAAAATTACTGTGTAATTGTAAATGTCAAATACTCCAGTAATAGAATACTACTAGACCACAATACTGAATCAAGCATTATTCTTAAGACATCCATTTTGAAATGGTACAGTTCAAAATTCATTAACCTTTGCTAGTCATGTGTGCCACTATTTGGTATTAGTTTCTGATGGCTGTAACCACATTGTTTACAATGATGATGTCCACTGCCCCCTTATGGTCAGGGTGTCATTATAACACATTAGCTCATCATGTAAAATCTATTTAAGATTGCTGCATGATGTACTTGACATATAAGCATTAGAACTGCTATTGAAAATCTTTCTACTTCTAGAGTTTGGCTCTTTTGCAACATTCTTTTTACTATGATGATGAAATGTTTTCATTCAAAAGTTCAATACTTGAGTTAGAATACAACAGAAAGTGATTTAGAAAGTGATTATTTTCTAAATGATTCTTCTGGTATTTTTCTATCCCTGCCCATCCACAGGCTGAGAATTTTGTTTTCATCTTTACGTTTGTTCATCTCCCTGTCCATTTTTCCTGCTTTTTTCTGTGAGCACTCTCATCTTACAGAAGTTCAAAACAAGTATCTTATATGGCAGTACAATGATAGGCATTTGAGATACATTAATTTACTGAATCCATCCATCCAACCATTTAACAATTGCAATAATACTACTTAAGGTTGCAGGAACTGGGTCCTATAATAGTAGTATCAGATATAAAGCAGAAATCAGCTCTGGATAGAGGACCGGTTCATCACTTCACACATCATACACACTCCTACACATACTTATATTTGACAAATTCAAAGACTTCAATTAAATTGACATGTATATATTAATACTTCAAAAACCAAGAGATACACTAATAAAATAAAAAAAAAACAGAAGTAAGAAGACAGATGTCAAATGTAAGCCCAGCAAAGACAGTGGTAGATGTCAGAGAAAGGTTAACATTATCTTTACTGATGGATGAGCAAGATGGAATGTCAAGACACATGACAGACCTAACATGACAGGTGGTACAGGTGTGAAAAGGAGTATCAGGAGTGATGCCATTTAATGAGAAGACAGATTAGATGGAGGGTCAAGGGTGAGTGATCATGGTATAAACATTAAGTTACAAAGTTGCCAGGGAATACACACACACATACACACTTCTTCCAGGGGAAACACTGTGTTGGCTTAAGAATTTCACAATGACATACTATTAGGGTTAAACTTATTCAGATATACTGTATGTGTAAGTGTGGACATCTTGGAACACTCTGTGGATTACATCTAAATTCAGTGTGTATAACTGGGGTGTGAATAATTAAAACTAAAATGACTAGATAAGTAGATAGATGGAGAGTCACCTCATTGGCAAAGAGAAACGTGGACCTTCACATCAATTGCTTCACACTAAACTGATGATTATTTTGAGAATGTACCCCTCAAACTTGCTAGAACTGGTTGGTGACAAATTAAAGCTTTTTTTTTCAAACTCACCTATGTGAGTTAAAACCAGTACAGGGACTGTTTGTGCAGGTACAATTAAGGTCTGCTCCAAAATAGAAAAAGGAATCATAAACCAAGCTTGCTGGCCTTCTGGGTAATAAACATCCATAGAGAAATATACAGAGAATTCTGCCGATATAAACATGCTGTTATATACTGGGGAACTTCTGTTAACATTACATACAGTAAATATTTGAGGAAACCATTAAGTAACACTTTTTGGGTGTAGTAATATTAAAAAGTGCCTATGTCTACGGTTATAAATCGCTTGGGTCTCATTACTCTCACAATTTATGTATTCCCTGGGAAAAACAAACACATAGAGCTAAAAGAGTTAGATAAATTTCAACACGTTAATAGTATTCTTAGACTCAGATAAGCAATATTCAAGCCAAAGGGAGAATAACACTAATCTATATCATCCATACATTTTTTTTTTCCTGGCAGTGAGAAAACACAAATAGCAAAGCAAATCAATTATGAAATAAATAAATAAGTAAACAGCCTTGTTCTCTGTCAAATATGCAGTCCATTCTTTATGCTCCGATTTCTAATACATCATAAAACTCTCAGATTGAATTCTGAAAACCTTATACATTATTAAGTCTCAATGTGCTCCATCAATTTCTACGAATGCTTTTTATGAAAGGTGAGAGCCATAAAGGACAAGTCTATAAAATATGTGTTAGTGTTTTAATACTTCATGCAAAAGCTGCATTCAGAAGACTCGTTCCTTGGCAATAAACACAACACATAAAAGTGCAAAGTGTACAGTAACTGATGTAGAATCACAGAAAGTCCCTTCAACTTATACTGGCTTATTAACCCCTGCTAATGTTTTTCCAAATGGTACTTACATTTTTACATTATTACAATATATAATTTTTCCAGTACCACTACCCCAATGGTTTTGAGATGGCAAAAAGAAAAAAAACAGAAGATACCAGTTTGGTCTAGTGGGGCAAAGTACAGGCACTGGAGCTGGATCCCAATATAATTTCTCTACTTCTTTCCTTGCTTCCATTTCAAGTGTGATCTAGTGACTATGGCACTGGAATTTAAACCGCAGTGTTGCCAGTTCAATTCTCAGCTTCTTACTCACTGTTTCACTCTGACATGCATGTGCTCTAGTCATGAACTGTCTGACTGTATTATAAGAGCAAAGGGTAGGATCAGTGTACATCTACAAAAAAAAAAAATCATAAAGGGTTTTATTTCAAGCTGAAAAAACAGAAAAATGTTTAGCGACACAATGCTTTAGCAGAATAGTCTTGATCCATTGACTGAGGCCGATGAATGTTATATAGCTGCAATATGTATAACTTTTTTTTTTCTATTTTACAGCGCAGAAGTAAGCTTGGCTTATTTTATCTGTTGTGCTATAGCTCGGCACTTATGATGGTATTCAGTAGGCAAGGCTGATAACATTATATTTTTGAACCTGTTTAATTCACAGGGCGTTTGTGGTCACCACAAAGACCGTAAACACACATACAGTACACTTACTTGCACAAGGCCAGTTTAGAATAGCCAATAATCCTTAAGCCTATGTCACATAAGTAGATATGTATATGTGTCCCTCGGGGAATCCTGTGGGGGGTGCTACGGGAGTATGGGTTACCGGACCCCCTGATAAAGGCTGTTCGTTAGTGTCAGAGCTTGATCCGCATTTCCGGCAGTAAGTCGAATCCATTTCCAGTGAGAGCTGGACTCCGCCAAGGCTGCGCTTTGTCACCGATTCTGTTCATAATTTTTATGGACAGAATTTCTAGGCGCAGCCAGGGTGTTGAGAGGGTCCGGTTTGGTGGACTCAGGATTGGGTCACTGCTTTTTGCAGATGATGTTGTCCTGTTTGCTTCATCAGGCCGTGATCTTCAGCTCTCTCTGGATCGGTTCGCAGCTGAGTGTGAAGCGGCTGGCATGGGAATCAGCACCTCCAAATCCAAGACCATGGTCCTCAGCCGAAAAAGGGTGGAGTGCCCTCTCAGGGTTGGGAGCGAGATCCTGCCCCAAGTGGAGGAGTTCAAGTATCTCGGGGTCTTGTTCACGAGTGAGGCAAGAACGGAGCGTGAGATTGACAGGTGGATCGGTGCGGCGTCCGCAGTGATGCAGGCTCTGCATCGGTCTGTCGTGGTGAAAAAGGAGCTGAGCCGTAAGGCAAAGCTCTCAATTTACCAGTCGATCTACGTTCCTACCCTCACCTATGGTCATGAGCTATGGGTAGTGACTGAAAGAATGAGATCGCGAATATAAGCGGCTGAAATGAGTTTCCTCCGCAGGGTGTCTGGGCTTTCCGTTGAAGATAGGGTGAGAAGCTCAGTCATTTGGGAGGGGCTCAGAATAGAGCTGTTGCTCCTCTGCATCGAGAGGAGTCAGATGAGGTGGCTCAGGCATCTGATCAGGATGCCTCCTGGACGCCTCCCTGGTGTGGTGTTCTGAGCACGTACAACCGGGAGGAGGCCCCGGGGAAGACCCAGGACACGCTGGAGGGACTATGTCTCCCGGCTGGCCTGGGAACGCCTCGGGATTCCCCTGGAAGAGCTAGAAGAAGTGGCAGGGGAGAGGGAAGTCTGGGCATCCCTGCTCAAGCTGCTGCCCCTGCGACCCGACCTCGGATAAGCGGAAGAAGATGGATGGATGGATGGATGGATGGCTATGTCACATTAGACAACTTCTCCAGCAATTTTCAGTTGTAACCTTCACTTACATAATCCTAGCAATTCAAAAGCAGTCATGGCACGCTCCCATGAAGGCAAAACGTCTAGTCTGACATGCCGAGTGACTCACTCCAACTAGTCCGCAACTCTCCTGAGAGATGAAAACCAATGAATGCTCATCTGAAAGTGTAATGCATGTAATGCTGTGATGTGGAATCAAACGAAGAAAAGAAGCTCATTTGTTTGGTATCTCGTGTTTTATATAATGCAACAGAATAGAGAAAAGGAAAAACTCACCATACCTGATAACCCTTCATGCAACATGGGCTCTGTCAAGCAGCAAGCTTTTGGTTGTCAGAAAAATTGGCAAGCATGACTATGCTGGAAAGTCTACATGCAGTTGCTAAATTTGACATTCCTACCGATTCTCAGTTGTGCAAATTAACATAATCCAGACATGAAAGCAGCAACTGCAGTCAACGTGTCTGAATCAGAAACTACAGTCATGCAAGTCAGACATAAGCTACAACTAGACTGTGACATTGTCTTAACGCACATTTTATGGGATGTTGGGAGAATAACCTAGAAAAGTAACTTCAGAAAAAATAAAGCAGATATGGGGAGAACATGTCTACTCTACAAAGACAATAATTAGGCATGGTGTCTGAACCTAGGAAGATGTATCCTGAAATTATGGTCACCTATTTCAAATGACAGGTATACTAATCATTCTTTTCTATTGGTAATCCACTTTAATTATTCTATTACCATTTATACGGGGCAGGGAAAAGAGAGCACTAGCAGTGGGCTTGAGAGGATTGTGTGGAATTATATTTTTACAAAGACTGGTCTGAGATACATAGACAAGCAAAGGTGAGCTAGATGGCTTTTCTAATACACTTTAGTTGCCCTTTCTTTGGATTTCCTCTTCTTCTTTGGTATTCTCAACCAGTCCAACAAAATAACCTTTTCTCGACTGCCTCTCTAAATTTACTTGGTACAATTGACAGTAAAGGTGTGCCATATGAAGTTTCTGCATGCCATTCACCTTTCTCTGTTGCTCCCAATAATGCCCATTACATGATGTGGCAACCCATTAAGTAAAGTGGATTTAGAAAATGGATGAAAAAAGAAACTTTACTGAGATTGACCTTGGGATTTTACAAGATACTTTATGCAAGAATACAAACTGTATGTTGCTCAGCCTTTCTTTCTTCTGTGCAAATGATAAGTTGCCTAATTTAAAAGATTCTGAATCTGTATATTGTCAATTATTATAACTCACCATTGATGTAATATTGATTTTTATATTGATAATTATCAGTATACTGTATTAGCATTTTCAGTAGGCTCGCTCACTGTCCAAATTTCAAGATATAAATCAATTTAAGATTTTAACATAAGAACATCAGGATAATAGAACAATTTCAGTAAGAACATGTCGTTCAGCTCAAGAAACTCATCAGTCCTATTCATGTAATTTCTCCATAACATAATTAAGTTGAGATCTGAAGGTCCGTAAAGTCCTACCCTTGACCATACTAATTGGTAATTTATTCCACGTGTCTCTAGTTCTTTTTGTCAAGAAAAACTCATTTAAATTTGCCCTTAACAAATTTTCTAGTAATTACTTTTTTAGTGTCTGCATAAAAGATCCAGAAATGCACATGAAATAAAATTAAGAATACCTTCTGGATTTTTTAGAGGTAAACTGATAAAATGAACACCTGAATGACCACTTTTTAAGTAGGATTGAAAGCTGCTTTTTTTTTAATACCATAACCTTATGACTTACTAATATTCTTTGATTGGCTTGTTATTTATTTTTCTTTTGTGAAGTATATTTCTAAATATGGGTTCTGCGATTGTTGCTGTAACTGTTTATAGCAGATTGAGTGAATTGTGCTGTTAATTAACCTTAATGATGATGATTAAAAGGCCCCCTTTTAGCATAAAATGTCTTCAAAATGTAACAATTCTGAAATCATTTAAATGAGAATAAACAGCCAAGTAACATTTAGAGTCTTTAGCAAGAGGCTGAAGTAGGCCCAGATGACATTAAGGTTTTTAACTCCTGTGAGCCTGTACTGTATGTGTCAATTCATCAGAAAATGTGCATTGACAAAAGGATTAGAGAACTACGCAGTAGTTACTCAATTGCTTCATTGGCCTTCTGCAGTGCACAACTGAGGGGCTGAGCCCACAGAGGCATATAAGGAAGAACGGGGAAGGGAAAAAGGAAGAACACAGACTGGCCAGCAAGTGAGCAAAAGGAGAAAGGAAGGACAGAGGTTAAAAGAAGAGGAAGGAAAATGGCAAGAAAGACAGGAGAGAGAGAACAATGACCTATGTGGGATTTAATAAATACAAGTGGTCAGAAGTGGAGCCTCTGGGCGAGGAGTCTGAGGCCTAACAGAGGGTGCTCCTACTAAGTGCTTACCAGGGAGTAGGAGCGGCATATGCAGTGTCTTCCACAGACACTGAGGGACAGATATATGTGGCTCGGAACAGCACTCCACGGTTACGGAGGGCCTGGCAATGGGGACCTGAGCCTGGATAGAATGGTTGACTGCATCGGTCATTTGGGCATCTCCTTGGTTGCCAGGTCCCGTAATAGGATAAGCCGAGGAGGCGTCGGCTTTTAGAAGGCAGCATTGTGACACGTGAGTTTTAAGAAACAGTAAAAAGTCTCGGTTTCTAAAGGATTATTTATTGGATGGTTTGGGTTTTTTCTTGGTTTTAACCTCCACTGTCTGCACTTGGTTTTTATGGATTATTTATTTATTTATTGAAGATATGCAAAGCAATTTTAGACACTATTTGTTTTTTGATGGTTTTTAATAAAAGCACTTTGTGACGTTTATGCATCTAACCTTTGCTTTGTGTGAGTGTCCTCATCCGCTGGCTCATCCCTCAGGTACATTATGGGCGGTAGCGGGTTCAAGAGGCTCCTTAAATGCTACAGGATATGGACATGGAGCCAACCCACACCATCACAATGGGATGAATCCCAATGTCAGGAAAAAAATCTTCTTATATAATACACTACCATGGCTGTCCGTTTGTTTGTCAAGGATTTTAAATCATCTGTAGTTCGCAAGGTGTTTGACCTACTGACCTGAAATTTGGTACATATATACTACGTGACGTCTACTATCCGCTTTCAGGGTGATGATTGACCTCCAAGGTTATTCCTCTTTTTATTTTATTTTATTGTGGAATAAACTCTCAGCAACGCCCAGCAGGGCGGCCATGCAGAGCATGGGCGCCGTTCTCATCCCTACCACCTTTGCCATCACTTCCCCTGCCTCTTCATATCTTAAATCATTCTTTAGGCAGATTCTAGACTGAAGTGCCAGCTTAAGTGAAAAATTAAAGAAAATGCGCTAAGTAATTGCAACACAAACAAATGCCAATGAAAGAAGAGAAGAAGCAGGCCACTAGGGTGGAGAAAAGAAGAGCTGATCAGGAAGCAGCAAGCACATCAACCTCAGAGCAAATGAATGCTAAACATACAGAGAAAGAGTATGAAAACTATGAATGCTCAAGTCAAGTGTATTCACTGCATGTTATCGTGCAGTGCACCGTTACTGGTATACAGGATAATACTTATGACAAAGGTCGTATTTGTTAATTTGTCTTTGTGCTTTCAGTCACTCTCTTAAGGGAAATGTGAAACCTCTTACTATCACAGGGTATGAGTGCTTTATTTTGACAGTTTGTTTATTTTTCAATTTTCATTATTTTTACTTAAAACCAAGGCCAAAGATGCCCACAGTCAAACATCACCTTATGATTAACTATGTCAATCAACTTTATTTGCAGTATGTTGCAAAGTTAAACATCTCAGACAATTAAAACACAAAAATGAAATAACTTATAGAAAGCTACAGATACTGTATATATAAAAGGTTTAAATATGGAGCCTGTCTAGACATCTTTATCGAGATACTAAAGGCCAGACAACCTTTTCTCATTCAGTATGTAGGTGTACAACATCAATGCCTGCACTCAACTAAATATTTTCAAAGCTTTTGGAGGTTTTTAATTTTTAGATAAAGGCATTTACTTTAAAAAATAATGCTGATATCAGGAAATGAATAACTGACATTTAAAATGCAATTTGTTAGATAAACTATGTAAAGTTCATTTATCTATAAATCACTTCATATTGCATATTGGGTAAAAGTGAGGCAGTCATTTTGTTATAATTTTTTCCTTGATTTGAACAAGATTACAAACTGACATTTTACCACACATACCAGAAGAACAAGTGATTGTGAATATTTACTGACAAAATGATGAAAGAAAGTAGAATTTGGATGTACCGTCCATGCTGGAGTTTGACACAGACAGGATTAAAATGTCACTATGAGAATAAAGTTACATTTAATTAAAATGTGTTGAGATGTGTACATCTAGAAGGTTAGCTAAAGATTATTGATCCTTTATCTTAAACCTGAGAAGAAGATGTTCAAATGATATCATTTAGAGCAGCCACAGATGGGATCAAATCAAATCAAATTTTACATGTCATATGCAAGTATGCAAACAGTACAATATGTAGTTAGATCCAAGGCTGTGCATTACAAGAAGAATATAAAAGACAATAAGCAATAAATATGGCTCTATAAATATTAATCAAAATCAATATTTACAATGACAGCATTAATGTGCATTACATTAATATTATAAATATATGAGGGATGTTCAAAAAGTTTCCATACTTTTTTTTAATCGTATTTTTTAAGAATTTCAGAAACAAATTGCATCACTTTTCTACATAGTCACCTTCATTTGCAATGCAATTTTCCCAGCATATTATCAAATTTTTAAGGCCATTAGCAAAAAAATGGTTTTTGGTTGAGTGTGTAGCTACTGATGCACCGCTGCTTTCACTTCTCGTGGTCATGGCTGTAGCTGGACGTCTGGAGCGCTCTGCATCCGTCACACTAGTACAACATTTCAATCCACTCACAGACAACTCTAAGAGAGAGAACTTTATCCCCATACTGAGCACACATGCAGAAATGAATTTGTGCTCCGGGCACACCTTCTGCCGACAAAAACGTACGACAGAACGCTGTTCCTCTTTGGCACAATTTATATGTTTCACAGCCATCTTCACCACAGGTTGACAACTCTTATACGAAACTGCAAGGGCAGCCGGCTTGCCAGACAGGACTAGTTACATGACACTCTCAGACATGACCAATTACTACTCCTCCCACCTTCACCGTTTCCAACGAAAACGTCACTCGAATATCACTCGTATAAACTAAAGGGTATCATGTAGCTCTAGACACTAGTCTCATTAAGGAGGCAAATGTTCTGTGGAAAGAAGCTTCTCCTCAACCTCTCTGAATTGCTCTACAGGTAGCAGTAGTGTTTCCCTGATTGCAGCATAGAGATGATGCTATTGTTGCTGGCTGGTATCAATAATAATTTTCTTTGTTCTTGTTCAACATCGCTTGTTGTTTATGTCCTGGAAGTTAGAGAGTGCACATCCAGTGATGCATTTAGATGACAGCACCACTCTCTGTAGAGTCTTGCAGTCTTGCTGTGTGCCATTTCTAAACCAGGCAGATATACTTCCTATCAGTATTCTTTCGATGGTGGATATGTAGGAGTTCTTTAATATCTGGGAAGGCAGCCTAAAATCACTGAGGCATCTGAGGTGGTAACAACATTGTTATGCCTTCTTTACCAAGGTGCCAATGTGCTTGGACCAGGTCAGGTTCTCTGTGAGGTATTTGAAACTGCCTACCCTCTCCACCTGACAGGATCAGAGGAATCTTTATCAATGAAAAAATGTCTCTATTAATCATTTTATAGAAAGGCGACTTAACTATTTAAGGCCTCTCTAGAACATAGGATGGCTGTCACCTAGAGCTCTGTAGAGATCATACCACAGTAGTCAAATTTATCAGTTATGTTTGCTCAAACATTTTAAATTTTGAACAAAGTTCAGTGGTTAATATTGAGCTACACAAAGAAACAATGTCACTTGCTACTTGCATTTCACATTCATGGATAACATTAATCGACATTCCATGAACGATCTCATGAGACTGACTTCTCCTGTATGTGTAGAGGATAAGACTGAAAACAAGCTGTAGAAATCAATTTTAAAGCTCCTAAATTATTGCAATTTTCCTAAACTAATTCAGAGATTTCATATTAATTCTCTGAACAAAGTTGACAGTGAATGCGTAGGTTGGAAAAAAAATCAAATTTTGGCTGAGTTAATGAATTAAAAGATATGGGCCCTGACCTGGTATGATGATGATGATGATGATGCAAGAAGATCATTCAACACACAGACCTGCAAAACATGAACGTTCAACCTCTAAATGCATCACTCTGTTTTGTTTTAGGTTACTGAACCTATATTTAAAGATCATAAGTATAGTAAAACTTTTTGGAAAATGTATTGACATAGCTTAAGCAGTGTTACTTGCTATTGTTTGGGTCTGTGAAGTGTGTTTTCGTCCTTTGTTCTTTATGAATGGATTCAAGTTGTTTTTATATCTTATAAAACACATTATGTGCTCTAGTTAGTCCCTAGGTTAGAAAAAGCTGAGTTGCAACTTTTCCTGATGTGCTAATGTAAAACAGCCTGGAACAACTCCAGAAACTTAATGGGATTCACAAATGTCCCACATATCCAGGTGTTTGGACCATGGGGTAAAACAAAATGTTTAACAGTAGAGGAATACATTTGCCCATTGATATGAGACACTCTCTCTTTATAAGCTAAAACCAGATGATGTGAAAACACTAAAAATATATTCAATAGCTTTCAATATATTCAATAGTGCCTCCATGACCCTAAACTGGATTAGGTGGATCTGAGAATATTACGGTGGTGCAAAGGTTAACGCTGTTGCCTCAAGATGTGTGCGCTTGACTTAATCACAGCTCCACATTGGTTCCATGGATGGACAGATCAATTATAAATGTACACATATATGTGCTATGCCTTGATTAACTAATCTTTCAGAAAGGAACATAACATTTTGACGTCAATATTCACTCTGAAATAGTGCTAACCTTGCAATACACACATAACCACTTTATTCCGTTTGAATTAAATATTATCTGATAACAACAAATTGCTAATTTAGGTTGAATAACCCAAAATATCCCTGGTTAGGTGTTTGGGTGAGTGGGCCCTGGGAAGAACTGGAGACGTGGTCACTGTTAGTTCCTGCCTCATGTGTAATAGTGTCAGGAAAGGCTCTGCGTCTACGTCTCCATGACCCTGAACGGGATTAGGCAGATTTGAGAATATTATAACCAATAATTTTTGACAGTTCTTTTAAATATTTAATAAACATTATGGAGACTCATAGGTCACACATTTCAAACACCATTCTTCAAGTGCTATAATGTCAACAAGGTTCAATTCAATCAATAGTCTTAATGACAGACTGTCTCACACCTTAATCTGACATGCATACCTACCGTAATTAAGCATTTAATATGTTTAAAACTTAAATATTAAAATAATTCAACTAAGCTTTCTTAAAAAAAGTGTATTCAATCTGTAATACTGTGGTTATAATTTATTATTCTACATAAACTTTTTATAATCTGAACAAAAAGAAACTGCAATGAGTACATACACTTAATTACTTTAAAAAAAAAATCAAAATTAATGATCAAGCATTTATAATCAAGTTTTTTTTTACATTTTTTTAGTTCATCCAAAGCCAAAAGAGTAACAATTTTTAACGTGCTGCTCATCTCAAAATGCACAGTATAAAAGCTTTCCAATTAAATTTGAAGTTTAATTTATATATTAGAGGAGCCCATTCATTTTCTCAAAAGCAAGTACAGTACTTAGCTAACTGCAAGTCTGTCTGAATACTTCATATCGCCTTATTTTAAAAAGACTCTAGGGTCTGCATTTCAACGATATCACCTTGTAGTTAGTTCTAGATCCGCATGATTCTTTACTTGCACAAGTTCTTCCAGAGTTTCATCTTAGGAGCACTTCCTCTTACTTTCTATCAAGGTGTCCTCAGGCATATGGTCTACTGCTTAACAGAAAGACTTCTGCTGGATCAAATTTGTCAATACATATGAAGATTCTGTATACCTAGATTAAGACCCATCATGAATGTTTAAGATTAAAGAGGTTGGATGTAGCCTCTTTAGCATGTTCAAGTACTAAAATAAATAATATGCAAAAATTCAACCTTTTTTTTTTGCTGTACAACTCCTGCAACTTTCATATATCAGATTAACCTGATAAACAGACAACACTACTATACAGAATTATTGAGTTGGAACATAAACCCTGTGATTTCTACTTTAACAAATCTGAATAAAAACCCTTGAATGTACTATATTAATTGCTTTCACATAATGCTTTCAGAGTTAAAATGCTTGATGGTTTTAAATTGCTTTTCCAGAGTTTTATTCTTGTAGTTCAGCATTGCTCATCTTGCATTTTGTATTAATGTTCCTTTGACCAGTCGTTCATTCAAGTTGTGAGGCACCTCAAGTACGGCAGTTTGATATTTCATCTGAATAAAATTTACACAGTTAAACTATTAAAATAATTGTTACATACAAAGTTACTGACAGAAAATAAAAGGTGTTTTTTGATGTGTACTTTGTGCTACCTTTGTTTTATTGCTTTGTTACTGATGGGAGTCTGATGATTTGCCTGGAATAGGTGTTTGGGGTTTTGCTAACACAGGGGTGTCCAACTCCAGTCCTGGTGGGCTTCAGTGGCTGCAGGTTTTCATTCTAACCCTTTTTCTAATCAGCAACCAGTTTTCGCTGCTAATTAACTCCTTTGCTTTTCATTTTAATTGCCCTGTTTTTAATGATTCACTCCTCTGAATTGATTTGTTTCTTCATTAAATGGCAGTCAAACAGAAATCAGATGTGAAATGATCCAACATTAAATTGAAACGTCCAACTCCAGCCAATTTCACTCCAACCAATCTCTTAATGAGAAGCCAATCCTTGCTGTTAATTCAAGCCGTTATTGAATATCAGGACTTGTTGCTTGTCTCATTTTGCCACAGCACACGTTGATTTTCTGTTTTTTCTAAGATGTATTGATGACCTGAGCTGACCAACATGACGGAGACCTTCACCTTTCTTTATTTTCAGGTTAGCTGGTCATGTGGTGGCTTGTTTTGTGTCTCATTACTGTTTGGCCGCTCATTAAGAAAAAAGAAACAACTAAGGGGTCTGAGTCACGTCAATTAAAACTGACGCAGAACAAGTGAATCAGCAGCAAAAATGGCTCACTAATTAAGGAGATGGTTAGAAACAAAACCTGCAGCCACTGCAGCCCACCAGGACTGGAGTTGGACACCCCTGTGCTAACAGCATACAGAGTTTTGTTTTTTGTTTTTCTTTATCATGAAGGATATATTGTGGTACAAAGAGGCTGACTACTGACACAAATCTTTAAGAAAAGGTTTAACTGCGGAAAGGAAGTAAAGCTCAATGTGAAGAATTGTTGGAAACACTACAACATGTGTCCGTGGTATAGATGGGACATCTTTTATCCTTTTGACAGAGAAGACTTTGGCAATATTGGGCCCTGAACTAACATTAAGTACATATAATGCAATGAATAGGTTGCATTTACTTAAAACAGCAATCTGGGATGCCTACTCACCACACATTGTACTTTGATGCAAATGCACAGGGATTAGCGAGCGATGGATTGTTTGAGGCGGTTAAAAATGCTGGTACTTCCAGAGGGGAAGTATGACCCAGCTGGTTCTTGCAGCTCAGGTGGCCCTGCAATTCAATTCTTTTTAAATGTCAGCCAGTCACTTTGCCTAAAATGTACCTGACTACCAAGAAAATAAAAAATGGATTTCAGTTCATGTTGAGACACAGCAGCAACCCATACAATATCGCCTCATGCCTTGGCTGTTAGTGTGCTGCCGCACCATTTTTAAGGAGGAAACCTTCTAGACAGTCATTAGTGCTATAATGACGGTTTTATTATTCCTATTTCTTAATAAGACCTAGATGCCTTAAAACCTAATGATCAGCCCCACGAATTGACTGGCTCTTCATGCCATGTAAAAGCACCCACTTGATAGAGTCTTTTGCCCACGTGAACAATGGTGTTTGTCAGTCATCAAAATTAAAAGGAAGAGAATCTAAGAAGCTGATAGAAGGATGGTGGTGGTAGGGGTTACTCACAAAGGCATGGCCTTTGAGTAAAGAGTCAGTGATCTTTATATACACATTACAGGCACCATCACAGCATTTAAGATATCATACCCAGAAATTAAATCCAACATCTCCAGGAAGCTAAAAAATTAGATATATGCTTAAAAAAATGCTGAAAAAAATCAACGTAAATTAGAAAATTACTACCTAATGTAGAAGCCACTTGTGCTAGACTGGCATCCCGGCCAGAAAAGGGGATGATTCCTTACCCGGTCAGGAGACTCCCAGTAGGCAGACAGGCATCCCGGCCGGGAAGTAGAAGCGGATCAAACCCAGAAAGAAGGACCAGAAGGAGTACACGGACAACCCACTGAAGAATGAATCCAGCACGCTAGATGACAGCAGCCCCAGATGTCAGTCCCCAGTGGGAAGCCAGCAGGGCATACCGGTAGATGTAGTCCGGCTGAGCAGCCCTGCTGGGGTCACTGGGTGCTGTGAGGCGGCGCTGCAGAGAGACAAGCTTCCTGTTATAATGGGTTACCATGTGACCCAGAAGTACTGGCACTGGCACCAGAAATACTCCAAGGTCCGTAATAAAAGAGACCACATTTCCTTATGCAGGGGAGTCGGAGCTGGGAGGAAGAGAGGCAACACTCCACTGGAGGAGTGCTTTGTGTGTGATTTTTGAGTATTGTGGTGTAATAAACACACCTGTATTTGAACCCGGGACTCTATTTGTGTTCGTTTTTTGGGGGTGTGGGGCTTGCTGACACCTCTGGTTCCATCATACTAACTATCTCTGGCATTCTACAAATTTAGATTTTGTTAATAAATACTAGTTAATTAGCAAAATGCAAGAAAGAATTTCACTTTCCTGGTAGACATGACCATGACTATCCTATAAACCTATTACACTTGGTAAAATCAATTATGCTATAATAAAACTTTTATGTATATTTTAAAATTATTGAATTCATTTTTTTAAATAATGTCTACCAAGTGTGGTAAGCACTCTATTTCTGGCCTGCTGGCTGATGTAATACAAAAGCACCGGCTTTAATTACATCTGAGGTGGAACTGGCATGCTCAGCTACTAAGTGAAGTGTTAATCAGAAACAATTTGCTGTCTTTCGTGACCCAGACCTGATGGGCTGCTGCACGTCTTTTGCACTCCCAATCATATTAGGTATGCTGACACTAGCTTTTAATTACAACATGAATACTGGCAGCCATTGATCTTGCACATATTACCCACGGTGTCAGACCATTCTTCCTGCAAACAACCCACAGTTTATCCACATTAGCAGTAAACTCCTATTGGGATCTGCAGGCTCACAGGGCCAATTTCTGATATCTTATTGAAAACAGTTGTTCATTTAAGATGGCATGAAGCTGCCAAGGCTTTGAAATAAGAGGCATGCTGTTGCAGAAAGTGCTGTATAATCTGTAGCTGATAAACAATTATACTACTTCTCACAAGAAGGAGATCCAGTATAAGTATGGTTATATATTTGCTTAGTGATTTTCTTTGTTCTCTGAATCATTTCTAACATGTATACAATGCCATAACCCTGATTTCCTCCATTCTGTAAGTGATGGAACATTCAGTAAATGACATAAGTAAAAATATGTTATTTATCCACTCAAGTGCCCTTTATGTTATACTAGATTTTGGTTAAAGTCTTGACAGCAATGACTGTCACAAATTTACAACAGTCAATGAATTCAGGAAGAGGGCTAAGAGTTTATTGCAACAACATAAAATGGCAGAATTAAGCCAAACACAATAGTTACAAAAATGTCTATTCTTTATAGGTTTTATGGTTCTATAGCAGAGGAAGGCAGTGTGGAATTATGCTTAGCACTGTTCTCTCAAAGCTCCAAGGATGACACTTCAGTTTCCATTAACTAACTTCACAGAGACTGCATATTCTCTCCGTGTTTATATGTTGTTTTTTTCCTGCTGCTAAGGTTTCCTTTCACATTCCAAAGATAAAAACATTAGCTCTTGACCCTAAAATGGCCCATTGTGAATGACCATGGGAGAATGTGCCCTGAAGATGAACTGGGATCCTTTCCTTTGGTGGATCCTGATGATGCTATGATAGGCTCAACTAAATGAAATCTTGCAATAAAGGCAGTGGGTTTGAAAAATGGATGGATAGAATCCTTTAAGCTTTGAATAACAAATAATAGTTACATGATTATTGAAATACACTTTTTGGAAGTCCACATGCATCTCTACTTAGAAGCAATGTAAACAAGGGGATAATGCACACTACTTTCAATTTACTAATCACCTCTTCCACTCATCAAAAGGAACTCCACTCTAGTTTCTCAAGTATTAATTGTTGTGCAGTTATTTATTTTTTAAACTCACATCTATTGTTTTTTATGAAATTCTGTCATATGGCTATATGTTAAATTAGCAATGAAAATAGTTACTGGTTAACTTAATGCTGTAAACATCTGCGGAAGGCATAGAGAAAGCCAGAAGTGACTTGTTCATTTGATGTTCTAACTTTTTTTGTTTTTTATTATACATTGATATTAATAAAAGAACAAGAAACACAATGCAGTAATCACAAATTGTTTTCACAAGAGGATCAAGTGACAAACTACACTTTGCTGCCATTATTTGGTATTTGGTGCTCATTAATCCAAACAGCCAATAACATGGCTACAACTCATTACTGTATATACAGCACATTGATATGGTCAAGAGGTGCTCTCTGACCAAACTTTTAAACGGGCAAGATGTACAATATAAGAGAATATAATATGTGCACATTATATTTGAAGGTTCAGTGCTGAATGTATTCCCAAAAGGATTGCAGCAGAAGTTCAAAATCACTTTAAGCTCATATTTCAGCGGTAAAGAACGGAATATTAGTGTCCCCAACCAATACTGCATCCTTAAGTTCCATCTAAATAAAATAATAATAATAGTAACACATGTTCTTCATATACAGTACAGGCCAAAAGTTTGGACACACATCCTCATTCAATGTGTTTTCTTTATTTTCATGACCATTTACAGCACTCCATCACTCTCCTTCTTGGTCAAATAGCCCTTACACAGCCTGGAGGTGTGTTTGGGGTCATTGTCCTGTTGAAAAATAAATGATCGTCCAACTAACCTGACTTCTGCACAACACAACTGCTGGTCCCAACCCCATTGATAAAGCAAGAAATTCCACTAAATCATCCTGATAAGGCACACCTGTGAAGTGGAAACCATTTCAGGTGACTACCTGTTGAAGCTCATCGAGAGAATGCCAAGAGTGTGCAAAGCAGTAATCAGAGCAAAGGGTGGCTATTTTGAAGAAACTAAAATATAAAACATGTTTTCAGTTATTTCACCTTTTTTTGTTAAGTACATAACTTAACATGTGTTCATTCATAGTTTTGATGCCTTCAGTCATGAAAATAAAGAAAACACATTGAATGAGGAGGTTTGTCCAAACTTTTGGCCTGTACTGTAGGTCTTTAAAATTCAACTGATAGGTAAGAAAAGGTCTAATTAACTTGAATATCCCAAATACCTGGTTCAAGCGTTCACTTAATTTAGCTATGTGGATTTGTTTCCTGGGTCCTCCCTGAGTAGAAAGCGCTTTGAGTAGTAAGAAAAGTGCTATATAAATGTAAAGAATTATTATTATTATTATTATTATTATTATTATTTATGTAATTGCAGAATGTATGATACTTTTCCAAGAAAAACATCAAAGGAGCTCTTGTCACTATTTGTACTGGTCTCCAATACAGTAAACTAGCACTAGAAGCCCCTATTGAACTCACAACCACAACTCCAGCAGCATATGATGAGGTAATTCATCCTTGCATATCCTCGTAGCACAGACCATATATAGGAATAAATCTAAGATTTTGTTTTGATCTGAAGCGACTCTATCAGATGTTCTGGTGAGCTCTGCTCTTATCAGGAGTTTCAATCCCTTTAAGCAAAGCTTTAGCTTCAGCTTGTGGACACGTCAACCCAAAAGCAATGAAAGCTGATGGACTGTGCTATCCGTCTATTCTTTCTCTGTACTCCCGATGAAGATTATGGGAAAACCATTTATGTACAGTATATTTACATATGTCCTCCCTGTGTGGAGTTTGCATGTTCTCCCCATGTCTGCGTGGGTTTCCTCCAGGTGCTCCGGTTTCCTCCCACAGTCCAAAGACATGCAGATTAGGTGGACTGGCAATCCTAAATTGTGCTTGGTGTGTGTGTGTATGTGTGTGTGTGCCCTGCGGTGGGCTGGTGCCCTGCCCGAGGTTTGTTTCCTGCCTTGCGCCCTGTGTTGGCTGGGATTGGATCCAGCAGATCCTTGGGATCCTGTAGTTAGGATATAGCGGGTTGGATAATGGATGGATGGATACTAGCTGAGTAACCACATGCTGTAAAAAGCCTAGGCTACTAGAAACTATTGAAATCGTCAGAAAAAAAATTGAAATGCAGAGTTGGAGGTTATGTTTTATGGATCTGCTCAGCCCCATTGTCTATCAGTGGCTAAGTGAATATCTCTCTCGTTTGTCTTTCGTCTGCGGTTTCACTTTCGGCTTCATGCTGTCACCTCGTACTTCTTTCTTCTTCCAGCTCGTTAACTTGGGGCACCTTGCCGGCTCTTTAAGCTTCATTGCTGTAGCCTCACACTTCCGGGCTGGAAAGACATGCACACACACTTTCACGCGTAGATGTTTGTATATAAGTATATATACAATTTTTTGGAAAATTTCCAAATCTTTACAATCAAATAAATACAAAATAACATGAAGAACCTTAGTTGAAAATGCATATTTAGAGTAGTCATTTCTAATTCTGTATACACAACTTTATGTAAGACATGTATGTTGTTATATTAAATATACCACATATTGTGCAGCTGTAATGTAAACAATTTTTTGATCATAAATTGTTCATGCCTTAAAAATTAATTATCTAAAAGCTAAGTGGTGGAAACTGATTAATTTGTGGTAACTGACACAGAAACACATAGTAGCATATCGTTGTTGACATATTGTTGCTTTAAAGTGATATCGCTTTTTCTTGATCTATTTCTTTTACATACTTCTGGCCATCATATGTGGATGTCTATAGGCAGAGGCTTTATCAGGCCTGTATTCTGCTAGTGATCGTGACTATAGAGATCTGTTCATGTAATTAAATACATCTACTGTCATGTATTTGTAAATCAGTAACATGTTTTAGATATCAGCATGGCAGGCACAAACATACTGTAGAAATGGGTTAAAAGACTCATGAATACTGAATGTCAAAAAATGAAATTCTATCTTTTTTTTTGTTCAAGCTCACATTTTCTCTTCAGAATTGTGCCCTTCTCTTTTCAAAAAAATATATAAAAATTTCTTGTACACTGCATGTCTCTAATAAGCTCAGGCACATACAAACCTAGCTAATAGCAAGCAGTTAGCAATCTGTCGCTAGCAAATGATACAATGGTAAAGAGTCAGCAACATCACCATCATATGACATCAAAAAGAACAATCCCAAAAAAAGAGCTAAAAAATAAATAAACTAATCCTGACAAGATGATAGTGACAACATAACAAGAGTGCTAATTATGCCCAGAACCTGACAGATACTCTCGTTGTGCACAGCATGGTACAACACTTGATAAAAGATTGATTATTAAACCTGAAGGAAAACACAATTTCATATTGCTCTTCAATCGTGATGGATGGACACATAAAATGATACCTCTTCTCGTTTGTAATTAGCAAAATAAAAGGAAATTAATGACATTAATGTTGGCGCCCTCTGGTAAGACATCCTACCATCTTTACCATACTAGTGCATGTTAAACAAAATTCCAATCATTTACAGCATTTTGGAGAGAGGTTAGGAGCAGTCGCTGATAAAGCGCATTGCCGTACCCACCACATGACAAACCAACTCAGGATCCCAGATTAGGACTTGAGTGCAGCCATGCAATGGGTGACACCTCAGCACCACACTAGTTCAGATGGAATGGAACCAGTGTGAGGTTTTTTATGGTGGCTGGAGTGCCAGTTCTGACACCAACCCCCAGGTTTTTCCCTGCTGGTTGGAGGACCTACTTGCAGGGCTGGATGCAGATTAACGTCATACCCAGGACAGAGCAATTGCAGGTTAAAGGCCTTGCTCAAGAGCCCAACAAAGTAGAGTCATTTTTGGCGTTTATGGGATTTGAACCGGCAACCTTCCACTTACCAGTGCAGACCCCTAGCCTCACAGTCCCACTCCACCAAAAGGTTAACCTTTAATTGCATGTCACTGAACATTTTATGTAACCAGCAACAGTCATTCACCATTTTGCTGGCTTTGTTCTTTATTGAATCATGCGAAAAAGACAATACACCCTTTTTCAATTCTGTTGTTTTTATATATCAGGGCATAACCTTCATTACTGAGTACAAAACTTATTTTTTGTGAAAAAGTAAAATCTGCTTGCAATCTGAGGTTAGGTTTATCTAATTTTAGACCTTAGATGTTCATTAATTATGTCCTAATATGTAAAAATGTTTAAATTCATGTTTTGTAGTTCTGTTATCACAACTTTATCATTCAAAATGTTATCTAAAAATGACCTACATATTGACCTATATGTTTCATTCACTTCTCATTACCCATCCGAAAATGTACATTTTAACACAAAATACATTATAGTTCAAACTCTCTAGAGAACACAGAAATGGCAAAATATTAAACCTCTATATAGGTTGTTGGAACAGAGGGTCTTACTGAACACATTGTAGACATGAAGCTCTTAAGTTCTTGCTGCATGTCAAATATGTTCTTTAGGCACACAATTTTAGCTTTACTAATCTAAGTGCAAAGTGCGGCCCATGCATCTTCATTGATCTCGACCCTACATCAGCAAATAGCTTTAGACTTGGCAAAGATGGCAACAAAAATGTGCACAGATAATGTATATAGAGTACATTGTTAACATGGGGACCTAAGAAAGCTAGGAAAGTTTTTCAATGCTGCTTTAACAAATTTAACCTCAGACCTCAGACTTTAGACCTCAGAATTTAGACTTTAGACCTCAGAATTTAATTTGTAATCAACGGACTATTAAACATGCGTTAATATCCTAACCATGTGATAGTAAACACAGTATCTCATTAACTGCTCGTAATCATGATTTTTAAAGGTGTCCCTGAGGCCAAAATAAGCTATTAAGAACCCATGGCAGGAACTGTTTGAAATCCAGAAGCATAGAGTTAGCTTGCAACAACGATAACAGAATTAAGCAACTTTTTTGAAATCTATCACATTAATAGTACATCTAGTTTGAAATCTGCATAACCAATTACATATTAATTGCCAAGGAAAGATATGACACTCTGGGGGCAATACATTCCCCAATTCTTAATAGATCCTGAGTATTATCAGTGAGAGGTTCACCTATAACGGGTAGGAGAACTTCTGGATGAGTTGGAAACAGTCAATACTTTATTTGATGCAAGATTGACGGCATCTCAGCATTGTGAAGTATTTGTCCCTTAATGTTTTAGTAAACCACTGACAAGATAACACCTCTAGACTGAGAGAGGGCTATACTATCCCCTGCATGGGATGACAGCCTATACCCTCTGGGACCCCTTAAGTCTCATGGGCAACTCATGGAGGGCAAGAACACCAGAAGCCTCCAGAGAGAATCAAAGTATGGTATTCTTGTTCCAAAATTATCGACACCAGCAGAGATTATGAATACAGTTGAAAGTAGCCCCCTCATTTGGAATAAATAACTTTCTCTTAGTCAAAACTACACTAAGAATAAACTCAGGAGGTGAGTTATGGACAAGTACTCAACTGGCAGAAAAGAGTGGAAATAGATTTGAGTGAGGGGAATGAGTGGAGAGATAAACTTATAGACTGGAGTAACTGGTGCAACACAGTGGTGGGAAAATGGAAAAGACTCTTCATCTGGCACAAACAGGAAAAGATTTCATTCTGGTTGAGAAACCGGTTACAATGAAAGAATGCAGCCAATCTGGATGTCTAGGATCAAAGTTGTCCACTGCTAATTTACTTTATAAATGTCCCTATATAAATTAAAGATTGACCGTTGGCTACTAACTGAAAGTACTTAATTTATGGTGTGACTGAGAACTCATTAGAAAAACTCTTAACAGAAATAACCAATCTCTGGTTGGCCTCTAGGCGCTAAAACCACAAGTTTTAATTTAAGCTGAGCTGCATCCCCTGTGAAGTCTGCATGAAAACTCAGATTTTGATTCGGTTGTCCCCCAAGGTACCGTTACACAAGTGTACTTATCAGCTAATAGCATTGCTATTTGTGTACACTCCATACAAAGTTAAAATGTTAGCACCATACAAGGTACAGTGACAATAAATGCAATAAACCAGATTTGAAAATGAATGGATATTCAGCTAAGCATTACATTTTTCACTGAGGAAAATGCTCAGTAAAAACAACAAAAAAAGTGTTAATTATACTCAAACACATTAACGCATACTGATAGCAGACTCTTAGCTCAATCATGTTACCTGATATCTTTTATTAAATATTAGACATTTCTCATATTGTACTTGTGTATTCAATTTTCATATCTATGTATTTCAATACATTTCTCATGGAACCAAAGGCTAACCCAGCAGTACTGGGCATGGCTGGGATTTTCTCCTTATTAAATGATCAGTCGAGGCTCAGGATGATTCGAAGGTTAATTTATTTACACCAAGGCAAGAAGCGAGGCCAGCACAACTGAACTAACACAGTATGAAATCCATGAATGGCTCTGAGGCTAAGGCTCTGTGCTGGCATCTGGAAGGTTGTTGGTTCAAATCCCATTACTGCCATAAGGGATCCTTCTCCACTAGGCCCTTGAGGAAGACCCTTAACTTGCTCCAGGGGTCCTTTACAATGGCAAACCCTGTGCTCTGACATCCAAAAGTCATGCAAAAAGACAATCCTCCACTGGGGATTAATAAAGTATATCAAAACAAATTTATAATTTTATGCAACTCTGGTTAATTAGTAAATAATTATTAGTTAAGGATGTTTCTTTTGTTCTATCAGTCTGTCCTAAGTAATTAATTCAAATCTTGCTGCATTACAGAGTATTACTGAATCTCCTTTGTACTGAAGAGCCTACACTTTAAATTAAAGTAAAAATTTCACTAATGTAAAACATTTATTCTTTAGGTGCAATTCATAAAGGATCCTTTAGTGAGAAATTGGTTCATCACAAAGCACTCTCACAATCACACGTATATTATTTCTACCTTTACAATCCGGAAGAAAACAGAGTACCTGGCAGAAAAAGGAGTGGAGAATGTGTAAATGCTGCACACACAGTGGCTGGTATTTAAAGGACGCTGAAGCAGTGATTTGTCAGTGCTAATCACTGTGTCACCAGGCTGCTCTTCCCATATTATAGAAAGCATAACATTCTCAAGCACACATAGCCCAAATCAGTGATCCTGGAGCCTTGAGTCCATTCTGGCAGCACTGAGTCCAAGACAGGAACCACTCATGCACTCACCATTACTTACACTCACGCTCTGACATTTAGGAGTATAAAATTAAACTGTGTAGCAGGGTGAGGGATGACGCAAGGCAAGACAAAAAATAGTTGGTGCCAACCAGGCAAAATCATGTTTAAATCATTGCTGCAAAAAATAAATCCAATCTTTAACAAATACGTGCTTAGCAAGTTGCTATTGTGTGTAAAGTATTGAGGAGTCTGTATGATTTTACTTGTGGTGTGTCAGCTCCAATTTGAGACAACACCTGTTAGGAGCTTCTCTCCTTTATACAAGGGACATTCTAATATAAAAAGGAATTTATGATCTACGGCAGGGGTGTTGAACTCCAGTCCTGGAGGGCCGCAGTGACTGCAGGTTTTCATTCTAACCATCTTCTTAATTAGTGACCAGTTTTTGATGCTAATTAACTTTAGCCTTAGTTTTAATTAGCTTGACTCAGGCCCCTTAGTTTTGTTTTCCTTAATTAGCAGTAGGACAGTAATGAGACATAAAACAAGCAGGACATGACCAGCTCACCTGTACCCATCAAACAAAATCTGAATATAAAGATGAAGGTCTCAGTAAGGTTGATCCCTCAGGTTACCAAAACATTTTAGAAGTTCTTAGACAAAAACAGAATATCAACAGTTTTGGAAATGTCTGCTGTGGCAAAAAAAGAGCAGCAACAAGCCATGGAATTGAATAACGGGTTTAATTAACAGCAAGAATCAGCTTCTCATTAAGGAACTGGTTGGAGTTTGAAGCCCCAATTTAGCTGGTCATCTGTTGGCTCATTTCATGTCTCATTTCTGTTTGGCTGTCATTTAATGAAGAAAAGAATCAACTCACTTAATCCTTAAAAACAGGGCTATTAAAATAGAGGGAAAAGGAGTTAATTAGCAGTGAAAACTGGATACTGATTAGGGTTAGAAAGAAAACCTGCACCCACTGCGGCCCTCCAGGCCTGGAGTTTGACACCTGTGATCTATGCTTTATTTATTAAATATAATGAAATGACTAACACACTATTTTTCTGTGTAGTCTCCTACCACTGCAATGCACTTGTTCCAGTGCTCAGGAAACTCCTAAATCCCAGAAGAGCTGAAGTCTTTTGACTGTATGTTGACCTATTCTTGCTCAGCGTCAATAACCTCCTCATTCGACTTAAATTTCGTCCCTCCTAAAATTTCTTAAGTATACTGGATAAAAACCAAGATCCAGGCCTTTATTGACCACTTAGGCACAGCCATCAGCAGCGTGTCTGTTTGCGGAGAGAGTGTTGACCTTGTCGAGAGGTTTACTTACCTTGGCAGGGACATGTAGATGGATTGGGAGAGCAGGGGGGGGTCATGAAGTCGCTGGAAAGGGGTGTGTGGCGCTCCCGATATCTATGCAAAAGGATGAAGGTCCAAGTCTTTAGAGTCCTGGTGCTTCCTGTCTTGCTATATGGTTGCGAGACATGGACGCTATCCAGTGACCTGAGATGAAGACTGGACTCCTTTGGTACTATGTCTCTCTGGAAAATCATTGGGTACCGTTGGTTTGACATTGTGTCGAATGAGAGGTTGCTCATGGAGTCCCGAATGAGGCACATTAACTGCATTGTGAGAGATTGTCAGCTACGGCACTACGGCCATGTGGCGCATTTCCCAGAGGGTGATCCAGGTTGAAAGATCCTTATTGTTGGGGAACCGAGTGGCTGGAACTGGCCAAGGGGTCAACCACGTAACACCTGGCTGCGGCAGATAGAGGGTCATTTCCGGAGGGTGGGGCTGGACCACGTGTCTGCCTGGGGGGGTGCCAACCGGGATCCTGAGTTGTTTCGTTGTGTAGTGGGTGCGGCAATGCACTGTACCAGTGCATGCTTCCCCAACTTGACTTGACTTGGACTGAAGAGATGATAGTCCCTCTCTGAATGACTTGTACCAATCATAATAGAGTGTGTGAGAGAGAGAGAGACACATCCCCAAACTGTTTTTAAGTCTCGAATAAATCTGAGATTGATTGACTCCTTCATTTGTCAAAAATTGAATAATAATGTGCTGCGCACCACTACTGTGTACCTCCACCTCCGACATCTTGATTACAACAGACAAGAATGTGGGAAAGAGCAGCTAGCACTACTAGCGACAAGTTCAAAGATGCATGCACTTGTCCAATGAGTCATGTCTACCTTGCACTATTTATAAGAACAAAGCATGAAAATTCCTGTTTATAATTGAACACCCCTCGTACTAACCGGAGTGGAAGGGTCGGGACTTCTTTGGCTCCATTGCTCTCAAGGTCACGTTTCTTGAGGTTGTGAGGGGAAAGGGCGATAAGACTGTTAGTGACAGCGCCCCCCTTTCATACCAGGGTGGCACCACGTATCATAGGTGAGCCCAGAAGGTGATCCTCAGGCACACATGTGTGACAACTAATATGCATGCCTTTGGGATGTGGGAAAAGAACTGAAGTATTCAGAGAAAACCCCACACAGACAGGAAATGAAGTGTGCAAACTTCACCACAGCCAGACACATAATTCAAAGTCAGAAATCAGAATTAATTCTTGAAAGGTCTTTACCAAGATGTAAAACTGACTTAATACACGTTAGTGATAAAGCAAAAAGTAAATCAAATTATATTTTTTAGTTCAGACCCAGTAACAAATAAGGGTAGTTCCTTTTAGTAATGTAGCCAATATGGGCAGTATCAAAGATGACATTAATTACAAGTGGGATTTAATGTTTCCCTAATTCAACAACCTAATGTGATGGAGAGGAGGAGGAGAAGCCATAAACAGTTTAGGAAACATCAGGTCAATGCCATGCCTCTGCATGCAACCCTCAGAGTGGCACTAATCAAAGAGATGTCTGTGCGGATACGGTATGACTTTTAATTATAAATGCCTAATCTATATAAACTCCTAAAAAAAGAAAATCCTAAACTACAGAATATTTGAATATTCTCATAAAAACATCGATGAGGTCTCTTTTATAGCATGTGGCACAATTTACAGATGAATGATAACTATAACAAAAAAAGGAATCAATCAAATCATAGCAAGCAGAGTCCAAACAATCTCCAGGCAGTTCAAACTCTGCTATCCATGCTCTTATGCATGTTACACGTTCAGCTAACAGTTCGGATCAGTCAAACCTAACCGTCAACGGAAAAAGACATTGCACTCACTCACCAAGGATGATAACTAAAGTCAGTAGTTCATCTTCACTGGCGTGACTGTGAGCATTCCCAGCATGTTGCTGCAAGTGTACAGGCTTTGAACTTTTCATTGACTGGCATTTCAGTTTGAACAGCTTAATTAAGTCTCCTGATCATTTATTGAAAGACAGAAAAACTTAAAACACAACAGTATTTTCGTGCCTGTACAATATACAGTATCATACTTTATAATGAATATTATCACCCAGGCTTTGTGAAGCTGTAATGAGCATTACTTGGTTAAATGAAACAAATAAAACAGAGTACACTTAATATGCTACAGCTTACAGATGACAGAGTCCCTATTTGTAATAAGAGGAAAGGAGGGCAAGGACAACTCTACATCAAGTACAAAGATATAAATCAAAATAGGTCACATAATATAATTTTAAAAATTAGGTTTACTCTGAATAAGATATACTACAGTATATCTTACTCATCTGTAATATATGCATTGTAATGAAACCTTGAAGCCATTAAAGCAATTAAAAAATTAAAATGAGAGAGTAAATTACATGTCAAGGTAATGAGAATGTTACAGTACAAAAGGAAGTATTCAGGTAAAGCTCACAAATAACAATCATATTAGCCACATTTACCAACTTTTCCTTTCTAACTGAATTACTGAGCTGCTGATGGCTCACACCGCATAAGCACCATTTTTTTTTTCTTGTCACATGTAAAGCACTCTTCATAAGCACCAACAGGAAACTAGAAAAGAGTCTGAATTCTGACCTTTCAGAACCAAACAGCATTAATCCAGACACAGTGGACACCAGGATTGGTGCACAGATTTGGGAAATGTTTAAAGCTGAAGTGCACCGCTATTATTCAAGAACAAAAAATGTTCAATTAAAGGCATTGAAAGAGAGGGAACGATCATCATCTGGGGATCTTGGTTTTCTGGTTGGATGGAACGCTTTTAAGCACAGGATGAATAATTTCCATCTTAATAGGTCGAACTGTTAAAGAGACTGGGCTAGAAAGGCAATATAATTCTATAAATGGTATGATTGATAAAACATAAAATGAAAGGTATCAACAAAGTGATTATCGGTACAAAATATCAGATTGTTAAAAAATGTATGAAAAAAGCTTCTGATGAGCTAAGAATTTTTTGCTCTCCTATGCAGAATAAACACAGGTAGGTATAGCATTATCTACAGGGGCTGACACAGTAATTATATGGCCACTGGCATTTTTCTTTTTTAAACTGCATAAGAATTAAACTCTGCACTCTGGCTAGCAGACAGACTGCGAAATAAAGGCCACTAATATGCACATGTCATATATATGAGCTAAGAAAAGAAATGAAGGATTTAATTGGAAAAGGGCTCGCCCACTTTAGAATTTAAAGAAAATTTACATATTTTACTTTGCATTAATCACTGATGCTCCTCTGTTTACTATCAATCATACATGCAAATGAATACCACAGAAGTACAAACTGTCAATCAATCCAATTAAGGGAATATAAAGGGCCATCGTCGAGAAGAAATTAGTAAGCATTCACATATTCTGTATTATAAAAATGTATAAATGGCCACTAGTTCTCCCTTATCATCACAGTTTACAGTAATGCCCAACATAACAGTAGATTCAGGGTCAAAATACTGTCCTAAAGATTTCTGGGAAAATTAAAAAACTCACTGGTGCCAATCAGTATCAAAAAGTTTAAAAACATTGTTTCTGTCTAAGACTGAACTCCAATGAGCCACAAACAGAAACAGAGTCTTCTGTCAAAAACAACATCCATCAGGATAGGGGCATGGTTAGTAACATTTAATTACTTTGATTTTTGTCATTATCTTAAATGGGAAATTATTTATTTTAGCTCTTGCTTATGTTTTGCATCTGGCGTGCCATGTGTCATCCAAGTCATCTGTACCGTGAGATCAGTCAATGTTAGACAAATGACAGATAGCAGCCATCTTTATTAAGTGAGAGGACCACAATCCTGTGTTTCTTAACCCTGCTTACAAGGGTGGGACGGGGGCTAAACAAGTTTATCAGTTTATAGCATCATTATTTTCATGCATACAAAGAGAGTAAGAAATTTTATTGAGCACAATTAAAAAATAAAGAACATTAGTAAACACTTTTTTTCTTTGTTCAATTTATTTTAGGGATTTCAGAACAATGAATGAGAATCCCTAACATTAATCATTTTGAATGCACTGAAATATCCAGATGATTAGATATAGTTCAGCTGCTTCAGGTAAGGTCAATGCCGCAGGGCCATCTTAACGTATGGGCACAACAGGCACAATGGGTACTGGCTGGGGGGCCCCAGGAGCATATGGACCCACGATATTTCTGATGCCTATGCATGTTTCTGTTTCGCTGTCAAAACAGGGGCCCCAGTGCATTACTTTGCCTGGGAGCCTATGCTGCTGTTAAGACAACCCTGCAATGCTAATATACATTCTAAATTCTACAGAACTTTTGATCTGTTGCTTCTTAAGTTAATCCATTTTTTTAATTTTAAGTAAAACCTTTCCATATCATAAGCGATTATTTTCAGATTCTGTAATGATAGGCATCTTTGGGTTTCTTCCAGGTGAGCAAAGGCAACTTAAACCGTATTAATTTGTTAAGGCTATTAGGGATAATTTTGAACTTGATTAACAGGTAAATTTCTTATTTCAATAAGGCCTGAACAGGAGACATCCCCACAGAGTGGTGATATCTCTCACAAGCTGTGGAGCTGTGAGATGTGGAATTGTGAGTGGACCATGTTTCATAGAGACAGAGGAAGAGTATGTTATATCCAGTATTAACAATCGCTCAGTTTTTGAAAATCATATTAAAAGGTCCTGTTCTCAGCACTGTATCAGTTTATGTAGATGTGTGAAGATAATACCTCCAACGAAAAATTACAGCTTCTACGATAGATACACCTTTCATTTCTTCAACTGTGTTCTTCAAGTTGTCACTGTTGCCATTTGCTCAAGTTTTTGAAAAGGAGATTTAAAATTTATTTTTTTGTTTTTGCATCTTCCACCTGGGTACTATATTTGTGCTCTGTACATCTGTGTGATTTCTCAGGGTATGAAGATCTTGCTTAATAATCTAAAACTGATTATCATGTTGTTTAGTTCTGCATTATACTCTGTTCTGTACGTTTCAAGCCATGTTTTGTATCTTTTGTTAGCCCAGTATGATAGACACCTAGACAGAAAGATATACAGATAAAACTCCCCATGGGGAAATTTGGCTTTTTACAGGAACTTAATCAATCAATCAATCAATCAATAAACAAATATTATATTATATTATGACTAACTAAAACCCCTCTCAAATATAAACCAGAATGACTATAACCAAAGAAAAATAAAAAGAAACAAAACTTGGCAGTTACAGTCGCAGTGAGGCATTACACAGGCGTATTGCTGATGATATAAAGAAGCCACAGTAACTTTTCTTGACACTCTTCTGCTCAATAATTCATTGGCTGAAAGTTCTCAGTATGTCAGTGAGGATGTGCAGGATGAAGACAATAGCAGTGATGCACAGTTTTTAATCAGATTTAAAGTTCAGTTATTTCCAATTGTGATAGGTGTGGCTTAACTATTTTCTGCTTTTGTATTGGACTTGTTAAGGACTGTGTCTTCTGCTTCAGGACCCACTTTCAGTTCTGGTGTTTTCACTGACTGGCTAGATTAAGTCATTCCTTTCCCCTGTTGGTGACACAGCAGTAGAACTACTACCATATCGCTTGCAGTAAGGAGGCCTGGGATCCTCCCTGCATGGAGTTTGGATGTTCTCCCTGTGTCTGGGTGGAATTCTTCCGGGTGCTCAGGTTTCCTCTCACAGTTAGGTGAACTGGCAATACCAAATTAGCCCTAATGTGTGGTTGGGGTGTGTGTCTGTGTAAATATGTTGCTTTGCCCTGTGATGGTCTGGCACCCTGTCCAGGGCTTGTTCCTGCCTTGCACCCTATGCTGGCTGGGATAGGCTCCACTACCCCCACAACCCTGTTCTGGGCCAAGTGGGTCACACAATGACTGCCTTTTTTTTGTTATGACTGATCTTTCCAAACTTGTTTAGGAGGCACTATATTTTCCTAGAACCAGACTGCCTAGTTGTTAGGAACAGTTTTGTTAGCTATAATGTCTTTGGTTTAACCCCGGGTGCCACTTTCCAGTACAAATGTGCTCAATATTAGAAAAGAAAATCTATGTCACTCCTTGTATATGTCGATATATTAGGTCACTACAATTTAATAAATAAAGCCTGAAACCCAACAGAAATTAATTTTGGAGAGTCAGAAAAAGCTAAAAACATTCAGAGATATGCATATATGATATATGTTTCTTGTCTAGGCTAAAATCAGTATTCATGACTGTATAATCATTAAACTAATTTTTGGCAAAGTGGCAAGGCAGAAGTCATTGCTCACTAAAAAGAAGAACATAAACAATGATTATTTCAAGTATATACTTGAATGATCCCCAAAAATGTTGAAGGCATGTGTTATAATATGTTTGTTATAATATTAATATAATGTCACTATCTCTGTGCACACTGTTATACAGGCAGACCAAGTGTGGTACACAGGGGCTCAGCATTTAGAATTGCCAACCAAGCATTAGATTAGATAGCCAAATACAACTGGTGGATTGTATAGTCAGCCTAAACACAGAATAGTATATTTCTGTCCTCTGTCAGTACAAAATCTTCTTTCCTTGTTGGGAGAATGAGAACCAGCATGTAGGCATTATGCTATTCCTGCATTTTGTGGAGGAGGAGTTCAGTCCTTTCCTGCCCTTGTTTGGAAACCAGAGAGGGCCCTGCAAGTGGAGCAACCAGTATACAGTATAAGGATGGACCTACTGCCAATACACTTTGAAGGACCTCCGTCCAAAAATCTTCTCAGCGTGGTACCGAAAAATGGCAGCCTACGTAGATCAAGACTCCCACCTTGATAAGTCTGTCATCAGCTTCCCGTTTGTAACCGCGTAAATCGTCAGTAAAGTGAGCTAACGTACAGTGGTGTGAAAAACTATTTGCCCCCTTCCTGATTTCTTATTCATTTGCATGTTTGTCACACAAAATGTTTCTGATCATCAAACACATTTAACCATTAGTCAAATATAACACAAGTAAACACAAAATGCAGTTTTTAAATGATGGTTTTTATTATTTAGGGAGAAAAAAAAATCCATATATTATTATATATGACTAAGGTGTTATATTTGACTAATGGTTACATGTGTTTGATGATCAGAAACATTTTGTGTGACAAACATGCAAAAGAATAAGAAATCAGGAAGGGGGCAAATAGTTTTTCACACCACTGTATATTGTTCTCATGTGATTGTTTTTCTGTACCACCATAATCACGATGGGAGGGATATCACCTTTTCTGTCATATTACTATATTGTTTAGTTACTTAATATGCCGCAATTTCAAAAGAACACATTTCCGGAGAGCTAATGCCTCCTAAGGAAACAGCATCTAGACAGATTGGACATAAGTGAACATTTCCACAGATTAGTGCATTCCACAATAAGTATTACTTGTCAAAAATAATAATGAGGGTGTTGTGGTGGGGAGATGCCTTACACATATGGATATCATCAAAGTAATCATCATTTACAATTTATTTGAGAGAATTGTGCAAAACATTATCTGGTCTCCTGTCAATTACTTGGGTTATGAAAAAAGTAAATTAACCAAAGACAAGTCTAAATCAGAGAAGCAGTATCGAAAGAAGAAGCATTAACTGCAGAAGAAGAACAAGTGGAAGAAGAAGAAGAAAATCAATGGTTGAGTTCAATACCAGACCCACATCCCACAGAAATGTTGTGGCAGGACATGAAAAGTGCAATATCAAAATCTTTTGATTTTTCTAACTTTAAAAAAGAAATGTCCAAGACTCTTGCATGGCATATGACAATTGCTATAATGTAATTAATTCAACAATGTATCTGCAGTTATTGCAGCAAATAAGGAGCAACCAGCAACTTAATATAAGGAGATGGCTGATCACCAGCACACTTTGATGGCCAATAATTGCTAAAGCAGTTACATTTAGAAAAAAAGGTACTAAATAAGTTTTAAAAATGTCATATTTATTCACTTAAGTAGCCTTTATTCTAGCATAAGGATCTTATATTTAAATTAAAACAAATTCAAAAGATGCCATAAATCCAATTACTGCATGTTTTACTGAACTATATTAAATGAAGTGATGGTATGACGTCTTCCTTTGTATGCATATTTTGTTATCATGGATTACAAAGTCTGCAGTGACAATAATATTTTTTTCTTTTTAAGCTCATCAGCTTGTTTTTAGTTTGCATAGAAAGAACTGTAAGGGTATAATACCAGGGAGCCCACCCAATATCATATCCACATTGCATTTCTGAGCTCACTAGCTCCCAAATGTAACTGCATTCGTTATTTAAATACTTTATGTTCAATTAATACATTTTACTAACAACATAAATAAGAACAGAACGGTGGTAATCAACATTGTCATAAACGCCCACCTTCATTCATGACCAGCCACACATGACAAACAAATCTGCATGGTTAAACATCTCTATAAATATATAATCCAATGCCTCTCTGTCTGTCTGTCTGTCCACTTTTCACGAGAGAACTACTTAAAAGATTTAGATCGGGTTTTTTTTCTATAATTTGCTTGAACATTCCGGCTGATTTTGCGACTTCTGTCATCGGGCTAAGTATCATAGTTCACTTGCAAAAGCGATTTATTCATGCTAATCTGAAACAGAGGCTGCGGGTGGAGGGGAGACGTCAGGAGTGGAGAGCCGTACAGGGCCCTCCTCACTCATCCGCCAGCCTCTGTTCAAGTCACTCTACCTCTCACCACGTTTTGGAATGTATCTTGCCTCCGCTTCACTAGAGATACCTGTTTGTTTATTGATTTTTAAACTTTGTCCTGTTTCACTACTACAAGAACTGTGAATCTTACAACGCATAATAAATATTTAGTATTGTGATCTTTCATCAAAATGACAAAAATGTGTATCACCTTGTCCAGATCTTTGCAGGATGTGGAAAAAAGCTTCTGATTGACATACTCTCTACTGCAATAAGGTTAAGACTGATAGTATTTATTTAGAGGAGGCTTTTGCTCAAAGCAACTTACAGATCACAATTTTACAACTGTTTACATGTTTGCCACACCTGGAGCACTTGGACGTCAATTGATTTGCTCAGGGTTAAGAAATGAAACAGCACTCAGAACTGGAGTGGCAGCCTTCTTGGTTAAAGTGCAATGCATTAACCGGTAGGCCAAACTGCCTGCTTACCATGTATTTATGCATAAATCGACACAGATTAAGAGGCACCATTTATATAGTTTTTTAATAGCTCTCCATTATCTGATAATCAAAAAAATGTTTACTCACTGATGAACATTATGATTTCTCTGCTTTAATAAAATTTCTCACGCAACCTGCCTTCCGTCTCACACTTATCTGTTTTATTGCCTCAATCCATCTGGTTGTTTTCTTAGCTATATTTATGCTGTCAGATTTGCTTTATTTTTATGAACTGCCTTCTATAAAACCTTTAGCGCTACAGGTCTCTCTAAAAGGCACTCTATAAAATAAGAGACTGATTTATTCCCTGATTTCTAGTAGTAAAGAACATAGTCAATTGATTCTTCTGGATCGTCAGATTGTAGTGAGAGGCAGCAAGGTAAAGCATTCACAACAGCTTCTGTGGAAGGATCAGTGAAGACATACAAATATCTGGGCATTGATTCACGCTCTTATTAACTTGGATGTGCTCCCACTGTATGTGCCTATTTGCTACCATAGGAGATGAACAGCATACATGATACGTTTGATAATAGACAAACTAAAAGATTTAAGTACAACACGCTCTATACACTCAAAAACGCAAACATATTACTATATACTGTATACACACAAGTCTCCCATTTAGGACTGACTCCTGCCTTGCACACAATGGTGTAGGAATACGGTCCATATACCTCAATCTAATAAGTGGATTAAACTGCACTATAATGAAAACTATTTACAAAATAGAGGCCATCCCATCCCAGAAATTCACAGGACTGATTGTGCACATTACATTGATTCTGAATTCTTCCAAACTTCCATCTCATTTGGCCAATGAAGAATAACGCTCATTCATAGAAGAAAGTTGGGGTAAGATGTAAATCTGACACTGCCTTTATGCAATGACGTGACACCCCGTCTTTTCCTAGAGGAAACAAACTTCAGCAGTTCTTAACCCCTTTAAGTAACTAAATGCATAATGTTCTGACCTTCTGCTTATTTTAACAACATGGAAAAAATAGAATCAATTTGTAATTTGTTTGCCTTTTATGTGGAGAAATCTTTTATGAATGCATGCACACCCACTTTGTGGGTATGCTTTTTTTGTAATTCAATTTTAATCAGTATGTATTCTTTTTTGTTGTAAGAAATGTTCTTCACATTATTTTATCATTTATTCCTCTTGTTTAATTATCTGTGGCAACTCTCTAAACAAGATCCCTCTAATGGATAGTAGTAGCAGCCTCCCACTAATAAAAATTTTATATATGTTATGGCATAATAAACGTTTACAAGAAAAACATACTTCGGTGGGCTGGCACCCTTTTCAGGTTTGTTTCCTGCCTTGAGCTCTGTGTTGGCTGGGACTGGCTTCAGCAGAACCCCGTGACCCTGTAGTTAGGATATAGCAGGTTGGATAATGGATGGATGGATGAAAACATAACACCTTCAACTCAAGGTTATAATAGGGATTTTCCACACTCTTGTTCAACGCTGCTAGGATAGGCTCCAGCCTCCCCGGCCTCTCAATTAGATTAAATAGGTTTGAAAATTTACAGACACTAACGTGCATCTTCTTAAAAACAACTTTAAAAAATTGGGATGATTTCGACATGGACATTTGCTCCCAAATGTGCTCTCCCAGCGACAGGCTCACAGATGCTTAAATGCACACACATCCTCAAGCGGACTTCACTCTACACTTTGCTCTGATTCATTCCACATTTTTCCAGTTATTACTTTAATCCCCTTCAAGCTTGTTTTAGCTGATTAGCTGTAATGTCAGGGGGTCTAGGAATACCAGCTTAGCAGATAACATGAAAGGTTTGAGAAAATAATCTTTTAAAACAGTCAGAAGCAAGTGAAGGCATAATGAAACAGGTGACTCAGGTATTTTGCACTTATTTTCCATTAAAAAGAGAAAATTTAGTAAAAGTGTCAGATTTCATATTTCTTCATGCAACTACTGGATATGGGTAGAATAACGTACATCTGCACATCAAAATGCTTCTTACGTGTACACATTGGGAAAGTATTCATATTAATGAAGTTAAATATAACACTGTCCCAACACCCTGAACATCAAAGAATCAATCCAACATGTACAGAGCTTTATAGAGCCTAACCCAGTTCATGGCTGCTGGGAGCTGAAGCCAAAGCTGATATGTAAGACAAGGACAAAGCCTGGATCCTGAATTGGGTGTCAGTCCATTACAGAGCACCCTGACACACAAGAATAAAGTTAAACTGCACATCTTTAAGATCTGCAGGGAAAACCAGAGTAGCAAAAAGGAAAATGAACACAGACACAGGGAGAATGTTCAAACTCCACATACAAAGTGAACAGGTTGGGACTCGAGCCGAATGTTTGGTGTTGTGCCTCCATGCTGCCCCATCAAAAGCATCAATGTTGAATTGTGAAGTGGGCTTGTCAGTCTTTTCTCAGTTTTATTCTAATATATGCCTTCTAAAGCTTATAGTTTTCCAAAGAGCTTCTATAGACAGGTTTGCCAAACGATGTACTCGATTTGCAGTGAATATTTATGCAATGAGAAGTCAAGCAAAATGACACCTTTTAATGGTTAACTAAAAAGATACAATATGCAAGCTTTCAAAGCAGCCCAGGCCCCTTCTCCAGGCAAGATGTAATCAATAGTATGTAATACAATATAATAATAATTATAATAATAAAAATATAATATAATGTAATAGAAGAAGGGACCTGAGCTACCTCGAAAGCTTCCATATTGTGATCTTTTTAGTTAGCCAATATAACTTGACGTTTTGCTTGACTTTTCATTGCATCCATAATGGCTAACATGGTACAACACCCTGCTACTACAGTAAATATGTTGTTAGTCACCCTCACAGAATACTGTTTGATTGTTCAGTAAAGTGCTTTGTGATACTGCTCACTATGAATGACATGATATCAAATAAAAATGAAGAAGCAGATGGATAATAGACCAGTGTTTAAGCTCCACGATGCTCTTTCTCTTTCTCAAGTATGCTAAAATGCCTGTTTACTGCCAATTACAAATCTAAACTGAAAAAGTGCTATACATTTCACTTAACATTGTCTTTTATGTTTATTGCTATACTGCTGCTTTTTTTCCACAAACCACGTTTTTGAATCTGCTTTGTAAAAACACTTCAGGATTTGGAAATGACAATCTGTAGAGTGCACAAAAAAGCATCCTTCTGCTTCTTATAGTAAACTGGATTACATGAAGGACAAAAGACAAAAAAAAACTACAAGCCACTATCAGCATAGGGTGTGTTCTTCTTTATCCATGTGCCGTACATTATATAAAGTAAAAGAATGGGTATAGTAAAAAAAGAATAAAACAAAAGGCTAAAATACAAGGCAAATTCCCAAATGACTTATGATTCTTGTACTAAGCACCTAAGCCAGATGGTCATCCAGCCTCTCCCTGGGCATTTTTACACTAAACACAAACTGTCTACTGGCTACTGTCCAAAACTGTGGCACAAAAGAGCAGGTCCAACACTCTGGCAAGACTATACTTGTGCTATACTTGTCTCATATGCCGGGAAAACCATGGCCGAAAATGATGGGAAATGATGCTTTCCAGGACAATGAGAAAATATTAAAGTAAAAAAGAGTGATTTCAACAAATAATTTAGCATGGATTGAATGAAATATATAGTTTTATGGTTTTTTTTTTGCATGAAATCATAAAGGATGGCCTTGTGGTATAGTAGTTAGTCTTATTACCTCACACAGGCAGGGACCCCTCTGTTAAAGTTTAGCCTGGGTTTCAACTCCTTGTTATACAAAGCGAGACCCAAACGTTTTTAGACAACTCTTATAAAACACAGATAACTTCTTACAGGGGTGTAATTTATTTTTATTCTTCAAAGTTCGTTCCTCCTTGATCAATACACTTGTTTTCACGCCCCTTCCAGGGCTGTGGAGTCGGTAAATAAATCCTTCGACTCCGACTCTGACTTCAATTCCTTAGTTTCCGGTACTTCTGACTCTGACTCCCTGACTCTAACTCCTCTGTATTTAATATGTTAATGTATTTTCCATGTTGATTGAAGGAAGGCAACATACAAGTCATTAAACCACAGAATTACTGGCTAGGAAGCTGACTCTCTACTGTATTCGCCAGTTTAAACAAAAGACAAGAACCCCTGAACACACATCAGGCCATAGCACACACCTCCACCTACATCATTACACTTGTTTAAATTCAAATTATCTTGTTAAACACATTATATCTGAAATAAAATGAAAACACTTTTTGTAATGTATCATAATCCAAATTAAAATATGTGAATGTCAGGTTGTATAATAGCTCAGTTGAACTTCGTACTAGTAGTAACACAACTATGCACTGGGCTTTATTCTTACATCAGAGAAGTACTTAATTATAACTATTGTTTGTGAAATGGGACATAAGAACTTGCTGTATTTTTTTTTTTTTATTACAATTTCAATTTATTAGGAGTAAGAGTCGGTATATTTTTGCCAGCTCCGACCCCGACTCCAGGTACCCAAAATTGTCTCTGATTCCATAGCCCTGGTTCCTTCATCTTCTTTATGCCCTCCAGGAAAGCAGTGTTTAAAATGTTGTTAAGCTCCCTTGTCACTGCACACTGAATTTCTTCCACTGTCTGAAAATGCCTGTCGTTTGATGGCCAGACTGTAAGTGAAACAACAAGTTTCATGACCGGTAATGATCCATCCATCCATCCATTTTCCAACCCGCTGAATCCGAACACAGGGTCACGGGGGTCTGCTGGAGCCAATCCCAGCCAACACAGGGCACAAGGCAGGAACCAATCCTGGGCAGGGTGCCAACCCACCGCAGGACACACACAAACACACCCACACACCAAGCACACACTAGGGCCAATTTAGAATCGCCAATCCATCTAACCTGCATGTCTTTGGACTGTGGGAGGAAACCAGAGCGCCCGGAGGAAACCCATGCAGACACGGGGAGAACATGCAAACTCCACGCAGGGAGGACCCGGGAAGCAAACCCGGGTTTCTAACTGCAAGGCAGCAGCGCTACCACTGCGCCACCGTGCTGCCCCACCGGTAATGATATTTTCCCAAAAACGTTCATCATGTCCCATTAAAAAAAGATCCTGGCAGTAAAACACATGTTCTTGTTTCTGCTCTGTAGTCAAGGCGTGAGGAACAAATTTCATCCAGATCTTTCTTTTTCCCCAAGTCTTTGGTTACAATCCGGTGAACTGTCTCCTTATCAATATTGCCAATCATTTGGAGAGTGGTATGACAGTACATGAAACACGGTACTACGTAGTTACGCTGTCGGCCGCTAGATGTAATGCACAACTAGTCTAAAAACTTTTGGGCTGCACCTTGTATGTAATTTTTGTGTAATTTATTTGTGTTTGTGTTACTTTTGCAAATTATCTCCTTTGTTTTCTAATCCTTTGTTATCTGCCTTCTGGGTGATTCCCTAAAAGTTGGGACCACTGCCCATCACCACCAGAGACTGTCCCCAGCCCTAAAAAGGCAACAGTTTTCCATAGATCCTGTAAGATCATTCAAATGCATTAGGGAGTTGGTGAGTTAACTTGTGTTATTTTATTTTGCATTACTTGTGCTTTTCTGTATTTTTTGACTTTCTGCTCTGATTTTTAATGATTCTCTCTGGATCACTGTATGGGGACTTGGTTGCTTTTGGAATTGGTTTTGCAGGCACTGTATAACACTTATGTTCTTCAGAGGTTCATAGTGTAAAAGAGCCCTTTGGTGAAATAAACATTTTATGAAGATACTAGTGGAGACTCTTTAGTGCTTTAACTCCAAGTTCATTACACTCACCAACTTATTATTATCCTAGAGTTGGCAAGTGTTCAGAGTAATGGCAGAATCTTGGTATGCATTTTGTCCTGGTGTATCCTACTACATGCATGTTAGGTTAACTAGTGACTGTACTGGACCTGCAGGTGTCAAGTTTAGTCAAATTTATTGTCAAGTATATTCAGTAAAACTAGTCTTACTTGCATGTGCGCATGAGTGTGATTTGCATTAGATGCCTTTACTTCCCATCTCATGCTGATGGTACCAGTGTAGTTTTCCTGGTCCCCCTGGTCCTCTAATTGATAAAGTAAGACAATTTATGCATGGTGTGACACTCAGGTGCACTTGTAGACTTGGTTAGCTGGTTTGAAAGTTGCAGCATACTTACATTTTCTAGTCACTTTATTAAAGAGTATTATATCACAGTTTTGTTTATTACATATTGCCTAACAGTGAGCAATATAAAAAAAATAACAGAATGCAATTATACAGTATATATTAGTAGTGTACATTAAATGTTTTAATATCATTTTACAATATCATGCGGCCGAGATTGCTTTCATAAACAGCAGATTGTAACAAGTGATGAAAATATTCATGTGCTTTTGTTACTTTTTGCATGTGGAGAGCCACTTTGGAGATTTAAAATCTGTGCTGGAATCTCAAACTAATTTTGTTAGCTACATTCAAACATGAGAGATAATGGATCATTGTGGTGCATTGCCAAGAAATTACAAAGTCAATGAAATATTGAATCATTGTAATCTTTAGATAATGCAGTTGTGAAGTTGTTTCGAGTGTTACGGAAATGCTGAATACACATTTAGTCAATATAGCATGAAGTGTCACGAGCCATCTGTCATACACTTCTACATAAGTTAAGTGGCTTGCATTTTTTACTTTAGTGAACATGAACACCATGTCAGTTACCCACTTCAATTTCCAATTTCACAAGTGAGCTGCTTTGACTGAAGTTTGCACAGCATGACGCTATTACGTATTAACTTGGGTTTAATGCATATTTTATGCTTTGTTGTTGTTTTTGTTATATTTGAATTATTATTTTTCATATAGCTATGTTATTTCTGTTATCTTAGTAATTATATACAGACACTTACCGTATATACTCGCAGATAAGTGAGGACTTGATTTTACTGCATAGTTTCTGGTATTTTATAGTGTTGGTCATATAAATCGAACGAAGAAAACTCACGCTATTGATCCAAAAGTTTATGATATTCTAACGTCCACCAGTAGAGCACACTGCCTTTTTTTTCTATGTGGGTGCAGCAATGCGCTGTATCAGCATGAGCTCCTAAACTCTCTCTGTCTCTCTATTGTGCCTATGTGACCACACGGTAATACCCAAACTATTCCGAAGCAACGTTTGCACTGTTTTGTGCTTTTTGTATCTCACACCTTCATACACCTTTATCGTAAAAGCATCTCTTATCTACGATGGAGTGTTCAATTAGAAGAAAATATGAAGCAGGTTTTAAATTAACCGTAATTGAAGTGGTGAAAGAAACTGGTAACTGCGCTGCTGCAACAAAATTCAATGCCTCTGAGAAACTGATGCAAGATTGCAGGAGGGAAGAAGATGTAAAAAAAAAAATGTAAGTGTAGCATTTTTGAATGAACGTATAAGTTGGGGTCCGATTTTATGACTGATTTTTCGGGTTTCAAGACCCGACTTATACATGAGCATATACGGTATATTCTAAGGGCTCTGTAGATAGTACTCTAAGAGGCGAAGCCAATCTGACATCACCACTCCTGACACCTCCCTCTGATTCTTTAAGTCCAGGGAAAGAGGCTCTCAGGCAGTGATGCATGTGTTCTGTTTCGTGAGTATTGTTATTTTTTTGCATTACCTGTCTTTTGTAATTTATTTGCTCTCTTTTCTGGATTTGCCATTGACTTGGCATATTAGGACTTGTTTGCTTTGGATTGTCTCTGAGGCATCTTCTTTTTTTGCCCTGTTTAGAATTATTTTTTAGTTTTCCTTATTTATTTAAGTAAATATCCAGTTTACTTAAAGTTATCATTTGGTTTGACTTTACAAGTCGGAGTTTGTCATGGTTTCTCCCTCAAGTGGTGCATTTTTAGCATTTTGAGACGATTATGAGATTTTTTAATTTTATAAGCCTTTTTTCACAATTTGGACCTGGCCCAGGATAAAGCCTCTAGAGCTATTGGGGACTGGCTCGGTTAGGTTGGGTTGAACTTCTTTTGTGCTGGCCAGTGAAGATCCTGGCTTATGTGGTACTTTTGGAGACTTCACACCCTTTTCGCCAGGTTCCTGACTCCAGATCACAACAGTCATGCACTTGCAGAGATGAGCACAGGATGGGGGCTGAGGCCTATATAATAAAACCTACCCCTGGATTTTGGTACAGTGAAGAATTTTTTTTTTTTTTGAAATTTTATTAATTTTACTAGCAGAATACCCGCGCTTCGCAGCGGAGAAGTAGTGTGTTAAAGAAGTTATGAAAAAGAAAAGGAAATATTTAAAAAATAACGTAACATGATTGTTAATGTAATTGTTTTGTCATTGATATCAGTGTTGTTGTCATCTCTCTCTCTCTCTCTCTATATATATATATATATAATTGTTTTATAATTTGTTTTATATAATATAATTGTTTTGTCATTGTCATGAGTGTTGCTGGCATATATATACACTCACACACACACACATACTGTATATAAACATATATATACACATCATATATATATATATATACATATATATACATATACATATAAATATATATACATATATACACATATATATACACACAAACACATATATACATATATACACATATACATATCTACATATATACTGTATATACACATATATATATATATACAAATCTACATATATATCTACATATATATATTAGGGGTGGGACTCGATTAAAAAAATTAATCCAATTAATTAGAGGCTGTGTAATAATTAATCTTGATTAATCGTATGTAATCGCACACGTAAATTTGCCCCAAATCGCAAATGTGTTTTTTTAATTTAAAAGGGTTTTAGTGGGCGATAGAATCAAATAATAGACATGGACATGAATATTGTAAACTCAAGCTCTTTTAATTTCTGAAAAAAAAAATGCTTTTAAACTGCATTTGAATTCAAAACAGAAACAAAAATATCATCCCTGGTTAAAATTGGGCAGACTTAAAAATAAAGTGGTAGTTTAAGTACTTTAAGTACATTTTCAGAATGGTATTGTCTTTAAATAATAATAACCAAAATTTCAACATAAAGTGCAGTTTTTCTTCTTAAAAAAATAAGTCAGAAACATAAAAGGTAATTTGACCAACTTAATCTTTAAACTCTGAGTAACCTTAGCCAAAATTATTTTGTACATTAGGCTAAAACAGTGTGATCATTGAACATTTTGTAATTAGATGTAATTAGAATTACTAACGGTCACGGAAGTCCAATGATCCCCAGTAAGAGCCACAAAGTCCTCTTTCTGTAATGCATCTAATTTTGCTTGCTTTTCACTGTGCACAAAACCATGCTTTTATCAAGGCTTCGCTCGGGTAGTTTTTTGAAATTAAATTTTCCTCCGATCAGGAACGCGCTTCATTCCGAGTGTAACATTTTTGTAGCTGTGATGTGTGCATCAGTATAATCGATGTACCAGGAAATCATGCATTGACAAAAGTTCCCCTTTGCTTGGAATTGAAAGTGTGATTAAATGCGTTATTTTTTGTTATGGAGTACATGCATCGAAGCTTCTCAGCTGCGCTTGTGCTAAGAATAGAAAAGATTTTAAAAATAACGTAACATGATTCTGCGTTAATCGCATATTTTTTCATACGTCTCAAACCAAGGAGATGTGAGGTTAAAATGAACCGAGAAGCACGCGTACATACTCAGTACATCCCCTCTCGGGAATCAAACCTCGGATGTAGGCGATAGAGGTGAAGCCTCTACAATTGCGCCACGGTGTGTGGCTTATTTATTTGAGAGTATGTAGATCGGGGTATATATATATATATATATATATATATTCGCAGCGGAGACGTAGTGTGTTAAAGAAGCTATGAAAAAGAAAAGGGAACATTTTAAAAATAACGTAACATGATTGTCAATATACAGTAATTGTTTTGTGAGTGTTGCTGTGATCAAGGATTCGATTATCATTATTTGTTTCAATCAGGGTCGTATTTGTACGATGTGTTGTGTTCAAGTTACATTCTGTGTTTGTCAGTCGTTGTAAAGATTAAATTCTGTAATTACAGCCACATTAGCTCCACAAATGAGACACACGGGTTTACCAGCAATGTCAGTAAACATAAACTCAGCCTCCCATCGGTTTTTAAAGGCTCTGTTTTCAGAATCAACTTTTCTCTTCGGCATCGTGTGGGCTAGCTTCGCAATAACTTGCAGCAACGCGGTAAGTGTTCGGCAAGGCAGCTGAAGCGCTGCATTATGGGATCTGTAGTTTATTGTGTTACCAGCGCTTCATATACCCGGGCCATTAATAACAATAATACAGTATATAAAATGATCTCGCGGGCCGGATATAATTATACGCCGGGCCGGATGTGGCCCGTGGGCCTTGAGTTTGACTCATATGGACTAAATAGAACTTGAAAAAAAAATATTTTTTGGAATGTGATCGCGCAAGTCAGTACATCGAGCCCGTGTGCTATTGTGGTTTTGCTTGTGTGCTTCAGTAAGTTACCGTCCCCTCGCTCTTACTTTTTTACCGTTCATCTAATGAATACACTGAGTATGGCTTTACCGAAGCAATCATTGATCGCGAATAAAGTATCCATTATTCATGAAGCTTCAATAGGTGAATAGGTGATCTGTCTTTCTGCGTTAACCGCATGCGTTTTCATACGTCTCAAACTAAGGGGATGCGAGGTTAAAATAAATCGAGAAGCGCGCGTACATACTTAGTGCATCCCCTCTCAGGAATCGAACCTCGGACGTGGGCGCTACAGGCGAATGCTTTACTATCGCACCACTGCGTGTGGTTTATCTATTTGAGCGTAGCAGTGTAATTCGGTTTTTGTTCAGCACTCTTTGGAACTGTTACTTTTTGTCTGCGCACTGCGTCAGTTCACGTGAGCCTCTGAATATGGTTTTATATGTCACTCGCTCGCTTCTAATTGTTTCGCTGCCTTCTTAATTATATAATGCATGTTTTCTAAAGCGCATTTTGTAGCTCTTCCTGGCTTTCTACGTAATGCGTGATTACGTGAGAGGCGTGATGATGTCATACGAAACTCCGCCCCTCCAGCTGAACTCCATTACAGTAAATGGAGAAAAATAGCTTCTAGTTATGACCATTATGCGTAGAATTTCGAAATGAAACCTGCCCAACTTTTGTAAGTAAGCTGTAAGGAATGAGCCTGCCAAATTTCAGCCTTCTACCCACACGGGAAGTTGGAGAATTAGTGATGAGTCAGTGAGTGAGTGAGTGAGGGCTTTGCCTTTTATTAGTATAGATTGTAATCATTCCATACAAATCAATTAATTTTTACAAAAAGTAGGATTGAGAAAAAGTCGACCCCCACTCCTGAGAGAGACAGCATGGCCAACGGTGTAAAACTAAATTGATAAATTTGATAAGCCAATAGAGATGAATGGAGAAGAAACAGAAATGCAGAAATAATTGCTTTCTCTGTGTTTTAAGAGCTTATTCTAAAATATTACTGATTAGATCCTGCCATGTTTTGAAAAAAATCTGTACAGATCCTCTAACTGAGTATTTGATTTTTTCCAATTTCAAATAGTATAAAACATCGGTTTCCCACTGACTTAGACAGTGAAGAATATTAATGAATAAATAAAAAAGATCATTACCACAAATCGGAAGGAAAAAAAACATTATCATTATTAGTGGAATGAATAAATAAATACACATCTAATGTCCTACCATTCTTATATGGAAATATTTGGCCATCCAACTCCAACTGAATTCCAACTACATCTGAATCACACCCCATCTATGTTTTGCTGCGAGGTGCACTTGCTTTAGTGCACACGACTTCAGGTGCTTTGCTATTCTGCTGTCAAAAAATATACAAGTTGAAGTAACTGCTCTCAAGGTAAAATTGAAACAGCAAGCTAATTCATAGTGGAAATATTTCTCTTTTATTTATGATAGAGTTTGCAAATTCAACAATGGTTTTCAATGGGAGATTGTAAACATTTTCAAAATGTATACAATGTGGACAGTTCCAAAAATTAACAGTTGTAGGAAAATAATCTGTTTGAACGTTGGCTGAAAATGCAAAGGGAAGATATCCTGGTCATGTATAAAATCAAGGCTCTACTATGCAACCTATCATGAGCATTAATATTATTATCACGGCAGAATACTTTTCTAATACTGTAGCTCATCTCACTAATATATTGCAAAATGCCCACTTCTGTGACAGTTACCATTAATAATATTAATAATGCAGAACAAAACGCATTTGGGGATGCTTGCCATTTCTTTCAGGATAACAACTTAGAAGCTAAATGCATTTGTACTCTTTTAGTGCAAGTTTATAAGAGCTTTTCAACACTATTCTGAATGTGCTTTAAAAGAATCAGTAAAAAAGACATGTTTTCTATCACAATGAACCTAAAGCCCACACTGCACTATGTGGCAAGCTTAAAGAAAGACTATATAAATGCTTTTGTATATACCACATAAAGCATACAGCTACTAAATTCATGCCACTCAGGGTGACCTAATGTAAAGTGTTCTTCGTGAAAAGCACTATATAAAACCAGACACTACTGGCTGCTTAGCTGATTATAGCATGAAAACCCACTCAGTAGATCTGAATGCATTTTTAATATAATAGAGTAATGAGTCACATACAAAATGTCTGATTTTTATTGTGCCTCTCCTCATGGATTTGCTCCATATCAAAAATAAATGTGTACTGATATCTTACCAAAAAATCACAGTGAGGCAGTAACAGTTACTGGGCCCATTAATGTTATACTGGTATAATGTACCAATATATACAATATAATGTAATATACCAGTGGAAACTACCAAATGGCTATCAGTCAGTCCAGCCAGTTTTAATCCCATTTTAATCCAGTTTAAAGTCATATTCAGATGGTGTCTATTGTGGTAGCACCAGCCAATCCATCACAGGGCACAGTCACTTACATCAGGGAATTTTTGGGTCTTCAGAAAAATAGACACACAGCCCACACCCATTACTTAAATGGCTTAATCCAATTTAAGTGTTCATGTATCAGGGTTATCAAGAAAACAGACCACCCTGGCCCACCACCAAAAGCTTAGTCTAAAAACCAAATCATTGTAGAAATGGACTGGACAGACTCAGTTAATAAAGACTGAAACTGGCAGGCCATGAAATGGCTTTTACGTTAAAAAATTAAGCAATGACCTGAACATGAGGAAAAAAATTAAGACCATAAAATCCACTTCCTGTCAACTCCTGCTCCGAAAACTAAACTTTTATACAGAAGGTGATTTTTATTATTCAAATATTCAGCTAAAAGTAACACAGGAACCTGGTCTTTTGAGTAGTAATGCTTTGAAATAATTAATTTTACTCATAACAGAGTGTTTAAATAATTGAGTGAAGGTTAATAAAGATGGAAGTGAAAACAGAATTAAAAAATAAGGAAACGTTACTTATGCAAGGAACAGTATATTTTATTCAGATTTCATGGACTGTTAGACATAAAAATGAGATTACTCATTTTAAAAGAAATATTACTCCATCTCAGAAAGGAAAGCCCAGGGTGGCACAAATGTTGATTAAAGGTTGGAGGATCCAAACAATTTGGAGCAGACATTTCTGGCATAAATAGAATGAGATTTGAAAGAGTAGATAAATCGTCTCAAAGGTAGAGAGTAAGGTCTGATACTGTGTCATTATTGCCAACTGTTGAAAGAATATTATTTCCTTTATTATTCATCTTTGTATTTTATTGTTGTGCTTTAATAAATAAAGCGATTAAAATTAAAAGAGTTTACTTGGTGTGCATTTTTATATTTTTTCTGGTCTGTTAAATACAGGTCTGTGAGACAATTGCCTGTTAAAGTCTCAACACAAGGCGCTAGGACCACAAATTTAAAACTGTATGGTAAACCTTAGGGCCCTAAACTCACCATTGCCCCGAATCTAACATCACGTAGACTGGTAAGAAAGAAGAATAACCTGGGTATCCATCCAGACCTGAATCTAGACAGAGTATAAAATAAATGTAATAATACGAGGGACGTTCAAAAAGTTTCCGCACTCTTATATTTTCATTGGAAACGGTAAAGGTGGGAGGAGTAGTAATTGGGCATTAAAATGTTGGTACGACACTAGGAAAATTGCATCGCAAACGAAAGTGACTATGTAGAAAATGATATAATTTGTTTTTAAAATTCTTAATAAACAGAGTTTAGAAAAAAGTGAGGTAACTTTTTGAACGTCCTTTGTATTAAAAGAAGTATAGTAATATAAAGTTTAGATTTAATGACAAGTAGTTAGCACTGTTTCCCCACAGGTTGATCAACTCATTGATTAGCCAATGTCAGGATATCGAAATGAAAAGAAAGTCACGAAAGGCACGACTTAAAAAAAAAAAAAAAATCCGGATTGCAAAATCATCTGTAATATTAATGTATGTAGAGTACATGTCTCTTCTTGCTGCATTTTTTTTTAAATTCTGCTTAAGAACAGACACCTTTGTTCGTTTTTCAAATAAACATTATGTAACGGTCCTTGTCAGTGATACGTAAAACCATAAATATCACCACAGGCATAGTGTTGCAGGTTAGTTAATGAATTTTAACAGTGTACCTATATTTAGATTAAGCAAATAAATACCACCTGCCAGGTGACTGTAACTTAACTTAGGAATCTTTGTTGTCAAAAATGTGATAATAAAACCTGTTGCAGTATGGTTTAACTTCTGCTGTGCACTTCACACATCCCAATTCATTTACAAAATGCAGTAGATCACCCAGTATACCTGGTTTGCCAGTGTATTTGCGAAGGACATTCAAGCTTGGCCAGGCAAAAATCATCTCGTTTTAACAAGTGCATGGCCCAATGTGATTTAGAGTGTATATTAAATACAACAGTTCACTGATGCAGATAAGCAAGTGTACCAAGTTTACCAGAGATTTTCATTAGTGTACCATCATTGGAATGGGCAAAATTCACATGCAATCATTATGTATATATATGTGAAGTCCTCTTCCTACAACAGCCCCTTCCGCAACCTCTCCAACCAATCCCTATCATTTTTCTCTTCAAGCTTCTTTCAGTGGGACAATCATGTTAAGTGATAAATTTGGACAAGGGTAAGGTTAGGTCTAGGATTAGGCTTATGGTTAGGGTTTCGGGCTGTCTCTATAAACAGATGAAAATCTGGATGTCCCACAAAATTCAGGAAAGTTGGTCACACTACTCACAGATGTAATGTCCTGGGTTTTTAATCTTGTGAATGGTTGATGTCAGGGTTGAGTTGTCCTTCACTTGTTATGTCTGTGCAGGTTTTCTTGCATGCTGGTTTTCCTCATACTTCCATGCATTCAAGGTTACCAAATTGGCCCTGTGTGAGAGTCAGTGCACCCTGCCATGGATTGGTGCCGTTTAGGGCTGTTCCATGAGTTACACTCAGTACTGCTGGACTATGGACCAGCGCTCCACAGGTCTGAACTGGATAAAGCAGGTGAGAGCATGTTATGTTATGTTATGTTATGAACATGAGCATACTGGTGGAAAATATGAAGAAGTGTCTTAAGAAAGAAAGTAGAAAGGCTTTTTCATTCACAATCCACCTTGCAGTTAACACAGATAAGAACACATTGGATAATATACTCTAACAATGCATTTATTAAATAATCAAATGATCTACAGGGGTTGAATGGTCATCTTACACAGATTGTATTTCATGTTTTAAATTAAATTGATTTCTTGTTTTTAATGAATTGAATTTTAATACAAGTAAAACCCAGGTAGGTTGAATCCACACATGCATTCACATTATGCTGCGCACTCACAACTGTGTTAATACCTACCGGCAAACTGCACATTCATAGCAAAAGCAATTTCCAAACATCCGGCCAAGCTTACTCTCATCAACTGATTCTGCTTCACAAACATGCCGATTTAGTAAAAAGCAAGTTTACAAGAGCAATTAATGGCCTTCAGCTTTTTTTTTCCTCTAGGGTAATAATGAAAATCTTGGCCTTTTCATTTGCATTTAAAGTATTACTGGGGCAGATAGCTGCTTTATTCCTGTCTCCCTGCATTACAAACCCTAAAAGAGAGAATGAGCAATTTGCCTGAGGGCTGCGTTAATCGACTTTCAATAAAAACAAAGACAGAATTCCTAGGGCAGAAAACTCAACTGACCATCAAGAAGAAGCATCACCAATTAAATATTTAAGGGAAAATAGATTACAGAATAGTTTGAAAACAAATTATTAATTAGGGCTTGACAGCATAGATGAGACTGAATGACCCAAACCATTTTTTCAAGTTCCATAAACAGATGACTGTCAACTAAACTTATTTTTACAGTTTGTAAAGTTGTAAAGTAAACAACATGATGGCACAGTGTTTAGCACTAGCACCTCACTGTTCCAATGTCCCTAATTTGATAAATGACGTTTGTTACCGTGTGGCATTCACACATATGCCCAGTATTTCCTCAGGATTCTATGGCTACCTTCCTCAACCCAAAAACATGCATATTAGACTAGCTATCACATAACTATAACTTGGTCCAAAATGAATTTATGCATATTTATGTGTATATTCCCAATTCAAATCATTGCCCTGTGCTCTCCTATCACCAATGCCAGTATTGGAGTAGCAGTCTCCCTAGCTTATATGTAGATTCACCATGGGAAACTAGGCAAGTCAGTGATGGACTCCTGCATTATATCAGAGAGCTCATCACCTTCTGCCTCAGCCAATCGTATTGTCCAGCCAGAACGTAAGCAGCCACATTAGCATCTGGACTCCACAAGGAGATATCTACAGGTACTCACTCCGTATTCACTTCCAACACCTAAAAAAGGCAAAAATTGTTCAATAGAATTCTATTAGCAGCCAGAATATTATTACTAAATTATCATAACCCTACACAAAATAATCTGTTGTGCAGCAATTATATGTTTTAACAGTAAACATCATAATCACAAACTGGAAAGAAAGGAACCAATAAGGCAGTGGGAAATGAGATGGCAGAGGTCTTCACTGCAGCTCCAAGATGTCTGTGCTAAGAACATTAAACCTTTATATGGCTGTCTTTCTTTGTGACATGTTAATAGGATTTGCATATGCTATGTCAAATGTACCTGCAGTTGGCCATAAAATAGTTGACTTTTTAAATCAATTAGTTGTTGAACTGTAACTAGAGGTCCTATTCTTATATAGATAACTAAGAAAAAAGAATATTACATGGTTACCAGCATTTTCCGGGGGATGGGGTATAAGGTATTGTTGCGGTTACATTTTTATTTAAGTGAACTACAAATTTATAAATTATGCAAATTGCTGCAGTTGTTAACTGTATCCACATATTTCTCACATCTGAGAATTTAAGAAACTACCTTTTTGAAACAATGTTGGCAAATGGCCTCTTTTACACTTCTTGACTCTCATCATAGGGTTTGAAGCAGAAACGAGTCTAAACAGTAGAGTTATCCCTGACCCTGATATAAATCCGTCTTCCATATCACTCCTTTCATTATTCTTAACTTAAGGTCGCTAATGGAAAAGTGCCTTTCACTTCCGAAGACAAAAATCTGTAACTGTCACTAAGGACAGAAATTATTCAATCATCACTCAAAAGAATATTTTTGAATTTTTTGGAGCTTTAGCAATCTTGAAGAACATGTCCACAACTTTGTTGGTTTCAATTGGTCTATCCAGGAAATATCAAGATAAGCTGATTAGTGTTGTAGTGTTTGTACTACATGTGTTCTTATACTCTGCCCATTTTGTAAATTGGCACCTTAATTGCTATCCAAAAGCTGTAAAGTGATATTTTCCATGTCACCACAGTTAGCTGGTCAACTGTATAATGGCTCAGTTCTTACAATTCTCCCCCTTGTTTACATAAGGGTCCAGCAGTTTGCGGCCATGAAGATATGTTGACTGGAGTGTTGAACTTGCCCCAGTGTGAAACTGTGTATGAGGGTGAGTTTTTAGGTCAAGTCAAGTGGCGTTATTGTCATACCATTCGTACTATGGCATGAAATAACATTTTTCAGGAATACAGTGCGACATATGCATAAGCACAGGACAAGTACAAGACAAGAAATTAACTATTTTTTACTATAAATAGGTAAAATGGAAAATGAGGAAAATGAACATAGAATTATATCAAAATAGTAATACATAAAAATTGTAACAACTAACAGTAAATGAAACAGTAGTAACAGACCTAACATATATACTGCATATAAATAAACTGCTAGGAGCAGATAATAATGGGGGCGGGGGGCAGGGGTCATAGACAATGCTGTTACCAAACCAGACGATAATGCAGCTGGTCAGAATGCTCTCAATGGTGCCCCTGTAGAATGTGGTGAGAAATGAGGGGGAAGTAGGCTTGCCATCTTCTACCACTGAAGGAAATGGAGATGCTGCCGCAGGTTCTTGGCTGTTGAGGTGGCATTAATTGACCAAGTAACTTCAAATAATGGGTGCACACGAAACAGTTTATGTGTACTCTACAGTGGAAAACATTCAAACTAAAGTTAGCACATGCCATACACCACCTTAACGTCAGAATAGGTATTCTCTTCCTTCATCCATGAATTGAACTGAGAGGTTCTGAAAATGATCAGGCCTTTAATAACCTCTTGGGCACAGCCATCAGCAGTGCCTTTCTACAGAGAAAATGTTGACCTTGTCGAGAGGTTTACTTACCTCAGCAGTGACATTCTTCCTATGAAGTCAATAGATAGATTGGGAGAGCATGAGGGGTCATGAGGTCACTGGAAAGGGGTGTGTGGTGCTACTGATATCTCTGTAAAAGGACTAAGGTCCAAGTCTTTAGAGTCCTGGTGCTTCCTGTTTTGTTATATGGTTGCAAGACATGGACGCTATTCAGTGACCTGAGACAAAGACTGGATTTCTTCAGTACTGTGTCTCTTCTGAGAATCTTTGGGTACCGCTGGTTTGACTTTGTGTCAAACAAGTGGATGCTCATGGAGCCCCAAAAGAGGCACATTACCTGCAGGGGGTATCATTACCTGTGAGGGAGTATCAGTTATGGCACTATAGCCATGTGGCGCGATTCCCCGAGGGTGATCTGGCTCACAGGATTCTCATTGTTGAGGACCCGAGCAGTTGGATCAGGTCAAGGGGATGCCCATGTAACACCTGGCTGAAGCAGATAGATGGTCTTTTCTTTTCCGGAGGGTGGGACTGGACTGCGTGTCTACCTTGGGGGATTGCCAACCGGGATCCTGAACTGTTTTGTTGTGAGGTGGGTGCGGCAACATGCTGTACCAGTATATGCTCCCCAACCTGATCTGACCTGACCAGGTCTGAAAACTGGCAGCTGTGTAGATGCCTGAAAATGCCTTCCTTACCCCATAGTTAGGTACAAGTACTAAAAAAGCAGATGTTCTGTTAAAACAGTGATCTTAAGGTATCTACATACAATTACTCTTATGTAAACATGCAAACAAATACAGACTTTGACAAAGTGACTACTTATTGTAACTGACTCTTACAAGGATATGGATTGATTAGCTTAGTTTGGAAATATACAGCATACTCCAGTCTAAGGCTTTGGCTACAATTATATTTTAAAGAACTTTTGATAACAGGATGACAAAACGTCACAAATTAAAAAGGAACAAGGGAGTCCGCAGCCCAGTAATTGTTAAGGCGCTTCAACTAAGCCTGTAAGATCAACTGAGAAAGTTAATTCAGAGCTAGCACTGAGTACAGTATGTTATAATTACCCCCTGTGAAATATGGCTATTTAACAGCACTGTCAGTGGCAAGCAATACATTAAAAAATGTAAAATAGGAGCTGCAGGAAATCATCAGTGTTAATTAAAGATTAAAAAATATATTTTAGTAATATGGGCACTTTTTTCTTTTAATGATGGCGAACATCATATCTGAAACGTTATTGCTCTTAGCAGGTACAGAGCAAGACTTGTTGGCACCTTTTAGAAAATGTCCAGTGATTTGACAATGGCAGATAAATTCCAAGTTGTCACATGAGATTCATTCTTAGAGAAAATGTGCTATCCTTAGCAGAACTGCAAAGACAGAAATTGTACAGTACATAGTAAATGCTTCATAATGAGGCTTTGTGTTGATTGCAGAATAACTCAGAATGCTGCTACAAGATCAAGGTTTTAATTAACTAGATGAAATATTTTGTTTGTGGGTATATTTGTCAGCTGGAAATATTTTAAACCTAGCATTTTCTGTCATGAAATAATTTTAAGAAATTGTATATGTCAATAAAATTTTTATTTTGCATACAAGTTATCTTGGAAAAGAGCACATATCTACAATTAAAGGGAATATAGTTGATGTGCAGACAATCACTCTATGAGCTTCTTTGTGATGCATCAAGCAATCTGTGGTCAGTACATCTACATAAGCTGTTCTACAACCCATTAAAAAATGCAAACAGCGCTATCGCCAATATAAATCACCTTTCTTTCTGCACAGCATAAATGCTGGCAGCTCTACAAAAATCTCATTCCGTCCATTAAACCAGTGATCTCAAAAACTACTTTTGAGAGTTTTATGTTGGCTGTTCCCTTTTACACAGTGTTCCAGTCTTGTCTAAGCATTTATAGAAGCAGCACATAAAAAACATTTTTGTTCATGCAGGTAAACAGTCTTCTCAAATTGCTTATTTTATGCTCAGTTCTCAACAATGTGGTAATAAACATTCTAAGGTGAAGAACAGAGAGAACACATAATATATATTACCCATAGGCCAGCTTCATTAACCTCAACAGGCTGCTTCCAAATCTTAGACTAAGAGCATATCACAACTGGGACAAATCAACAAAAAGAATAATGACAACTTCCAGTTGCAATTTTTTTAACCTATGGTGTAAATTTAAAATTAGTAAAAATGTTACAGATGGACAAAACTGTGTTGCTATTAAATACTGTGATATATGGAACTTCATGCTCCATATACAACCAGTTAACTATCTCAAACAAATTTCCATGAATCCATAGAATATGTCTGAGTCAGACAATAGGATGAGTACATAGTGCATAGTTTAGGATAAGCAGGCTTCTCACCCACATTCCAACAAATATATATGGCTTAAATTGTTTAATTTAGTTTAGTAATTTTAAGGAATATTTCTATCCAGTGCAGCCAACCAGCCATCCTCACATTCTATGAAACTGCCTTTCTGTACCACAAAAAGTCAAAATGTCTATTCCTTCAATTTTAACTGCAAAGCACACACTAACCTTGCAGTCTTTTCACCAAGGAATATTCTCACAAACCCTCTTTTGAATAATTACCGAAATTACTAGAACATTAGAACAATTGTGACAGGTACAGACCATTCAGACCCAACAAGCTCATCCATCCTGTTCACCTAGAATATATAAAACAACATCAGGTTGAAATCTCAAGGTCCCTAAAGTCTTACTTTCCACCACACTACTTCTTAATTTATTCCATTTGTCTATGGATCTGTACATGAAGAAAAACTTTCTAAAATGTGTGCAAAATCTACCTTTAAAAAGTTTCCAACTGTTTCCCCATGTGTCTGTTGAAGAATTTATTTTAACGTAAAAGCTATGATCCACGGTACTAATTTTAAACTCTGCAATTATCACCTCCTAAATTATATTTGTTTAAATTGAAAAGGTTCAATTTCTTCAATTTGTCCTTATAGCTCATAGTTAATACATTTTTAGATTCTCAAACTGCTTAATCTAACTCAAGGTCATGGGAGGTCCTGAGCCTATCCAAGAACCACTGAGCGCAATGTTGAAAAAAACTCTGGACAAGCTGCCAGTCCACTAAAGGGTACACATGTGCATTGTGGCAGACGGCTGGGGCTCATGCCCAGACAGAACGACTAGAGGATGGACGGACCGGGAGAGAAGCAGTACCTCCCCTGGAACACTAGAAGGCAGCCACCCTGGTGGATGTTGGGGTCACGGGAACAGAGCTTGGAAGCTCAACCATGCAGGGACCCGTGGCCACCGCCAGGTGGCGCCTGGATGGTTCAGAAGCCATAGTATGCAGCACTTCCGCCACACCAGGAAGCACTGCCGGACCAGGAAGCAGGTACACCCAGAGTGCTTCCGGGTGCCCATGCAGCACTTCCGTCACACCAGGAAATGCTGCAGGACGGTCATCAGGGAGTACAAGGAGCACATCAAGTTTCATTACAAAAGGGGCCACCTCACTCCATTCAGGAAGACGGAGTCGGGTGGAAGAGGACACAGCTTGCGAGGAGAGGAGTAGAGGCGGCAGAAGACTTAAAAGAAGTAAAAAGGACCGAGCATTGTGTGGAGCTATAAAAAGGAAAGAAGAAAATAAAAAAATGTTATCTTGTTTAAATGTATCTCTTGTGTCTGTCTGTGCCAGGTTAAGCACTGGTATAGCGTCATCTACTGTCACACCATACATTCACATTCACCCTGGAAAGAATTTAGAGTCGAAAATTAGCGTAATATGAACTGTATGTCTTTTGGACTGGGGCCACAAATACAGCATATGCAGAGGAAACTGACAATGAACCTATTTTTGAGAATTTAAGAGAACACACAGAGACCATGTTGTAATGGCAGGAGGGACTGTGTAGCATCCTGGGTCTGGAACTGACAGCAGACAGATATCTCAGTTAGCCAAGAACTGCCACAAGGGGTGAGGCTACCAGGAAAAGCTAGCATGGTAAGCTCACAGAGTCAAAGGAAAGTGTGGCAGAATGGCATGCCTCTGACCCTGGGTGAGCAAAGTGAGGTGAAGCTAGCAACATATATGTGCAGGCAGAGGAATGAAATAATTGGATATGCATGGAGCCATAGAAGACATAGAGGAGTGGCTGATAACGGAGGTAGTGGGTCTGACCACTGAAGAAACCAACCATCCTTCTAAGGGCCACCTACCACTTGTTTTGCACAGAATGTTAAGTCCATTACTCCATCTTTCACACACCCCAGGTCTTTACACTGGTGTAAAGAATGAAAGAAGAAGCAACTAATGACCCACGGCAGAGAACTGGTTATTACACTAATGTTTGTGGATCACTTGACCTTTTCATTAGGGCTCACTTGAGGTCAGGAAGACCTGGTCATTTCACACCCCTCAAATTGCCCAGCAGAGGAACTTCGCATTACTTTCAAGGATGAGGAGTTTGTGAGGTGTGCAGTGTAGTGTTGGGATTCCAGACATGAGAGAAACACATTCCTCAGGTAGCTGAACAGTGTCACAAAGGTTGAGGTACCTGGAGAAGCCTGTCTTTAAAGCACCTCGTGACAGCATGTGGGGGTCTGCACAGACAGAGCACTTAAAGATGCACTTCAAATATGTCTCCCTGCTGCTAAAGTCAATTGGCCTGGGTATAAGGCTGCCGGTGAGCCTCAGGTTTCTACTGTAGCCTTGAGTTAGCTCATGGAGCCATGGTAAAGCATGGCAGATGGTGATCTTAGATTTAGAAGAGGATGTGGAGGAGGAGGCTGTGGTGGAAGTGCAAGTGGAGACAACTGCAGTGGCGGTAGCAGGAGATAGTAAACTGTGGAAATGGAAACTGTTGGGGTAGGGGGAAACAGTTTTAGTTAGGCTGGATACTGTAAATGTAGTATTTTAGAAGGTCCAGATAGGCAAGGCCTCTATTATATTTGCAACCTGTTTGTATTTTGGTTACTTCTTCCCTTCCTAACTCTAAATTGGTGTTCTTCTGGGTATGGGATTTGCTTCAGTCTACAGGCAAAGTAATCAAGAAGTAATCCTTATATCTTTAACTATATGCAGCATGCAAGAAGAATTTAATATGGAACAATACCAGGTAATGGTCCTACAGTATGGGTAACGACAAAGTGCCTTTAATTCATTTTCTACCATATGCACATATGCATTTCAAATTTGCATTATCATATCTCACAACTCTTCCATCACTATACCATAAGTTATAAGCATGCCTTTACAGTTTCTGCTACAATACTGTTTCTATCGTATCTATGGTACATTTTAATAGTGTTAACAGGAAGCAGGAACAGGGAGTAATACTGCAGTTGCTTTCTTTCAATTATCTTATTCAAATATTATTTAAAACATTTGCCCAACTAATGATCCAATTCTATATATACTCATTCTTCACTCTGTTTCTCTATCTATTTTACCAAGCTATTTCATTCAGATGGACCTAAAACATATCCTTAATGTCCTCCTCCATTGTACTGCATTCTTTTCTTATCCGTATCCATTCTATTCTATACTGCATTCTATTCTTATCCGTATCCATTCTATTTTATACTGTATTCTATTCTTATCCCTATCCATTGTCTCCTTCCTATTAAACAATTGAAATTGACATCCTTAAGTTACCAGCAATGTCCACAGGCTTCATGTTTAAGAATGAACCTTTACTTTTATCCAATTTTGAGTATCTTTAATAGCACAGAAACAATCCTCCTTGTTTCATTGATCAATCATTGCAGAGTTATGTTTATAATGTGAATGTCTTGCGTTTGGTAAATTTTACCACAAATTGAAGTTACCCTTAAAATCAACCTTGTTACAAATAGTCAAAATTTGAGAATTTAGATTTTTGTCATTTTGGGAGAAAGACTTGCCAGATAGTTCTTGTCCATTAGCTTTGTATCCTCTCCTGTAATCAAAATAGTGCACAAAGCCTTGGGTATTACTGCACATGCCTCTACATAAAGGACGAGGTATAATCTTTTCTATGCAACACTAAAAAAATCAAACAATAGTTGCTTCATTTAAATTAATTGGATTAAATTAAAGAACATTTGAAAAGACATAATGTGTGAACACTTGGACATCACACACAAAGAGGTATAAAATGCTGCAGTACATAATGGGAGGTTAATGTTCCTTCTAGCAGCTTTATGCCATGTGTTTCTTATGCGTAGGTTTCGGACTTGTTAGCTGTTCAAACACTAAAGGCAGATTGAGCTACAATATCAGCTCTTTGCTGAAAGCTTGTACAGCAAGCAGAGCTGTAGAGCACAATGCTGACCTGACTGGTTGCTGCTCATGGGATAAAAAGAGAGGAAAAGCAACAGGAGATCATTTTGCTCTCTCACATGAATGTCAAAGACTCAGGGGGCTGAAAGACACACCTGCAGATGATGGTAAAGGGGTCTGCCATTCATCACTGTCACCTTGGGCTTGCATAGCAGCGTCAGCTTAACATTATATAAAATGAAAGAAAAAGGGAGAAGGACTTAAAGGGGAAGCTAGCCTGGAGGGTTATAGACAGAAAAGACAGACTTTGAGAAGTCACCATGCCTTACACTTCAGGAAATTTTATTTTAGTATTATAATTGAAAGCCACACATTCATATATTTAAAATGACAATTTATTTTGGGTTTTTTTTCCCTTTAATTTGATTTTATATGTAAAATCAAAGATGGCAAAATATGTTTTTGTTATTTAGAAATTAACAGCAATTCTGTCTTTCAATTCAGATTTCAATTTAAGCCATTGTGGCAATATGCCGAGCTAGGGAGATCAGGCTACCCAGTAAGAGTTTCAACGTGTCCTGAGTTTTCTCCCAGTGAGCCATGCATTATATACTTTCTGTGTGTGACATTCAGGGGATTTCCTCACTCCATGGATAAAGCACCTGACTAGGCACCGCTTTTGTTTTATTAAGCTGTTCACTTTAAGCAAAGAGAATAAGTCCATTCTTCTGGTCACCACCATGATGGGAATGATAGATGTGATATTATCAGGGTTCCGTTGATCCTGGAACTACATCAGATTTGTTGTGCCAAGACATAAAGCACAAAGTCAAAGAAAAGACATTTAAAATAAAGGACAGGGAGGACAAAAAGACCTTTCTTGTGTCATTCATGAATTCTAAAGCTCTGCTTGAGGACTAAACTCCCAATTCTCGACCACAGCTCATATTTGTGAAACTGCCGTTAATTCCACCAATTTGTTGGTTTATATGGCAAATCACCTAGAACCACAGCTATGTTCAGATCACAATGCATTTCAATTCCTTCACTTGTGGAAGTAGATTCACACTGACCTGCAAAGAAAGCAAGATGTCATCTGCAAACAGATGTAATATTCATGTCTTCAAGCTGGATACTTTTCAAGCCTTGACCAAGTCTCATTATGAAAAAATTACAAACAGGACAGGAGACAGGACACATGCTCGGACAACTACACTCACTTTAAAAAATCTCAACCCAAAGCCAAATATGCAAATGCATCTCTTCCTTTGCAAGTATAAGAATGGAATAGCAGAGAGCAGCAACCCCGAAACATATACTGTACTGTTGTAGCACTGCAAATAATGAGGAGCAAAAGGCAAAAATGCCTCCTAAATTAAACAGCAAGATGAAACTCAACTACAATGTGAATTAAACAATATGAGCTCAAGAAGCTCTTTTTTATCAAAGGAGTGTTTAATCAGAAGAAAAAGTACGTTATTTAATTTATGTGAAATGGTGGTAAATGGGTTTCCTACTGCTTGCCCTATAAGCAAGTTTATGTTTTTTGAGTAATACCTTATTAATGGCAAAACAAATATATATTCTATAAAATTAATATTTTTAAGGTCTCCGTAAAAAAGGATTGAGAAATTTCAAAAACACATTGACTATTAGATTACTATATTTATGTTTATATGGGAGACCTTTGAACATTGGGAAGCAAAATTCTTTAGACAAGTTGTCACATGGGACCTTATTTTTTCCTTTACAACAAGAGGGTGTAATATTAGTAAAAACTGAACATGCATGACCATTGCTATTACACAAAAACTCTATTTTGATGCTCCGATTATGTCTAATGTTATGGGTTTCTTACTGCTTCTCCTTTCTCACACCTATGCATGCTGACTATGTAACTGCTCACGCTTGTAACATCGAGGGCTTTGCTGTACGATCAACTACTGCAATGTCTACTACAGACATAAAGAACAATACCACCACTAACAACACATCAGCCTGTACCTGTAGCTATTAAATGGATCAATCGACCAACCACAAAAAAATGGAAATTAGATTAAATCAAAACAGAAATGTGTGCTGATAAAATACCTCATAAAATTACAAAGCTTGCTGAGCTTTCCCTTATACGAGCGCCAGAGCTGCTAGAGATTCATGAATGGCAGGGAAATTTGCAAGGAAATTTGATTAAATAAGGATACACCAAAAACTCATAAGTTATCGACAAATTTAGACATTGAAGTCTCTGAGCTGGCAGCTTTTAAACTGTTGTGCCTATAACATTGGCCAGTGCCCTTAACAAATCTGGGGTGCACTCTAGCAACCAAGTTACAAAACATCTGTTCACTTGTAACCACCTTCCTCTACTTCCTTAACATACTCTGTTCCACTCCAGTCCAAACTTTATTTCCTTAAAATTCACTTTGACATAAGTCCACCTCTAGCGATTGCAAAAACATAATTCCCCCCAGCTTGTAACATATGCCACTTCTATGCTGTTATGCTGCCTGTTGTAATACTATCTTCATGGCTCAGGGCTTATTATGAATCACTGGATGAAATGTGGGGCTTTGAATTGCCACCTAGCAACATTTAGATGGAATTTTAGTAATTTACACATAAATACCTTTAGTGAAATAATTGTAATAACTGTAATCTGGAGTTACCCCCAGCAAAGGATTGTTGGCCAAAGATGTGTCCTTGAAGCAGATACAGTGGTCCTCAGTCTGAAATACTTTAAGTACCACTGATTTATATGTGGCTGTGTGGCATCTGTTGGTGAAGAAAGATTCACGGATCTTGACTTTGCTGATGATGCTGTGATCTTTGCGGAGTCAACGGAGGTTCTGATCGGGGAGCTCGAGAGACTGAGCGAGGAGGCCGAGTGTCTGGGCTTGCAAGTGTCCTGGATAAAAACCAAGATCCAGGCCTTTACTGACCTCTTGGGCACAGCCATCAGCAGTGTGTCTGTTTGCAGAGAGAGTGTTGACCTTGTCGAGAGGTTTACTTACCTTGGCAGTGACATTCATGTCTCTATTACTCTTCCTATGAAGTCAGTAGATGGATTGAGAGAGCATGGGGGGTCATGAGGTCGCTGGAAAGGGATGTGTGGTGCTCCCAATATCTGTGCAAAAGGATGAAGGTCCAAGTCTTTACAGTCCTGGTGCTTCCTGTCTTGCTATATGGTTGCGAGACATGGACACTATCCAGTGACCTGGGACGAAGACTGGACACCTTTGGTACTGTGTCTCTCCGGAAAATCCTTGGGTACCATTGGTTTGACTTTGTGTTGAATGAGCGGTTGCTCATGGAGTCCCGAATGAGGGACATTACCTGCAATGTGAGGAAGCATCAGTTACAGCACTGTGGCCATATGGTGCATTTCCCAGAGGGTGATCTGGCTCGTAAGATCCTCATTGTTGGGGACCCGAGTGGCTGGACCAGGCCAAGGGGTCACCCACGTAACACCTGGCTGCGGCAGATAGAGGATCATTTCCGGAGGATGGGACTGGTCCGCGTGTCTGCCTGGGGGGTTGCCAACCGGGATACCGAGTAGTGGGTGCAGCAACGCACTGTACCAGTGCATGCTCCCCAACTTGACTCAACTTAACTTGATTTATATGAAACTAGTTTTCTTTTGATTGGATTAATAAAATAATTATTTTACCTTTTGCTAAATTCTAATAAAAAAGAAAAGAAGCTGGAATCTATGCACTAGTTAACATCTAACCTTTAACGCTACCAATGAAACTAAATAAGTTAATTTCACTATTCTATTGAGTTAAAATGTCATTGTGTATATTTTGTAAACTTCCCCTGGGTTGCATTCAGTGTGGGTAATAATTGCACCTAAACATAACGGCCACGTAGTAGTGAAACAGGACAGGGACGAGGGCCCTGCCCGGCTCCCCACTCCTAACACAATGCTTCCCCCTCCCCTTGGCCTGCAGCCTCTGTCTCGGATTAGCACAAATATATTTCTCAAGCAAGCGAACTATGATTCTTAGCATGATGAGAGAAGTCGCAAAATCAACCGGAATGTTCAAGCAAAGTTAAGAAAAAAAACCCGATCTAAATCCATTAAGTAGCTCTCGCGTGAAAAGCGGACAGCCATACAGACATATTTGGTTTTCATTTTAGAAATACATATCGTTTTACTATTAAAACTAGACAATGAAATGTGTTGGCAACATTTTTTGCATCACCTGATATATACTGCGATACTCTGTATATGTGCACCTTATACAGCGTTAAATTCTTTCAATATGCAATAGCACAGTCTGCTGCATTTTACTTTGAATGCTGATCAATAACACAGCATCATCATCTCCTTTATCAATGGTCAGGCTTTTCACCTCTTTGGGTCACTGTTGGTTGATTCATTTGCGCCTATTTTTTATTAGGCCATTACAGTGAGACATGACCACTATATCATGATTTTATCAGTATTTTATTGGACAGATTCTGTGATAAAACAAAGTATGGTCTAATAATGTAGTAATTTTTAAATAATTAATTCAAGCAATGAATCAGGGAAGACAGCATTTCTTTTTATCAGTAGTGCATTCTTTTTTTTCATCTGTCTGTACTATGCAAGACAAAGAGCGAATGCAATCAAATTTTCAAACATTTTTGTTTGATTATGAGGACATCATAGACATTTGATTCAAGAGCTGAAAGTCACGTAGCTGGCCATTACAGCCATTCTGAAAGAAAGAGAAAGTCAGGCGGTGAACACGAGTACAGCAAGCAGCACAGCACCTCCTAGTACAATTTCAAACATGCCGCACTATCAACATCAGGTAGCTTTACTGTCACACCATCCATACGTAGTACTGCTGTATACAGTGGCATGAAATAATGTTCCCAGGAACACAGCACAAAATATACATAAACACAGGACAAGTACAAGACATGTTAAGAACTACACCATAATATAACAGGTAAACACATTATTGAAAATAAATAATATGTAAGTGAATTGATAGTAATAATTATCATCACAGGTATACTAGTGTGAAACCCTTAAAAACTGAATATAAAGCAAAAGTTGTTTATTTTAAAGAAAAATAAATATAAGATGAATAAAACAAACTAATTTGACTGTTTATCAAGTACTAGCAAAATACCCGCGCTTCGCAGCGGCGAAGTATTGCCTTAAAATTATTATTAAGAAGAAAATTAAACCTTTTTAAACTGAGGGAAAATATACTAATAATTATTTGTTAAGGATCTCTTTGTATGCCACGTTGTCAGTTCGGCCCTCCGGTTGTAATATGACCAAGCTGTGCGCTGAGCTTACTCTTGAGCATGCAACGTACACTTGGCCATGTGAAAAGTAATCTTGTTTCAGATCTCACAGCTTGGATTGCCGCTGTCATAATCGGTTTGAGTTTCATGGTTTGTTTCAATTACAACAGTATTTGCAGGACTTGTGTTGAAGTGACATTCGGCATCTGTCAAGCGTTGTAAGCATACAACCGGTTTCATCGATAACTTCACATCCAGCTTTTGAGAGTTTAAACATTCATAAACATCAAAGTGTCGACTACTGAAATTGTCACCTGTGAATCTAAGATGTTTAAGAGGCATTGGCGGTTGTCGAAAGGTGTAAAATATTTGGCCATTTTGGTACACTTGAAAGCGACAACCAAACAATTCAGCGGCAGCCATCAACTCACATGCAGAACCATAGGTGAAGGGCTTAAGCATTTCACTCTTATAGTGCTCCTGTGTAGTATAATTATCTCCTGTACCGTCATTAGTCCGCACCTTGAACCTGTCCCAGTCATTCGATACATAAGACACAATATTCCTCTGGATATCAAGAGTGAGCCTGATATGGCCGTGCAATATGTAACAAAGAGAATGGAAAAGGCAGGTGCCACTCGGTAAGTGACAATTCTTTGATCGATGGTGATCACCTCAATAGACATGTTAATAGGGGTATGGTTGGAACGATAAAGAAAATGGGTACCTGAACAATGTAAAGTAAGTCTAAAATACCTACACAATAACTATAATCATAATAAACGAACAATAAAACAGCGGAGAAGCCGTGGATTAAATAAAAAGGCTGTAGTTATCAGCAGGGAGACGTGAATCCCGTGGCGAAGCAAGGAAGGGAATATAGAGACAGGAGTGACGGACGGCATTATATAGGCAGGCAGCCAACAACGTGGGAGGGGTTGGGATGGGGGACCCAACGCTGCCTCACACGGTGACTAAGCTGCAAGCCATGGACATATATATGTACGCAAGTAGGATTCAGTTAGCATTGGGAACCCACGTGCCAGATTTCTTTAAGATGAGCCCATAAGTAACAAAGACCGTTGGAAAGTTCAATATGGCAGCCGACAGTGGCGTCATACCACCGAAATAAGTACGTACATTGGTTTCAGTTAGCGCAGGGAAGCCGCCTACTAAATTTCGTGAAGATGGGGCCATAAATAAGAAAGTTCAACATGGCGGATGTTGTCGATCGTTATGACCGTTATGCGTAGAATTTCAAAATGAAACCTGCTTAACTTTTGTAAGTAAGCTGTAAGGAATGAGCCTGCCAAATTTCAGCCCTTTACCTACACGGGAAGTTGGAGAATTAGTGACGTTGGAAAGTTCAATATGGCGGCCGACAGTGGCGTCATACCACTGAAATAAGTACATACATCAGTTTCGGTTAGCGCAGGGAAGCTGCCTACCAAATTTCGTGAAGATGGGGTCAGCCTTCTACCTACACGGGAAGTTGGAGAATTAGTGACGTTGGAAAGTTCAATATGGCGGCCGACAGTGGCGTCATACCACCGAAATAAGTACGTACATCGGTTTCTGTAAGCGTAGGGAAGCTGCCTACCAAATTTCGTGAAGATGGGGCCATAAATAAGAAAGTTCAAAATGCCGGACGTTTTCGACCGTTATGACCGTTACGCATAAAATTTCGAAACAAAACCTGCTTAACTTTTGTAAGTAAGCTGCAAGGAATGAGTCTGCCAAATTTCAGCCTTCTACCTACACGGGAAGTTAGAGAATTAGTGATGAGTGAGTGAGTCAGGGCTTTGCCTTTTATTAATATAGATCTAGTCATAGATTACTATAGATCCGTATTCTAGTTCAGAGATTTCAGGAGTAACAGTGCATAAGTACCCAGTGTCCTGCAGCAGCCACTAATTTGAATGAAAAAGCCGTCTCCTCCAAATGCTGTCATAATATGTTGTCATCTCAATTAAATAATCAATTGAACCTTATCCTCCCAAGACTTGTCCAGGTTTGCAAATCTAAATCTGAGCAAAAACCATTACAGTGACTCTAAAAGGTTCCTTGGTTTTGCTGATGTTGTAATGTAGATAATGTTCTTTGCACCAAGAAACAAAGTTCTCCACCTGACTCCTATACTCTGTTTCATCCAATTTGTCAATACACCCCAAAAGTTCAGAACTGTCTGAGAATTTCTGCAGGTGACATGAACTTCCGTAGAACTCACACTAAAACATGGCATATGTACAAACACAGCAATGTGTGTACACACAAAAAATTTCAGATGCGTAAAACTTTGCGTAAGCAAACTTCCATGCACAGAAGTGTATTAGGACCACAGAGAAGAAAAAAAAAGTCGAGATTAAAGTCAAAATGTATTTTCAACTAAACATTTCACATTTGAGTGGAAATCATCAATTGATCTTTATCCTCCTATTTGACTAAAAACCAACACAATGACAATAAAAAAAAATCTGTACAGCACCCTCCTTTGCAATGACTTTCCCATTGTGGTATTGCCACTGCCTAGCCCAGGTAACAGAACACTGACACATCTGACACATCAGTACATCTCAGCAAACTTTCCTTTAAATTTTATGTTAATGATTGAAGACAAAAATATAAAAAAAGAAAAATAATAATTCATGGCTACTGCTACAAAAGGTAAATTGTAGGTCCTCTCACGTCATTAATAAGAAATGTTTCTTAGCTTACGGATGACAATTGTGTACTTTCCCAATAACAAGGGGAATACTTTCATCTGAATTTGGATAGGGCCATAACATTGTAATTAGCAGCTTTGCCTGAATTTTACAGTGATTTTTATCTAAATTATTTCAGTTATGTATTATGTTCAGCTTCTAAATTGGCCCTTGTGTGTGTTTGGTGTGTGGGTGTGTTTGTGTGTGTCCTGCGGTGGGTTGGCACCCTGCCCAGGATTGGTTCCTGCCTTGTGCCCTGTGTTGGCTGGGATTGGCTCCAGCAGACCCCCGTTACCCTGTGTTTGGATTCAGCAGGTTGGAAAATGGATGGATGGATGGATTATTTTCAGCTGTACAGTAAGGACTAATTCATTTATTTTAGCACTTTGGGCAAAATTTTGTAGCAGTGAAAAGAACTAAAGGTTAAAGAAAAAAAAGGTTACCAATTAGTTTTACCTGTTATTTTCTATCACAATGTTAAGTGGACTGAAAGGCTTTTTTGATTGACCTCCCTGTCTGCACTGCACCACTCAATGCTGATCGGCATGTAAAGTGAGAAGGTTTCTTGAAACATTGAATACCAGTAGCCTTTGGGTATTGTGGAGGTACCAAATTAACATAAAGGCATCTTCCAATTGTATATTTTCCTGAAAAACACTGACAATTAATTTGTTTTCAAATCATTGACTTTCTTTCCTTTAATAACATGGTGAGTCAAACGTAAATATTGTGTAATAACTGTGGTTTGAAAATAGACTAAAAGCTTATCACCAGTTTAAAAAAAAAACACTAGCTCTGCCTACTTGTGAAGAACAACCATAACTGTGTCATTTCCTCTCCTCCTCTTCATTTATGTCTGATGGGCACAAATGTTAATATTGTCAGGAATCTCTGCCAGCACCCTCCTCAAGATGCCCATTTGAAAAAGGAAGCCAGTCACAATGCATTCCACATTGCAAAATCTGAGCTGAAAGAATAAACTTCCTTGCCTTGCATATTTTTCCTATTGTGCCATCAGAAACTGACACTGATTACGCTCGGCTATAACATGATAAGGTGAACTTTCACAAATGAATTGTGGATTATAAATTTAGAGCATCTGGGTAACTTTGTGACTTACACTCAATGATACTAGGAAAATATATGAATTAATACAATTTACTCATGATGGCAAGGTTCTAATAAAAGAAAATTCATTTTAAAGACCATTATTGATTTTATTTACATTTTATTTAATGAATAACTATACACCCATAGGACACAACTGAAGGTGCTATGTGTTAATATGTTAATTTTAGTGAAAGAGCAAAGGTGACAAATTACAGCACTGAATATCTTTATTATGCCAGGGGTTTAGAGTCAAGATTCGAGGTCCTCACAAAAATACATCCATCCATCCATCCATTATCCAAACTGCTATATCCTAACACAGGGTCACAGGGGTCTGCTGGAGCTAATCCCAGCCAACACAGGGCGCAAGGCAGGAAACAAACCCCGGGCAGGGCACCAGCCCACCGTAGACAAAAATACAGTACATACATAAAACATCACCAAAAACCAAATGTGAACAGCAGAATTCACATACAGGATATTCATGAAAGTGGTATGTTCAGTGTATTCTCCTAATAAGTGTGACAGACATCCTGCTGGCACACCACATATTGCACACTCTGTCTAATTATCTAACTCCGTCTGGCTATTTCAGCTCAAATGGCAAAACTGCTTGCTCTGGTGGCATATGTTAATGAGCACCATGTGAATAAACTGTTAAGATTATTGTGAGATTTACTGCTGAGATAGGAAGGGTTCACTTGAACTAATTCGACAAGAGGGATAAGGGAAAAAATTCAGTATGCCTCTCAATCTGACCGGCCTAAAGGTAGTGATGGGTTCCAATAAAGAACAAACGTGGCTTGACATAAGAATACGGAAAATAATATGGAAATATATTTGATCTCAGTAACACCTCAGTAGGAGGTGAACAGCAAATGACTATAATGGATACAATACTGTGCATCTTGGAAAATACAATGCGCAAGTGCGCTGACAGCAAAGAATCTGAATGACTGTAGACAGAAACTGACAAATCAATTAATTTAAAATAAATTCAATTGTTTATTTTTTGTATAGTGCTCTTCACTCAGTGTACAGTGTTGTAACAACCTCTAATAAAGCCTAAATTGCCCAACTGTTCAATTTTTCACTTCTTTTTTACATGTCAAACTTAAATTTTATAGGATAAAACATACAAACTCAGTGGATGGAGACCTTGTCATCTATACATTTATGGAACTCCAGAAGAAGTATGAAAGGCCAACACAAACTCCATTGATCCATCCATTTTCAAGCCTGTTTAATTCAGCTTAGAGTCATGAGGGGATGAAGCCTTCCCCTGCAGCATCAGCCAAAGGGCACAAATCATCCCAGATAAGGCGTATTTTACATAACCATTTCTAAAATGCAACATGATGTGGCTATAGATAAATATAATGAAGCACAACAACGGCTCGGCGGCAACTGTGCGACAGTTAACTCGGCAAAAAGACAATTTGGTGAAAGACAACTCGGCGAAAAAACAACTCGGTGAAAAACAACTCGGCAAAACGACAACTCAGCAAAAAGACAACCAAGCAAAAAGACAACTTGGCAAAAAGACAAATTGCCGAAAAGACAAGTCGGCGAAAAGACAACTCAGCAAAGAAACAAACTGGTGAAGTACAACTTGGCGAAATCCTTTACCAGTTAGGTAATAGTTAGGTTCAAAGAGATTTTTTAATTATACTTAAATGATAAAATGATTTAAAATGTTGAAAATAAATTTATATAATTGACAAATTAACTTTATTCTGCATATGAAACAAACTCTATCAAGCATTATCTTCTGCAACCAAAATTGCTAATCCTTTATATAAATTGTATTGATTGTAATCATATGATAACGTTATTTAGAGTATAAAAGGTGACCTGCGAGTACGGCTTAAGGAATATCTTTACTCTCAATGTATTGGGACTCTCATAAAGCAGGTGATTCTGTGGATTTTCCGGCACCCTATGTTGTCATTTAAATATCATTAAAAAATCTCTTTGAACCTAACTATTACCTAACTGGTAAAGGATGTCGCCGAGTTGTCTTTTCGCCAAGTTGTCTGTCACCCAGTTTCTCGTGAACGCACAACAATAGCTAATAAAGGTAAGAGGAGCGGTGTGGCATGCCTTGGGGAATTTGAATTATCTGCGATCTGGAATAATCTTTTTAACAAACGTTTATCAGTATCAGTAATTCAATGGCTTTACCTATCAGTTGGGGATGCTGCATAGCGGAACCAAAGTCTGATTAAAGAATGTGTGGAGAATTCTTCATGTGTCTGGATGGGCTTTTCTCCAGTTGTTTCTGATTTTAAATCCACAACCTAAAAGCAAGCAGGATATATGAACTAGAGACTCTAAACCTGACCAGTATTACTGAGTGTTGAAGTACGCTCTGTGATGGAGGGTGCAACCTGTTCAAATGTTGTTCTTTTCTCGCAGCTAATTCAGCAGGGATTGGCTCCAGACTCTCATGTTTCTGAACAGGTTAAGTACTTTAAAAAATGAATGATGTAACCAGGGCTGGAATTCCAGGAACTAGTGCAGCAGCAAATGTCAAATATAATGTGTCCACAGTCTGATCGTTGGTCTAAGCTGATCTCTTTATCATCAACGTTATAATCATTAGCAGTTCTTACCAGTCCCATTAATATGAACTGGTATGTGCTTACCGACTTTAATAGTAGATTGAGGTGGTTTCTTTATTAACAACTAAAAGATTAAAGCCATGCAATGTCCATGTGCATTAAGGGCAATAAGTGTTATTGGAAATAAAAGTGACAGCTCTGTAAGTTTGATTATTTTTTCTTTGGTCTGTGATGGACTTACCCTAACCCAGCACTATTCTGCCTTTTCAAAATGCAGCATTTTGTTCGACAATGTTTCAGGAAAAATTGACATTTATTTGACTTGTTGGATTTCTGTGAAACATTTCCATTTTTGCATTTAATGAATGGTGCTTCAATGTGCATACATCCCAGCAATCAAGCTCTTGGTGTTAATATGCATGACTACTGCTGTCACTCATTTAATCACTGATAACAAGGCCCCTAAACTTTCTACTAGGCTCAGGAGGTACCTACTAGCCCATTCCTGTGGGACTGATGAAAGCTGATAACGTCAATTCAACACAGGGGCTAGAAGTCAGTGAGCTGAGATTTTATTTTGTAATCCCACTACCTGGTCTCCATTATATTTATTACTTAGTGCTGTGATTTTTAAGGATGTTGCCTATACTGTAATGTATTATTTGAACTGGGTGTAGAAATTTTCAGCTGCAACATCAGACTGCACATAATCGAATATCAATCAGCCTAACGTTAAACCGTTCAGCAACTTTCCAAGTAAAACCAAACAGATCAAATGTTCGTAAACAGCAGGTCTTAATTTCCTACTTTTAAGAATAAAGCTTGAAGCACTTTTGGAGCAGATTCTGCAGTCTTCTGCTAAGCAATATTAAAATCCACTGATGTTAACCAAGGGGTTTGAAGTTTCCATAAATGTCCCAGGGTACACAGTGTCAGTGGGGGCACATATATGAAGCTGTGCACACTTAGATTGACTTTTAATACTTCCAATAAGAAATCAGATAAGAGCAGCACATTAAGGAGCAGTGCTTTGCTGTTTTAAGAGCACCCCCACTAACATTAGTGACATGCTTGTAATTGCCACATTTAAAACGAGTTACTAATGAAGTGCACTTTAAAGAGGCGTGCAGCCCAGCACAGATTTACTAAATGAATGCTCTGTCTTTTCAGAGCCTATTATTCCACACCGGGAATCGATAATGCGCTTTTGTAAACCAGACGGGAAATTACTTACTTCTTGTGCACTTTGTCTCTTTCTGAAACTTATGTCTGGAAAACAGTGTAAGGCGGTGTCAGGAAAAATTCAAATATGAAAGGCATTCCTGATTTTGTGCTGGGTGCAAAATATCTTTTACCAGTCATGCCTGACCCTTTTCCTTGGAAAGCATTTTTTTCTGATTTGTTCAGGTCACAAGTGGGATGGAAATGAGCCTCTGTACTGCTTCTTCACACATCCGGATTTAATAGACTTTTTCCACTGATAAAAGACCTCTAATGAGTTCATTTTTAAGCTATTAAATTGGCTATAATAGCTGGTTCTACTGATGATTGCACAGAGCCCTGCTGGTTGCAGTCTGTTTTTTTGTCTTCTTCTGAATTTAACTGTTTAGCATCCTTTAGTTTCTGCGACAGCAGATTTTCAGTTATGAGGGTAAAGATCTCAAAGGATGTGAGAGGATCTGGGCAGGTCTGGAGTCCAAGATAGCAGATGGTTCCTGATTTTGTTCATTCTTGCATTGTTAATGTCATTCAAATTAAAATGCATCACCAAGTAAGGCAGTTTGGGGACCAAGGCTATCTATCTAAAAAGGGGTCACATTTTGCATTAAAGAAAGAGCTCACTTGTACTTTATTAAGGCTAATAGTTGAGAATTTTAGGAAATCATATTCTGGCTGGCAATAGGCAATGTGGGATTCCTTACAATGTAGCATGTAGACTCATGCAAACACGCAACAAATTTCTTTCTCTTTTAACAGTTTAGGATTAATACAATTTATTTTCATAATACCAACAATAATGCATATTCATATAAAAAGGGATATCATTTGGTGATTTGTAACACCAAAGAAGTGCCCTATGTTTGTGGACCTTCAGCAGCAAGGTTAGACAACACTATGAGAAGTACCTCACTCTATTGAAAGTCAAAATAATATAAAACAAAGAATATGGGAAACATAAAACATTGCACAGGCTATGGAGGAACGGCAACTGATCCTGATTCTGGTGAATTTATAAGAATAAGATTATAAGGTCCCGTATCCAAGAACCTAAAGAAATAACACGAGAGAAACAGGATTAGCCATCCTCACTGCTGGGTTGAAGGGTTTTTCAAAATCAATACAATGGCCAAATGAAAACACATAAAAAAGCAGGAGACTCCTATATTTCTGAACAGAAGTAGTGAAGTGTGAAAATCAAGCCAGCTGCTGCCTGTGTCTTTGCTTTCAGAAATTACTTATATGGGCTATGCATACAAGGCAGACTTGCAGGGAGGAGCCAGAAAGTCAGTCATTGCCCACCTGGTGTAATCTGTAACCCCTGTTTTTCATCATTAATACTTCCCTATACTATATATGAACTTGTACAAAATTTTTGTCCACATCTATAACAAATTTACACCTCACTACCTATAGTTACTTATTTCCTCTCTATGTGGCTTCATAAAGTCTTTTCCCCAGCACATTACCCTAAATTCAGTTCATTCTCTCAAAATATGAAAAGGGTTTTCTTACTTTCTCTCTCCTTCTTTTTTTCTCTCTCACTCCCTTTTCACAAGCTGTAGAATAAGATTTTCTTCACTATCTTAAATACTCTTGGTATACTCAATCAAAAATACATATAAAGATTTTGGGTTGGGATCAGAGTTTCAGGTAATAAAGGGTGTTACAGCAACATGTAATAAATACATTGAGAACTCTAGAAATAATTACTACAGTCACAGAGATAAGAAAAAAGTAGTGGTCATCAATGGTAAAGAGCTTAAAACTTCATTAGGTGGCAGCAAGGGGTAAACTCAGAGATATGCACATGGATGAGCCAATGGTATCCCAAATAATGGATGATCTGTCAGGCATACTGCAGTTTGTGAGACTCAAGGACTGCATTTCTGATTACAGATGAAGCACCACAAGGAATAATTCTGTCTTCTTTTTGCTTCACTCTGTACAACTCAAGCTATACATATAACACCAGGTCATCTCAAGTCAAGTCAAGTCAAGTTGGGGAGCATGCACTAGTACAGTGTGTTGCCGCACCCACTAAACGACGAAACAACTCGGTATCCCAGTTGGCAACCCCCCAGGCAGACACGCGGTCCAGTCCCACCCTCTGGAAATGACCCTCTGTCTGCCGCAGCCAGGTGTTACGTGGGTGACCCCTTGGCCTGGTCCAGCCACTCGGGTCCCCAACAATGAGCATCTTATGAGCTAGATCACCCTCTGGGAAACACGCCACAAGGCCGTAGTTTCGTAACTGACACTCCCTCACAATGCAGGTAATGTGCCTCATTCAGGACTCCATTAACAACCGCTCATTTGACACAAAGTCAAACCAATGGTATCCAAGGATTTTCCGGAGAGACACAGTACCAAAGGAGTCTAGTCTTTGTCTCAGGTCACTGGATAGCGTCCATGTCTCGCAACCATATAGCAAGACAGGAAGCACCAGGACCCTAAAGACTTGGACCTTTGTCCTTTTGCATAGGTTTCCGGGAGCACCACACATCCCTTTCCAGCAACCTCATGACTCCACATGCTCTCTCAATCCATCTACTGACTTTATAGGAAGAGTCACCAGAGACATGAATGTCACTGCCAAGGTAAGTAAACCTCTCGACAAGGTCAACACTCTTTCCGCAGACAGACACACTGCTGATGGCTGTGCCCAAGAGGTCATTAAAGGCCTGGATCTTGGTTTTTATTAAGGACATTCGCAAGCCCAAACACTCAGACTCCTTGCTCAGTCTCTCGAGCACCCCGATCTGAGCCTCATGTCACCTGCAGAAATTCTCAGAGGATTCTGTACTTATGGGGTGTATTGATAAAGGGGATGAGAAAGAATATAGGAGTCAGGTGGAGAAGTTTCTTGGTGCAAAGAGAATTGTCTGCATCTTAACATCAGCAAAAACAAGGAACTGGTTATTGACTTTCACCGCACCAAAGAGTAGCTATGTGGTCTCAGAACACAGAGAAACAATATGAGATAGGGCAGAATGGGCTCTTTCTCCTTCGGACTTCAGGAAGCAACATCCTTTATATCTTGTATAATTCTGTGATGGCCAGTAAAATTTTCTACATGGTGGTGTGCTGGGCTGGTAACATCACTTCAAGAGAGACCCACCGAACCAACAAGCTAATTAAAATGCCAGGCTCAGTTATGAAATGCACTCTGGGACCCCTGGAGGTAGAAGCAAACAAAACTGAGTACCTTTATGGAGAATGCAATCCTCTCTCTGCCACACTAACCCTGAGGACTTTTACCCAACAAATTATTTAGCAGAAATGTGTCAAGAAATACTATTGGGATTCCTTTATACCAACAGCTGTACATCTGCATAATGTCTCACTGTGACTGTGACAACCAAGGCATGTTTACTTTCTTTTTCATTTTCTTGCTTTATAGTCATTCAAGTATATATTCAGACCAGAGTGTATGAATATTTATTTATGTGCTAACCTACCTATATATGTATTTGTTTATTTAAAGGGTTCTATAAAAAGCCAAATTCCCCCCTGGGGACAGA
>JANRMT010062818.1:860077-974875 GCA_026402145.1 Polypterus bichir lapradei | reverse complement strand
TTATTTAAAGGGTTCTATAAAAAGCCAAATTCCCCCCTGGGGACAGAAGAAGTTCTTTCTTCATCATCATCATTATCAAGCAGCTCCTATTTGATATGCCTAAGCTTTCATTTTATGTTATTAGGCCTGGAATTTGCTTTGCGTTTCAGGAGTCAATCTGGGTTCCAGGATTGTAGGATATGGAGTTGGTAGTTATCAAAGGAAGCTGTAGGAGTTACTGAGAGTCTTTCTAAAGGTAGCTACGATAACTGGATAACTGGAGCAGGAGTATCCAGAATTTCAATGAAACAGGATGGAACATGAGAAAATGGAGAGCTTGGTGTGCTATTTAGATACTGTCAACAGTGAGAAAATGGTATAAAAGTAAAAATGAGAGCTTACTGAAACAGAATTATATCAGACAAGACAAAGGAGAGGAAACAGTATTTTCTTATTTTTACTAATGTGAGCAACAAAATGTAATTACAGACTTCATGAATGTAATAGAGTGTCTGCAATGTCGTGGGTATTGTTTTATTATCAATTCAGATTGAAAAAGTAGATATTTCATCACATCTAAGAGGACAGATTCTTAAAAGCAGTTTTGAAGACATAGCTCAAAAAGACCATTTAATGAAAAACACCAAAACCTAATGTTGCAGTTTATTTCATAGCAGTGGTACAAAAACCTGATCCTCTGATTTGTAGGTTTCATCTCAGCCCATCTGACGATTACAAGCTAAATTAAGCACATAAAACCACCCTTTTGAAATTGGATTTCTGGTTGCTTCAGTTTGGTTTCCCAGCAGATCAGTACAGATTTGTCTGTAGGTCACTACTTTGTTTTTAGTCTCTTCAGTTTCAGGCAGACCAATTGTTTCTAAAAGGTTTGTATAAAGCAAAGATTTCCTGATGAGCAGACGCTGGTGTGAATGATAAAGTAATAATTAGTACCTGTCCTTCACACTGGTGTCTGCTCATCGGACGTGACCTGCCTACAAGAAAATAAATGATCTTGGAGATTGTAAGCAGTGTAAATAGGAGTTTAACCCAAGGATGTCAATAAAATCTGCACTGGCATTTTAAAGAAAGCTAAAATTAACCCTGTCAAATTCCGTTAAATGATGGCAAAGATGAAAACTGTATAATGTGAAAGTTCTAAATAAATTTGAATGGGGTTTAGGAAGGTGGTGAAAAAAATGTTTTAACCGTATAACCTAAACTTACAAGATAGAGTAGAAAAAAACAATTAATTTTGCTTATTTCATGTCAAACGTAAAAGTGTCCATATGTATATGGTTTGTGTCACTCTTTGTTCTTCTGTTAAGGATGAAGAAAGAGCTATTTGTAGCAATATAGTTGCTGTCCAGCATTAACTGAACCAAACATTATTGAAATATTTTAAAAACACAGTCACCTAAAAATCTCAAATTATTTTGTGCCATGCAATTTTGAATACAGGCTTAATCCAAAGTTCAAATATGTATTAGAACAGATTCAAGGTTCCTTGGCACAGGAGCATAAAATTGCATGAAAGGTTAAATTTCTTCACTCACTTTATATTTTTTTTTCCAAAACTTTAATTAAATTCCTCTGCTGATTGATACAAATCAATTCAGCTTTTTTTCTTAGATAGTGCAAACCTAATTTTAATATTCTATAAAAAAATTAATTACAGCAATTTAAATAGTACAATACTGAAAACCAATAGTTTCTGCATCATATAGAAAACAATTAATTATTACTAAGACTTTTTTTTAAAGAAATACAGTACAAGTTACAGACTACTGAAAAATTAGTCAACACTTTTGTTTTTAGCCAACTAAATTAGAACAATGAACTCCTATCAGGAGTACAGGAAAAGATATAAAGATTTTTCTAAATACAGCAGTAAGAAACCTGATAAAAAAAGAAAATCTGACCACATTTCACTATTATTTGCATCATTGTAACTGTTGTGTCTATTTTTTAGTGTTGATTTTAAAATACTCTTTAACTACCTGCAATAATCTGGCACAATCCTCTATTTCTGAATGCCTCTCCCCATACATGCATTTGTAATCTCAAACCTTCAAACAACTGGCCTTCTCATTGTTTCAACACTGAGGTATTAAATAACTTGTGAAGTGGCCTTTTGGTTTTATGCACTGTCACACACATGCGATTAAGAGACAGTTTATGGGCACGAATAAAAGTGAATATCCATCAGACCAGGGGCTGGCAGTGTCAGATAACGTTTTCTCTCTTTCCTCCTATGCAGACCAACAGAAGGAACTCCTGCCTGTCAACCTCACTTCCGGTCCCAGCTCTCCTGACCTCACTTCCTCCGCTGACTATATACTTGTATAACCACAGTCATTTTTGTCTACTGCATTTCAGATTTTTATTGAGCTCGGTCTTAAAAAAACTCTGTTTTGCTTCACTTCTTCGATACTTTTCAAGTATATGGGATGGCTACCCTAAACCTTTTTTGCTGTTATTGTAAATTCTTTCGCAGCACCAAAACTGTGAAGATTATAACGATAGAGATGTGTCAGGCTAGCATTGTTCAGCATTTCAAAAAGCTGCCAAAATTAAACCTTTTGAAAAATGTTGCCGTTTTGCAATTTAGTCATAGTATATCTACAGTAAAAGATTAAAATTTTCTGATTTGCACTTGCCTAAAGAACGGTTACTAATTACTACTTTTGTCTTTGTTTTCCCTTTATGGTATCCTGCTGTGGCACTCCTTGATACTGGAAAGTTTGAAAGATGCTGGCAATATAGTGATACCCGCAGCACTGAATCCTTAAGGACATTTCATCATACAGTATGTACATATTTTGGAATACCTTTAACATATTTAAGTACTGCAAAATGCCCAAGTTGCACTGAGAGTGGTCATATTGCTTGCAAACCCACACAATTATTTTCTCTGACATCTATGCTGGTTTTAAGTATTTGTTTTTTCTTCTTCCTGGACATCTCAGCATAGCATATATTATCAAATTAGACATTGACTTTTGCAATTATAGCCATTACAGACACATAAACTGGCTGAAATCAATTGAATTTTAATTTGTGTTCACTTCTGCAAAGAATTTTTCCATTTTTTTAAAACAGGATATCTTAAAATTCGAACATCAGTAAACATGTGAACATCAGTAGGCTTTACGACATAGGAACCAAGTTACCCAAAATATTCTTTAACATTTCAGTAATTATTTACCACTCTGATGCTGATCTTTCTTCTCATAAAACAGGTCATTATGATAGCAATTAAGAATTCATAATTAATTGCAGAATTAAAGACTTTGAGGGTTCCTCCAGAGTGCCTGTTTCGCTTGCGCAATTTGGTTCAAAAACTAATCATCACATCGTTATCTCATAACAGGCCTACGTTTGGAGTCTGGTATTTGTCTGTCCAGCCATCTCCATCCTCAAGAAACTGTGACACACAGACGCACACACACACACACACATCAATACAGACACAAACCCATCATCGAGATATCCATTTTGATTTTGAAATCAAAGGACCCTAAAACGTTGCGATCCGTCGAAAACTGGAGACCGAAATTTTTGAGGAATCTAAAGCTTTCACTCCTCCCCCGAAGACGATAGGTTATGGTGGGGTGGGTGGCAGGGGGTGCACAAAGCAATAATTCATCCAAATTAAGCAAATTAAAATAATATAGGCAGTACAATATTATGCACCAAAAGTAATCCATGAAAACTCAGCATTCAACTCCACCTGAGGGCTTCTTCCATCAGTATACTTTGCTTTTATAACTGTAATTTTAATTTTTCTATGTGTAAAGCACTTTGAGCTACAAATCTGTATGGAAACATGAAATGTTGCTGTTATTGGCTTTTCCTGCTGAATTTTTAAAGCTACTGCTAAATTATTTATAGCTAATATATAATATACAGTTAATGCTTTGGTTGAAGACCTAAAAATATTCTATTTCCAAAACGTGCAACAATAGAGGAAATTAAAATGGGGCATTTTTCTACAGCTCTCTCTCTCTCTCTGTCTGAATTATTCTCTAAAATCTTACAAGTCTTCCATTCCAGAAATTAATTATCTTTTTTAGATAACTTGTCCCTCCCCAGGCTTTTCAATTTGTGTCATTTATTGAATTAACACAGTTATCCAGCCTAACTAGCACTGTATGAAAAAGTAATTGCCAGATCACACTTAATAACTGGTTACGCCATCATTAGCTGCAATGACTACATGCAGACCTTTCCTATGCTTCATGTTTTATCTTTCAGATCACCATGGAGGAATTCCAGCCCTTGATGAGCTGCTTTAGTTCAGGAAAACTGGCAGGGTTTATGCACCCAGTTTCAGCCCAGTCACAAGATTACTGCTAGATGTAGGGCAACATATTTAATTTAAGTCAGTCCACAACTTTGTTTTTTCAGTAATTCACATATGGATTTGTGTTTTTGGATGACTGTTTTATGGCATGACCCAGCTATGCTTCAGCTTCAGGTCCCAGATGGATAACAGGGTATTCTCCTTAGGAATTATTTGATATAGAGCAGAATTAATGGATCATTCAGTGTTCTCGAGGGGTAAAATCATAACTTTAGAAATATACACACTATATTAAAAAGCAAACTGCAATCAGCCTCAGTTACAAGGTTTTGTTCAGATGACTGTGATGGACTGCTTCAGGACACTTATAGGCAATTTATAACATTGTTACATTTGTGTATCTTTTTGTAGATTCTTTGAAACTGAAGACATACAAGAACAAAAGTAGGCTATTTATGACCAGGCAGAAGGTGGTCTGATGAACTGAATTCTGGCTTAACAGGACTGTTCACAGAATCAGGGGAGCCACCCTGTATTATGATGCTCCATTGGTCCATAAAGGTGTGATAGGAAACCACAGGGCTGATATAAATTTAAGATACTTGCTTTCTCCATCATCCCATCATCCAGAGACCACACTGAAAATGACAGATTGCTGAATTTAAAAGCCACTCTGGACAATATCCTCTTTTGATTCTAATTTTAAGTAAGCATGCTAAGAGTAAATATGTACATCCAGACTTTAGGATCTGTTTATATTTTCCGTAACATTTTCTTCTACTAGTATTATTCTGTTTTAATAAATACCATGTTGCTTTTAAATTTGTATACTTTGTCTTTATATCTAGAGTGATTATAGTAATATAGTTAATAGAGGGCACCTGGTGTGTGGAAGACTGCCACTTTTGATTTCTAAAAATTTAGCAAGCTGAGGGGGACTTTCAAATAGGGTAGACATCACGATGACAGTAAAGTATCATTGGATGGTAAATGGTTTTAACCAAGGTATATTAGTATCCATGTGTCTAGGTCATTCCCAGGAATCAAGGTGTGCCAGCCTTTAGATCAGGGGTAGGCAATGCCAATGCTGGGGGGCTTTTTATTTCAACCCAATTGCTGAATTAGAAACCAGTCTTTTCCAATCTCAAACCACATTTTTAAATTTAATTGGCTTGTCAGTCTTTAATGTTAGATTCTTATATTGTAGACTTTTCCCTTTCCAAGGATATCGTCCAAATGATTTGAAGCCTAAAACAGATCATTTTCAGTCTGTCACATTTTTCTATTGAGTGTTTTATTAAACCAAATAATGAATGATGAATCCACACTTGTGTAAATAGAAACAAGTTAGATGAAAAACTGCTGCCTCCTTTGTCATTTATATTTTATTGATAATAAGGAGCCATTGAAACAGTGAATGCAGCTGTTTAAGACTGAAATTAGCAATTAAGGGTAGTGAACTTTAACAAGAGAGACCACTAAAATGAAGCATCAAAATGTCACTTGAGCAATAAGTGCTTCATCAGCAATAATTGTCTTCTCATTAAGAAACAGGGTTGGAACAAAAACATTCAGTCACTCTGAGCCTCCAGGACTGACACTGCCCACCCCTGCTTTAGATCTAGGATATCTAGAGACATGTATGTGTCTAGGTTATTCTTGAAGACCAAAGAAGCCTTAGGTCTAGGTTATATCCGGGGACACCTGTGTGTTGTTCACAGCGAAGGTAGTGAGTCCCTATGTGGAGTACTGAGGAGTGACAGTCTGTGCGTGCATCACTCATAATTAGTGTCCCTTTTTCTGGATGTGAAGTTTAGGGTGCGAGACCAATCCAGTAATGAACTTGGTGAGTTTCACTCATCCCAGAATAATACATTCAGTTATAGTCACCCAGATCCCTAGGCAGCAAAACATTCCTACACCATCACACGTCTACACCATGTTCTTACTGTGGAATGATGCAGTTGTTTTACACAAGGCATAATATCACCCATGTTGTTCAAAAAGTTCCACTTTTGTCTCATTTGTGTATAGAATTGCTCTCCCAATAGCTTAAGAATTAAAATCTATAATAAACCCCCCCAATGAAGCTAAATTTTCCCAGTTACTTTCTGACTTCAAAAATAAAAAACAATAATGACTTTTGCTAAACTAAGAGACACCTGAAGTCCTCTGTTTATTTAAATTACTTACTGATATGACCCTCATACACCTACATACCCACCCTCTCTTTATTTGCTATATATTGACTTTGATTCCTGTAAGTCCAATCATTTTCCTCTTATCATAGGCGACGGAACTGGAAGTGACATCATCTGGGCAGGAAGTGACATCATCACGGGTTGCCGGGAAAACAGAAGTGACGTCGTCATGGCCGATGGAACTGGAAGTGACATCATCATAGGTGTCGGAACCCTGTGGAATTTCACATAAAAGGTCTGCGGAGGATTAAGAGAAAAAGTCAGTGCACCCTGCCAACCTCTAGTCAGACTAGGAATTGTCACTATTCGAGCCCTTTAGCTGCATCCCATGCGCATATGTGTAACAATAAATATATATATATATACAGTACAGGCCAAACGTTTGGACACACCTCCTCATTCAATGTGTTTTCTTTATTTTCATGACCATTTACAGCACTCCATCACTCTCCTTCTTGGTCAAATAGCCCTTACACAGCCTGGAGGTGTGTTTGGGGTCATTGTCCTGTTGAAAAATAAATGATCGTCCAACTAACCTGACTTCTGCACAACACAACTGCTGGTCCCAACCCCATTGATAAAGCAAGAAATTCCACTAAATAACCCTGATAAGGCACACCTGTGAAGTGAAAACCATTTCAGGTGACTACCTGTTGAAGCTCATCGAGATATATAATATATATATATATAAAGACGTGCACATAAGAGACAGATTATGGGCTTGCATAATTGTAATTACCCACTAGAGCAGGGACTGACACTGTCACCCAACACTTTCTCTCTTTCTTCCCCTGCAGACCTACTACAGAAGGGAATTCCAACTGATGACCTAATCTCCAGTTCCAGTTCCTCTGCACCCACCCTTTCCTGTTTCACAGATATATAACTGCCATTTTGTCTGTGTATTTCAGTTCATTACAGAGCTCCGTCTGTAAAGACAAAAGTGCTACTTGCTAGTTTTCTGTTTGTTTTCAAGTATACAGGGGTGCCACGTTAGTATTCACCCACCTTTACCGTGGTTATTTATGGACATTTTTCTATGGTGGCTAGAATGCCAATCCTGCTACCAACCCCCAATTTTTCTCTGTAAATTGAAGGAATTGCTTGCAGGGTTGAAAGCAGATTAATGTCATACCCAGGGCGAAACAGTTGCAGGTTAGCAGCCTTGTTCAAGAGCCCAATATAGTAGAGTCACTTCTGGCATTTACGGGATTTGAACCAGAAACCTTCCGATTGCTGGCACAGATGCCTAGCCTCACAGCCACCACTCTGTCTGATGACACTAAGAAAACAATATCATCTGTAAACAGTTTAACAAGGCATTGTTAAATGTTAATTTCACTATTTTCATTACTACAAAAGCTACAGGACATAAATGAACATTTCTGATTAACTTTTGACAGTTACATGATTGACAACCTTGTTGTCAGTCACTATCAAATTACAGGTATTTTGTACAGTGTAGATTAGTAGACAGATTTTATTATCTTTCAGGAAGTTTGTTTTTTTTTTTTCCTGCCTTCTTCCTTGTCATCAACTACAATTAGCACTCTACTTACTGTGGCCTAAAATTAGTCTGGAAGCGTGTGAAATTCAGGCCGCTGCTGAAGCCTGTGCAGAGCTATTTATGGAAGAGCACAATTGAGGTTAATCACGTACAGAAAAATACAAACACATGTGCATAAATATGGCACATTTCATTATCAAACAATCAAAAGACATAACCTTTTTCCAAGTAAAATTCCAGCCCCATTTCCTTTGTTCTAATTGAGGGTTTCAGTTTTCACATGACAGTTATCCATTTGGCACATATTACTCACACTGCAATACTACTGCTACAATACATAAGACCTTATTAACAGTGTTGAACAGAGTTATGAGTAAGTTGTTTACTAAAACAACCAGTTTTAATTATTGATTATATATTACTAACAAGGTGATTTTTAGAGATGTAAGAAGCTCTTTTTAAACAGAATGTGAAAGAAGGATTTTAGAAAGGTGGGCTTCAAGTGCCAAAGAGTTTTCCACAGTTATGCAACACCTGAGTTATGCAACAAGTTAGATAATAAAAAAGGAGATACAAATAAAGTAGGCTTCAGCTAGGATTTGTTTCCCAGCTTATGTTTGTTTTTCAGTTTTTGGGTATTTTTATTTATTTTTCATTTTCTTTTTTGTTTTATGTAATTTTTCTTGATATTGTTACATTGTTATTTTTTAGGATTTATGCATTGTGTATTTATGCTGTTTATGCATGTTCCTTGTTTTCGGCTGGTGGGACCTCAAGAGGTGGGGCTACCATGATGTCACGCAGAGGGACCGCCCTCAGCCATTACATTTCAGGTTAAGGTGTCTCTAAATTAGATGTTTGTTGATTGTTGCAAGGTGCATTTAATTTGTAAGTATTATATTAAATTTCTGTTTATTTCTACTTAGCACTTATTTCTCTATCATTTGTTACTGATTACTAGATTGTGGATTTAGAACTTATACCCCTGAGTTGCCTTTTTAGGCAAACCCTTTTTGCTTCATCTTTGTATTTTTCTAGTTTCTCACCATGTTGGTACTTTTTTGTTTATATATATTGGTTTGCAAAATTTCTTTGTTTGCCTTGGTGTTCTCAAGCCAATGGTTTATAGGCCTGCTCTCCCTTAAAAGGAATTTTGATGTTTTGTTGGACATTTAAAAGTATTTTTTGAATGACCTCCATTTTGTACCTGTACAGCCCTTGAAGACTGTATTTTTCATTTGGTGAAGGGCTGCCTGGGGTGAGGCCCATCTTTGGGGTCAGATACAGTGAAGTCCTGGTCTGGCTGGTGGTATTTGGAGGCCTATTAACCCTTTTTGCTATTTTGTGCTTCAGCTTCAATACAGTCTGTGTTTAAATTATATTTATGCATGTTGTATTGGTAGCAAAGAAGTGGAACGGTTATTGCTGATGCTTCAGAGCCTCTAGTCCCACATATTCTTAGTCTGTTTTATAACACACTATTTGGAGTTTACAGTTTTCCTGTTTCTGATTAAGTTTTACTCCTACATCCCACAGACATTCATGTAATGTTAACAAGTGATTATAAAATGACCCGTTGTGAGTGGCTATATGTGTGATGTCTAGTGGACATCTTCAGAGCTCTTGCCACCTAAACTATTCTATTCTAAATCGAAAGGAAGAGCTGTTGCTAATGCAATCTGCTTTTACATCCGTAATTCTGAGGGACATCAGCCAGAAGACAAGTAACCTCAATTCCTGTCCAACCCAAGAAGCCCTGCCCCTTCCAGGAAGATGTAATGAAAACTCCCTAGTACCCAAAAGTGGATGTTCAATTTAGGACCCACATCCGAGGAAGACAGAGTTCTTCTCTCTTTAGAGACTCTTTTATTTGATCATGGTAGATGCAAAAGCTTTGCACCCTTGCCTGCTATTTATTTTTAATCTTTTTCAAATGCTACCATTAAACTGGATTGTCAGGCTGGTATCCCATCTCTTTTGGCTGACTGTGCCCCTTGTTTATTTTACAGAGTTTAAGTGAGAATGGACCTTGCCCACTATTGTTTTCTGGTTTCTGCCTAATATTAGCAAGTTATGCTTCTCTATGATCCTGAACTGGATTAAGTGGCTTTGAAAAATGCATGGATAGGCACAGTTTATGTTGGTTAAGTGAAAGCTTCTTTTTTGTCTTCTTATATTTCAAATAATTGCAAAATTTAGCTCATATTTTTTACCACAGAAATGCATTCACTTTATCTCAGGCAGTACTTCTTTATTATACATGTAAATATAAGAGTCACAGTTTATAAACCCAAACACTACTTTCTACTACCCAAGAAACAGCTTGAAGTCAGGTATCTACCTTGGTTCACATTTAACAAGAACTGAATATAATCCTAACACTAAGCAAAGCCTGAAGGCTGAAGTGAAGTGATCAGATGAGTTAGTAGTTAAATTCACTTTTGCTTTATTTCTGCACCTCTGACAGGGCAATCATAAATAGGGTGCGAAGGTCCTACTCAGTAGGAAACAAATGAAAAAAAAGGGAAATAAATTCACCGCCTAGATGCTTGCCCCGTTACACATTCTATTACATCTTCAAAATGTCATGATCTAATTTTACCTGAACCATGCTGCTACTATAATTTAGGAATAAAATTGCATCTAGCAATTATTTATTTTATTTTTCTTCTCCCCAGAGTTATGCTGAACATCTTTGAGTAAAAAATATACTATAAAAGGTTGAACAATAATAAATACCATACTGTACTTCTTTATAAAAATGTTCATTTTAAGGGGGAAAGGTTCTGGACTGGCACTGCATCCAGTGCTCACTTAAAAGCTGAACTAAGGAAAGAGTGAATAAAAGACGTAAAAGCCTCAAGGGTCACTACAAACTGGACCACAGGGAATCCATTCTTCTTTGCATGCCTGTGTGTTAATGCCGGTGTATCACTCAGCCAGATTAAAGGGTGGGGGGTTTCTGTTCTGTGGCTCTTGTGCCCAGTGAGACTGCTGAAGAGGAAAGGCACACGGCAGCGATAGTGAGCGCATTAGATGAGAAACTCTCAAAGCACATCCCTTCGGCTTGTTGAAGAAAGATACTCCTAATGCCAATAAGGCGGCACATTGAGAGGGAAGCTCATCAGTGCTTTAAGATAACTGTGAATAAATCCTAAGCTCTATGGGTAATATTCCTGATTAATTGCATCCACCAGACATTAGACAGAATTATTATCTGCCGCTTACTGCTCGGCACTTGCTATGATGTTAATTATTGTTGTGTAGCTTCAAGGGATATTTTGAAAACATATTTTGTGAGTCTGTCTCTGTCCCAGTGTATACAATGTCTTAATCAGTCACATTTCATTATGTGGGAGATGATTCCTTTTTCCCCTACTAAGCTATTAGCAAGCACAAACGAGGCAAGGCTTATAAAGTGCACATTTTAATACAATAAAGATAACAAGGCCGTGTTTTAGCACCTTATGATATGTCTCATGTGCTCTTCACTTAATCTCTGTTAATCATCTAGCCCAGATGTTCTTAAACTGAAACTTGAAGACTCCCTCAGGGTCCATAAAAATGCTGGCTGCTATTTAGTCTTGACTCAGTCCTCACTAGATGCAAATATATATGCAGTGGATTGCTAAAGCATACTTTAAATCGCTATTTATTTTCACTGATAGGAAAGAAAATTTACTGCAACTCACTCTCTCACCCAAAACCTTCCCCCTCTTGCAAGAGATGAGATTCTGGAACAAGCAGACTGACAAAATGTGCTGAAATTAAAGCCTGGAAAAATGTAATAGTGATAGCAGACATTTCATATACAGTGATCCCTCGCTATATCACGCTTCGACTTTCGCGGCTTCACTCTATCCCGATTTTTTCTCATACACGCTTACGTCACTACGCATGCGCTTTCTGAGAACTTTTATCTAAGCCCCACGATGGCTTCTAAACGTGCTGCTTTTTCTAAGCCTTCTGACAATAAAACTAAGTGCCGGAGGAAGATGCTTGCTATCCAGGAGAAGGTGAAACTCTTGGATATGATCAAAGATGGCAATACCCTACAAAAGCCTCCTCACGCATATGAAAAGACAGCGCCAGCAACTGCCTATCAAGATGTTCTTCAGCCGCGCACCCAGATACCCACTGCCTACTCTTAGTACTCCTTCAGCGGAAGAAGACAACGATGCACCTGCTGAATATACTGCACCACCTGAAGACTCTCCTACTGAGGTTGTGCCTTCATAGGTTAGTGGTTGTGTGAAAGAACTGTGTGTGTGTAATTAAATGTACAGTACAAAAATCTACTATATAAAAGCAGTCGGGATTGTCCTTCTGTCCCGTGAGTGCAAAGCGTAGCGGTGTTCCGCTTATCACAGACTTACTACTTGCGGCTTGCGGTACGAAGCGACGCGATGTGAGCAGAGTTCTGCTGCTCCCATCGTCCCCTTGCTTTTGTGCGCGATGCGCTGGAAAAATAGACAAAATTATGTCTCTGGAAATAATGTTGATGGAGTACAAATGCCTCACAGCGTAGTAAATATCAGGGGAGATGGTGCTTGCTTATTCTCATCTATAGATTATTTAGTGCATGAAACTCCGTCTTTAGCGGTACAGATTCAGGCTGACATTGTACGACTTTGGACAGGAACTCGAGGGGATAAAAAAAGGTTTTCGGGAGATGTTATGAATGGGCCCTTTAATGTTCTCATTCCTTACACTTACATGCCTGATGTACACATGGAGCGCACACAAATTGCGGATAAAAGTCGGTCGCCTTAAAAGGCGGGTGAGCCTAGTAATAATATATTTGTAACGTCTAATATGTTTTATTTTCTCTTATTTTGTCTAATATATTGGGTAATATGAGTGTAATGGTGACTAAAGTGTGTTATTTAATGTCTAGAGGGCTCTAATAATGTTAAAAAACGTATTTAGAAGGTCGTAAACAGGTTTTCTATACTCTAACTGCAAAAATATTCGATTTATAAATAAAGAATCCTACTTCGCGAAAATTCATTTATCACGGTAGAGTCTGGAACGGATTAACTGTGATAAACGAGGGTTCACTGTAGATCAAAACTCCAGTTCGCTTCATTCTTTCCACAGAGATATAAAATTAGTAATAACTGAGTTAACGAAAACTCTTATTTTTACATATGAAAGGCAGTCTGGGGTAAGGATTAATTTTGGCTTCAAATGGAATAGTTACATTTTTCTATCTTTTAATAGTGAAGAGTACTTCGTAAAAAAATCATAGCATGAAATGAAGCTGCCATTTTCATATAACTTGCCAGAGAAGAGTTGTTACAGGTCTAGTGCTGATCTGGTGGAAGAATTCAAATCCTATGAATCAACGCAGAGGTTACAGGAAGGGCTAGTCATGCCTGACAATGCTCACGTAAAATACTGCATCATTTCGTGCCACAATTTTTTCAAAGCACCCATAGGAAAGAATCTTTTTTAATAAAAGATAGAAAAACATTGTGTGTGTATTAAAACAAAATTTCCTTAATCTTGAAATCTTACAATTTGGCTTCAAAATTTTTTTATGGGGGTGGGGTTTAAGTTCTTAGAAAGGTTACAAATGACAAATTAGGTTAAAGAGAACTGACAAATAGACAAAAATTTTTTTTTAATAAAAATTTACAAGTTTCAGAATCAAGATGCTGGATGAATTAAAGATGCAAAGCCTAAGGGTGGTGTTTCTGATGAGTGAGCTTCTGGCACCTCACTTCCTGTAATGTGAACAATGCCCTTTTGTGATACGTGTTCAGAATTAATCTAGGCAGAACAGGAATTGGCAATGGAAACAGGCTCATGCCACTGGGAAGAAGGAGCTCATGCTTGAGCCTAGATCTAGTTAAAAATGTCTTGACACACAACATTGTCTCAGTTAATAAACCTGAATATTGAAGTTTCAACAATCCCAGAATGCCTGTTCAAATCTGTGCTGTGTTAGTTTCCATGTAAAAAAATGGAAAACATTGACATTGCTTTGTGTGTTTTCAGTTAACAAATATTCTGATCACTTTGCAGTCTTCAAGATGGCACATGTCACACTCATAAAGCAGTTCCAACTACTGATTCAGTGATTCTACTGGAACACATCAGTACTCACACAGGATATGAAGATAGCTAGTAAAACAAAAAATCCTTGGAGGAATGGCCATACTGATATAAACCCAAGTAGTGAATTGCTGTTAGATTACTGTGCTAGTCATGGATTAAACTAGAAGTGACGTCAACAGCAAGTGATATACTGGTTATGGATTCGCAGAGGGAAGGAGAGAGAAGCAGTATAAGACAGCGACAACCCTTGGCTTAGGGTGGAATTGCAAGTTGACATATATTCTAAATACTTAAATTGTGAGAATTAAAATAGGTAGATGAAACACAAATAAACATGAACAGTATCAAGTGCAGGTGTTTATTGCCATGTATAACCAATAGATTGCAATTCTGGTCTGCACTAAGATTTCAAAGTAACCATGAAATACAAATGTAAAAGTCATAAAGTAATAAAAAAAAGTATATATTTTACAATGCTATTAACATTTTACTTTTTTTTTTTTTGTTTTTTATTTTAATAATTGCAATCATTTGGCCTGCGGTGGGCTGGCACCCTGCCCGGGGTTTGTTTCCTGCCTTGTGCCCTATGTTGGCTGGGATGGCTCCAGCAGACCCCCGTGACCCTGTAGTTAGGATATAGCTGGTTGGATAATGGATGGATGGATGGCAATCATATGGCTGCCAAAAACTACACAAAGTAGGGTGATCAGGTACAATTTTGAGATCTATTAGGGGTATCAGTCCTACAAAAAATTCACAAATGACTGGAATAATGTAGTAAAAATATTGAGATTGTTCTTCACATGCCAGAGAAAGAAGATTTGGCTCAGTAATGTGCTTTTTCCTTTTTAAATACACAGAAGCATCAAAAAGTGCATAGGTGACAGTAACTCCCAGATAGCGCTGTAGTCTAGCGTCCACTGAACTTTAAAGGAATACTTCAGACAAAAATGTGTTTGTTACTTACCCCATGTGTTTTGTACTTTTGACCAAGAAAAATTTTAAATCTCATGTTTTACAATAGAGAAATAAAAATTTTTCATATTGTACAAGCTAATGGTGACAGGAAGACATAACTCTTGACCAATTAATGAGAGGATGAGGTGGATCTTTGATTCAAAAACCCAATTCCATGGGCACTGATTTTTCGGAAATCCATTTAATAATCTTTTCGGAAAAATTTTACATGATTTGCATGTTGTGAGAAACCGGATAACTGATGTGTGGATTATGCAACACGAGTAACGTGAATTTTTTTTTCCCCGTAGACATTTTTCACATAGTTTACAGTTGAACAGCATTTGTCAACATTGGCTTGTATATATTAAATCATAAACTTTTTTATCTCCATTTTCTATGAAAATATGAGACCAAATATGTTTTTTAATCATCATTACAAAACACATGGATTAAGTGACATATAAAAAAAGGTCACTTTTGGGAGGGGTATTCGTTAACGTGGCTTCCAGTAACTGCAAAGCTGAACCAAAGCCTACTTTTTGGGATTCTGCAGTTCCCTTGAGGATTAATAAAGACTCTATCTATCTATATAAATTGCAGAATTTTGCATTTATGGTCATTCCATGTTGGAAAGTTGCAAGCCGGGCATGAAGGGTCATTGATATGTGAAAATATGGCAAATGAGATTTCTGTCCATCCATCCATCCAACCCGCTATATCCTAACTACAGGGTCACGAGGGTCTGCTGGAGCCAATCCCAGCCAGCACAGGGTGCAAGACAGGAAACCAACCCTGGGCAGGGCGCCAGCCCACCACAGGGCACATACACACACCAAGCACACACTAGGGACAATTTAGGATCACCAATTCAACTAACCTGCATGTCTTTGGACTGTGGGAGGAAACCAGAACACCTGGAGGAAACCCACGCAGACACAGGGAGAACATGCAAACTCCACGCAGAGAGGACCCGTGAGCAACGCAAACTGCATGACAGCCAGGATCACACTTGAGCTCAGTAAGTTATTAAACGGCTTTTATTTAATCAGTAATAAAATTAAAATAGTGAGAAGTGCATAGTTTTGGACATTGGGCTTTTATTAGGTGTGGAGTTGATTTCAGTTATTAACTTAGAGATGGCTCAACAACTGCAACCTACTCTTTATTTCAACATTTCCTTAGCTGCTCTTCACTGTCTGTTAATATACTTTAGGTCTTGGATCATTATATACCTCCTTTAATAATAAAGAATCTAATACCTTTTTAAAATATTTTAACAGTTCAGTTTACTTAGAGAACACAGTTATTGGGTGCACACTGGTCTCACAGACATAGGAAATGAGCTCTTATACTAAGAAAAATACAAACCATGCTATCTTTGCAAGTTTACTTACCCTGACATAAGATTTTCTGGCAGTTGTAATAGCCTGACCATTTTCCTTCTCCTTAACCTCAAATGATTCCGTCGTTAATGTTGACTTATTTTATTTTCTTACTGTGTCTCTTATTTTTCTATCCTTCATTATGTAAAGCACTTTGAGCTACATTTTTTTGTATGAAAATGTGCTATATAAATAAATGTTGTTGTTGTTGTTACATATTAACTACCAAGTAGCTCTCCATTTCAAATATGACATTTTTCATATATATATATTTTTGGTGTAGAAAAGAGATTATAGGAAATACTTCAGTCTGCAACATGTACAGAATGTAATAACTGCATTCATGTTCCAACAGCAGAAGGGGGCTAATCCAATCATCAAAACTTGCATTCAAAAAGCCAGTCATCTCACAGTAGGTGATGCCACTTTGTTGCTGGGTTAACTAACTACTTGGGCCCTATTAGACTACAACTATATTTAAAGGACCAGGATGTTTTCTCCCCTTGCTGTCAGATATTCACAAAACTGCCACTTTTAAATGTAAATTTATGCCCAACCACTTGGCCTCACTGTAACCATGCACTCCAAAGCAGTCCCACTAAATCACATATGACATTAAACTTGCTTCATTACCCAGACAAAGACCATTACTGACAGGCAGAATAGCCTGTCCACCTTTACAAAGCCATTCCTTCCCCTCCTTAGCCTTAAATCATGTAAATAAGTAGCTTTCCATTTCGCACAGGACATGTCTCCATGTTCTTATTAAAAAAGAGAAAAGGGTACCATTTACTTAACCTACAATCCTACAAATACTTGAATTGTAATAAACTGCATCCATGCCAGAATGGTGCCAGAATTAATGCCAGAATGGTGCCAATGGAAGCATGAAACCTCACACATCAAAATGCCAGGTGATACCACCCCTTTGTTAACCACCTGAGCCCCATCCTATACTGCATGCATCCTTTATCTGCAGACACTGGCAGCAGTTTTTAATGTTTTACCAATACAAAGTGCGTTCACCTTCCAAAGAGAATGTTGTAAGTTACAGCAGCCTAAAAGAAGGCCACCAGAGTAAGCTGAAAGAAGCATTAGATGAATTCTTTATTTTTTTTTTTTCATTGTTGTAGATTTTTTCCCTAATGAAAAATCTGCTTGGAAAGCAAAATGTTTTTACTTTATTAGGTGCATTTTTAGACTTAAATGAAATCTGAAAACATAATAATAAGAATAATTCTGTCACTTTCAAAACGGGGAGAGAAACAACTTGGTCAGCAGCTGCCATTCTTTCTTTTATGCTGTCCATCAAACTGAAGTTCTTCAATTAAATTGCTGTGTGTTCAGCGGTCCCAAAATAGAAGGTTCCAGAAATTCTGCAGTTCTGTAATTAGGATACAGGTGCTTTGGGCAAAAATGCATTTCAAACGAGTCTAAACAAGAACTTCAGTCCCTCAGAAAACACAGACTTTTAATATAAATTAGGTGTGGGCTTTAGGACCCAATGAAAAGTGCATTAAATCTATTTAAAACTGTGAATGACTTTCAGAATGTAACATTAGAAACATGAGACTAGGTAAGAAATATTTCTGATTGTCACCAAATTGAAAGTCTGCAACGGCATCCAAGTGAAATCTTTCCAAATCTAATTAGCACATAATGTATAACTGGCCCAGAGCCACCCTGAAATTCTGACAAGATGCTGCTCTGCAATCTATCAGCTCTCACCCAGTGGTCATGGAGTTCGATAATCACCCTGTCCTTAGCCAAGGAGTGCCTGTATGGCACTTGCTTTGTCACACGTCAACAAGACAGCTTCCATCAATCTGTGCTCTAGTGTGTGCAACGAGGCTGCTGCCTTTTAGCCTTGGGTTGAAATGCACAAATTCTGCCTTGTGGTGACCACACCGTTTAATTTCAAGTAGTTTCTTAATCAGAGGCCAATTTTCTTCTTTTAATTTAGAACCTCGCTTAATTAAACACACCATGAATTTGTTCCCTTGAGCATACTCTGTAAGCTTTAGTCCTCTGTAACTTATCATGTGCTGTATAAGGATTTTATGTGTTTGTATATTTGTTAAGTAGCTATTTTGAACAACTTCATTTAAAAAAAAAACATAAAATTCTAGAGAAAATAAAAAACTGAATGTGTACAGAATATGACTTTCCTACAAAATGCTATGATTTTAGCAGTAAAATAGTTCATGCCAATATTTTATTATATAGAATGAAATGGAAGAATCATATCTTCCTAAAATACGATAGATAGATAGATAGATAGATAGATAGATAGATAGATAGATAGATAGATAGATAGATAGATAGATAGATAGATAGATAGATAGATAGATAGAGTGATTCATTTTTGAGTTTTTGTGTCCTGATACATAGACATCAACCCAAACACTGTTAGATTGTGTTCAAGGGTGCTTAAAACATGTAAATCCTTTGAAAACTGAAGGCTGTAAATCTGACCCTGACACAGTGTGTTACTATATATTGCCACATGCCAAGTGTAGGGAGTGCCTCATGGGAAAATTTGTATCGAAAATGCAAAGAAACCTTTGGATGTGACACCATCAAGAACAGCATTTCTGTTTACTTTATAATGGAGGAGAGCAACCCGGAAGGCTAGTACAGTGATCCCTCTCTATATCGCGTTTCGACTTTCGCGGCTTCACTCCATCGCAGATTTTATATGTAAGCATATCTAAATATATATCACGGATTTTTCGCTGGTTAGCGGATTTCTGCGGACAATGGGTCTTTTAATTTATGGTACATGCTTCCTCAGTTGGTTTGCCCAGTTGATTTCATACAAGGGACGCTATTGGCGGGTGGCTGAGAAGCTACCCAATCAGAGCACATATTATGTATTAAATAAAACTCCTCAATGATATACGATATGCTTCCTGCACGGTGCCTCGCATACTTAAAAGCCCGAACAGCACCTATTGATTTTTGATTGTTTGCTTTTGTCTCTCTCTCTCTCTGACATTCTTTGTTCCTGATGGAGGGGGTGTGAGCAGAGGGGCGGTTCGCACACTGGCCTAGAGGATACGGAGGCTCCTCTAAAAAATTCTGAAAGACTACCTTCACATTGCTCCCTATCTTGCGGCCGCTTTGTCGGGTGGTGCTTCGCATACTTAAAAGCCGGAACAGCACCTATTGATTTTTGATTGTTTGCTTCTTTCCCTTTGTGTCTCTCTCTCTCTGACATTCTCTGCTCCTGACGCACACTCCTTTGAAGAGGAAGATATGTTTGCATTCTTTTAATTGTGAGACAGAACTGTCATCTCTGTCTTGTCATGAAGCACAGTTTAAACTTTTGAAAAAAGACAAATGTTTGTTTGCAGTGTTTTAAAGTCCCTGTCTCTACAACCTCCTGTGTTTCTGTGCAAATCTGTGACACAAGCGTTACAATATAAAAATAGCAATATAAACGTATGGTTTTTACTTCGCGGATTTTCACATTTCGTGGGGGGTTCTGGAACGCAACCCCTGCGATCGAGGAGGGATCACTGTAATGTCATTTCTCCTTCCTCCATCTATCCATCTATCTATTATAGTGTACCTTATCTATCTATCTATCTATCTAAACAGCTACAATTATAAGTTCTCGACTAGTTCAACTTTGGTTTCTTTTTTCTCAATTCGTTCTATAACCCAGACATTAAACAGGGTATCCTCTGGAACCCCAAATGTTTTTTCTTCTGTTCTTCTCTTCATTTAACTGTATCTATTGTAATCAAAGCACAGAATAAAGTTGAAAACTTAAGGAACCTTGCACTAACTAGAATTACTACCTAGTGATCTTCTTAAAACCTGATAATGCTGAATAGTGCCATTTTACGGCAGAATTTCCAACTATGTCATGTACCACAACTAACCAGTAATTTGACTGCAACTGGTCGTGGTAACTAAAATAACATAGCTCCTCCAGGAAACTGAAATGGCAGCAAAATATTAAATATTTTTAACACATATAAAAATTAATAAACACCAAATGTTTATTCATAATTAAAAGAAAACACCAAAAAACTCAGACTGTAAAAATAACTATAACATCGACCCTTAACAATCACTCTTATACATTGTTCTCAACACTGGTCACCCTACTGCCAGCAAGGCATTTGTCCCAGCTTTGCCTCCTGATTCCATACAAAATAAGCTTGCGATCTCAACAGGTAATTTCTGGGATCATGCCCAGCTCTCTTACAAAACAACAGGAACGTCTGGCAACCCCAGGTAGCCTGCCCTCCATTGCATGCTGCGGAGATCTCGAAATTCCCTTCTCTGCTTCCACCTAGTAATGAGTGAGATTTTATTTTTTCTAAATATATTGAACTAAATTCGCATGGGAGGCAGCTTCTGTAGACCAGTTACAGGAAATTCCACCTGACCCTGATGACTTCACTTCCGGTCCCAACCCCAACGACGTCACTTCCTCTGCCTTTCTATAAAACCAGCATCTTTACCTCCTCCAAATCAGTTCTGTTCTGGACTCGAATCTGTACGCTATTGTGCAAACAATTTACAAATTTTGCAGCTGGGAGGCTGCCCCAAACCTTTTTTCTAGCTCTTATCTGTTCATTTGACAATACAGTATGTATTTGTATTTTGAAGTATGTTGCTATGGAAGGCATGGGCATGAGCATTATCTAGGAAAGTCCCCCAGGTCCAGAAAGAGACATACTGTACATTGAAAAAGAAAGCAAACTGGTGACTAGATAATCCCACTGAGTAGTAGTGTGGGTAGGGTGTGTCCAGGTCAGTAATACCTATTTGAATAGTGGGTCCCTAGTAGTGTTCACTCCAAGGGTACTAAAATGAGAGACAGATCATGGGACAGCATTTGAAGCTCAGCAGAATCATCTTAATCTAATAGGCAGCCACCAGGAGTTTCTTTCCTAGTAATATACTGTCTGCTATTAACAGCAGAAAGTTAGGAGGTCATTTAAGTCTGGCATTTTAAATAAAAACTGAGGCCTGAGGATATAGAAAAAACTTAACCCACCAGAAGGGGCACTGGTAGGACAGCCCCATGACCAACTACAGGAAGTTCTGACCCCAGAAAAAAATCTAAGAATAGTCCTATCTTAAACCATGGGTGGGTTGTAAAAATCACTTCCTGAAAAGACGTTCACTGACTTGGGGGTCAAGAAAGTAGCTGGGGCACAGGTTGTACTGGCAGGGGAGAAGAAGGCAGGACGTGATGAAGGAGAGGTTTGAAGAGTGTACTTTCAGATATTGTGTTATACAGCATGCTATCAACATGAAAACCCAGTTACCCAGAGTTGTTTATCTCTTCATAAGCCTTTTAACTTTGATACTATCAGATACAAATATATAGTGGCTGCTTAAAGGATAACATGATTGCAAATGTTTTGTACTTAGCAGCGCACTCACACATAAAAAGCAAAATCAGTGCACTATCCCTTGTCGCTTCAATGCTTATTCTGAGAACGTGGCGTGTTGAGCTCAGTCTATTGAACAGAGCATTTATGGCAACTGAGATTAATAGAATTTTACTTTCTGAAGAGTCCATTCTCTCTCTAGAATATCAAGTATTCAAACTCACAGTACACAAGATGCAGTGTGTACTTTGAAGATTTTCACTTACAACTTAAATGCGAAAAAAACTTTGGTAATGAAGACGGGTATTTGTCCAAGTTCTTCTCTTAGTTAGATAGTTCTCTTTCACGTGATAACTGTATATTGAACTTTCATGTGAACTGAAAACACGTATAACAATTAAATCAGGCATTAAGCACAGTAATGCATTTGAAGAAAATTAATAAGCTACATTACTCTGATATTTTTTTTGATTCCACTATTTGCTCACTTGTGCATTAGGGCTGGACAGTGATGTGGAGTCTGCACATTCTTCCCATGCCTACATGTGGGTTTCCTCTGAGTAATTCTGTTTCATCCCCCCAGATTCTGAAGATATGGCAAACTGGTTAATTGGTGACTCTAAACTGGCATTAAGTGGAGTCTGGCTGTATATTTATGCACACAAATTCACCTCATCCAGGACTGGTTCCTGCTTTGAGCCCTAATGTTGTTAGGATAAACCCCAGCTGTGTATTGATTTTGAATTAGAATAACCTAATTTACGAAACAATGTGAAAAAGCATGCTTGTTACATACAAAAAACTACAGTTTAAAATCAGGCTACACTATCTTCTTCTATAATACGCTACCGTGGCTGTCCGTTTGTCTGTCCATGATTTTAAATCAACTGTAGCTTGCAAACCGTTTGAACTATTGACCTGAAATTTGGTACACATATACTACATGATGTCTACTATCCGCTTTCATGGTAATGATTGACCTCCAAGGCCAAAGGTCAACCCAGGTAGGTCAAGGTCAAAAATCAAATAACCTGCAGCCTGAAGTTTGGTACACATATACTACGCTGAAACTCTGCACTACAGCTTTATATTAAAAGCAAAGAGTTTTGGAATTATTCCTTTTTTTATTTTTATTTTATTTTATTGTAGAATGAAGCTCTCGGCAGCGGGAAGCAGGGCGGCTGTGTGGCATATGTGTACGGGCGCTGTTTTCATTCCTACCACCTTCACCGTCACTTCCTCTACCTCTTCATATCTTAAATCATTCTTGAGACAAATTGATGACTTAAGTGCCAGCTTAAGTAAAAAATTAAAGTAATTGTAACACTGACTTAATCAGTTTTAATGTGAAAAGATGCAGAGAAAAGAAGAGAAGAAGCGGGCCGCTAGGTTGGAGAAAAGAAGAGCTGCTCAGGAAGCAGCAAGCGTATCAAGCTCTGAGCAGTCAAATGCTATACATACAGAGAAAGAATATGAAAACTAGGAATGCTCAAGTCAAGTGTATTCCCTGCACGTTATCGTGCAGTGCACCGTTACTGGTAAAACAATAAAAAGCAAGAATATCACACTGAATATTGCCACATATCAACACATTCAGCCTGTTGCACTGACTTATTAAAATAAACTCTATAATAAACAGTACTAAGTAGCGTGGTAGACAGTAAGATTTTAAGAACTTTCAAAACTAGACTTGATGTTTTTTTAGAAGAATGAAGTGATTAGGACTGGTGAGCTTTGTTGGGCTGAATGGCCTGTTCTTGTCTAGATTGTTCTAAAGTTCTAATGTTCGAGCTAATATATTTTGAGGTGCCTGTTAAAAAATCATTCCCTTTGGTCCCTCTGATGGTCTTCCTCTTTGAACACTTGCCCGCAGTTTAAGCAGTACATGTAGTTGGCATGATCGTCTCATCACTCTTTATCCTCTAGATTGCCTGGTCAAACAATGTATTGCCATTCTATGCTACGGCAGTTAAATGCACCAGCTGCCCATGGAGGTTTTCTTCTTAAGTCAATTGGATTGTCTTTCCTTATGTGGCTCTCTCAAAATAGGGTACACTTGCTGACCAGTTAGTGGCTAGGCTTTGCCTCTACTTTAGCACCTGCAGTTATGCTAAAAATTATAGAATGGTCCTGGCCTTCACTTTACCTCAGCAAAACTGTACCTTGTTGCCCCATAACTTTCACATCAACAACCCCATTACTCACCATCTCACCATCTGCCACACTGTTCATCTATGTTTCCCACGTGTCATTTTTCCAGCTCAGCCTAGCTTTTTTGCCTCCATTCATGGTAAGGTTGACGTACGCTGACTGTCTACTAAAGTGCACTTGACAGCAGTATTGTGAACGCAAATCTGCACATTTTATTGCCCCCAACAGGTGCTTAATTGCCTGCAGTGCTTATATGCGAGTTAAGACTGTTACAGTGTATACAGTCTTGGGCTGGCAAATATAAAGCAAACAAGAATCCCAGCAGGAACTTGGTGCAAAAGAAAATGAGCAGAAAAAACAATTTACAGGCAGTGCTAGAAGTAAAATCTAAAGTGAGCTTGCAGCATTAATAAAATAATATTAGGTGAAGGTCGGATAGAGAAAAAAGAGTCAGCAGAAAGACACAGAGAGAGTGTGAGGCAGAGAAATGAAAATGAATGCTTAGCACGGCAACATAAAGCTTTTAAAACGCACATTTACCAGCATGTGAAATGGGACCATAGTGCAGGCCTTCATTTCCCTGCTGTGAATTCATGCAGATGGCAACCCCTGGCTTCCAAGGGAAATTGGGACCACAAGAAAATTACAGGAAAGGTACACCAGGATTCTTGGAAGACTGGTCTTCTATGCAGTAATTTGAATTCTTATACAATAGAGCTCTTTATTTAAGACCAAATCTTTATCCTTTCAGCCATTATAATTCTCAGTTGTACCTGATATTGTTCACTGAGATACAGACATTATTTTAGTCTCATAAAGGGTGTAACTTTTTATTTTTAATACTTCATTAATGTCATTTTGAGTTTGATGTACATGAGAATATTATGTGGTGTAGTCTGTTTCACTGCTTGGATCCCGTGAATATTCATAATGAAGATAAGTCCTTTGGCGGCATTGGGTAGAGTGGATTAGGTGTCCTGGGTAATCCTATGCTCTGTCCTTGAATGTTTCTACCCATGTGGATTTTTTCTTCCACATCTCAAAGGGCAAGCTTAGAATGTGCAGTTGTAGTGTAGCCCCATTTTTATTATTACACAGCCAGGGTTATTGCACTTGCTGATTCTTGTTTTTTGTTTTTTTTCTGTATTCTTTTTGTTGTTATTTAAACATCATTTTTCTTATTGTGCCATTTATTCTCTTTATGGTGTTGTTCTTTCTGTGTTTTATTTATTTGATATTATGTTTATTAGTATTGTGTAATGCTGTCTTACATGTCAACACTACATATTTTCATTCGCTTTGTTATTTTTGACAGACTTGTCTCTTGAATGTGAAGCCTAAAGAGGCAGGGCCGACTGATTATGCAGCTGGCGGACTGCCCAGTAGTATAACTGAAAAGCCGCTGGCTTCACAGCAGTTTCGGCATTGTTGATTTTTGACTCATGACTTTTCATATTACTCTGCTGTTGATGTTCAGATTTCCTGGCTTTTGAACTCTGCAATTGCTTTTAGGGACTTTTACTTGGTTTGTGGATTATTGGAAGGGTTTGCTAGTGGCTACTGTAGATTCGCTAAAACGTTTCTTGCAGCGAATTTGCAGGGTGCGCTATGTGATCTTGTTTACCAAATATTTTCCTGGAAATTTGCTGTGTGGCTGGCTTAGAAAAACATTTTTACCCAGGATTCTGTGATGATTTGTGAGACCAACATGACATTGCAAAGCTGTAGTACCCCTTGTTGGATGGAACAGCCCATTACGAATACATAATGCTGATTCAAGTGGTGGCTGGTATGCCAAGACAATCACTTTACTGCAAGAAATCCTTCTTCTGGTATGGATTTAATAAGAACTTGTGAATACATTTAAACACAAAAGGCACACACACATACACATGGAAAGAAACTGGAAATGTGTCAGTGAATCTGTGTCTTAAGGGTTATGTTATTTTTGTATGGACTTGTATGAGACCTGTGTGTAATGTGTGAGCCTACCCTTTTAATAATGTGCAGCTGATATAAACAGGAAGGAGTGAAGAATCCACATGCTTTAGTGCCGTACTTAATTGGTAGCTATGGCAGTGAGCAAGCAAACATGCATAGTAAAACCAAACTGTACTTTTCTGTTCAAGAGAGGTGAGTACTTGCTTTGGAATATTATGAGGCTAAGCCTCAATGATTTCATGCTTCCTGTTCCTGTTGCAACAAGACATTACTGCTCTGATATTTATTCTTAATTTTATCTCTTGGAGACATAGTTTTGCAGTGGTTACCACAGCTGCTTCACAGCTCAGGTCATTATTTGGTCACAATAATCAATCCAGCATAGTTGGCCAACACTCCCCTAGTCATCAGGCACACTTAAAAGATAACTATACCATTATACTCTGCTCAAAAGTAGATCAGTTTCTCCTTCTGCACTGACTTTAGTTCATTTCACCAAGTTAGGCAAAGTTCCTGAAAATTACTGTGATTTTGTCAAAGATGAGACAAAACAAATTCAGTGAGGTTCACTAATCACTACTAGTTCGGAACCTATTTTTGCTTGGTTTTTGAATATACATTGTTTTTGGCATGTTTTAGATTTTTTTCGACTAAATATTAAAACATTTTGTTTCCGGACTGGAGGATTTTTATTTAGACACTCTTCTCCATTTATGTGAACTTTTTCAGAATTGTATTATTTAACAGCCTTAGCCCCATTTTGTGCCTATGCAGGCCAAAAAAAAACATGCCTGTTGAATTTTGTGATTAGTCTTCCTGGGGTGAGGCCCATTTCTTGGGCTTGGACCTGAATCTGAGTTGGTCTGGCCTTTTTGTGTTAGTATTTGGAAGCCATGCTCCCTTTTTGTGCTTTATTCTCTCTCAACTTCACTGGCTCCCTGTTAACTACAGAATACAATACTAAATACCGCTCTTAACATTTAAAGCTCTCCACAACCTCATTGATCTCCTACAGACTGACACTCGTCTCACTCACTCTGATTCTCATCTGCAGCTGTACTTTCTGTACCACACATCAAACTCTGTGCTATGGGAGCTCGAGCGTCTCTCATAGTGCTCCTCAACTCGGGAATTCTCTTCTCTCTTATATACATCAGCTCGATTCAATAACACATTTTAAAACTACCCTCAAAACGTATCTTTTCAAACTGGCATACCAATTGTGAATTTTGCACTGTTACTGCCAGTTATCTTTGTTTGTTTGCTAATTATTGCTGTTTGATCGAGAGCGACGGTGAACGCGGAAGTAGGATTAGAGATGGCGGGCGGGGCTCTGTCGTGCGTATCCCATGGTCTTAAGAGTTGGTGGGCAGGGCTCTGTGAGTTGGCGGGCGTGGCTCTCTGACTTGCTTGCCCTTAGTTAGAGTTGGCAGGCGGGCTTTGGTGGGCGTGGTTCTCTGTCTTCCATGTGCTCCCTGTCTTGCTTGCACTTAGAGTTGGTGGGCGGGGCTCTGTCGAGCGTATCTCATGGTCTTAGAGTTGGCGGGAGGGGCTCTGTGAGTTGGCGGGTGTGGCTCTCTGTCTTGCGTGCGCTCTCTGTCTTGCTTGCGCTCATTGTCTTGCGTGCCCATAGTGAATTATATATATATATAGATATTTGGTTTTTACTGGTGCTCCTAGCCCTCTAAGAGCCATAGGTTAAAAGTGACAAATTTTAAACATAAAATATGGAGTATTGTTTTAGGCTATTTCAAGGTCAATACTTATGAATATGACCATATTTTTGATTTTGTATTCTTTATCAGGGATCTAGCACCCTGTGGAAAAAATGACAAATTTCTATTACAACAGACAGAATTTGTACTTCAAACATTTCAATTAAAGCATGTATTTTAGTATTTCAAATATCTGACACAACTATTCTTGTTTATTATGTACTTCTACCTCATAAAGTAAATCATTATGTTTCATATGAACACCCTGAATTAAGGTGGCTTACGCTGTGGATTTATAATAGTTCTAGAAGTAAAATTTAGATAGCACATATGAATTACAGATTTACTGTTAGCTAATCAAACCTTAACAAAGGCTTATTTTGGTCCTAATAACTCAAAGAATCAGTAAAAGGTTATTCAGTAAAGTTTGGTATATTAACAGATTGTGATATGCTGGTAAAATGACTTGTTTATATGAAGGAATGTGATGGTGCAGGTCATCTCCACACACCCAGTTGCTCTAGGGAGCCTCTTGAACCTGCTACCATCGATAATATACCCAAAGGATGAGCCAGCAGATGAGGACACAACACAAAAAACAAAGGGGTAGGTGCAAAAGTGCTCCTGTGCTTTTATTAAAAACAGTTAAAACAAACAGTGTTCAAAACAAAGTGCAGTGCAAAAATTCAATTAGACATATATAAATGAAACACACATGTATTTGTGTATGGAGTTGTCCTCTCTGTTCACAATCAACCACAGTCACTTTATACCGCAGGCATGCACTTATAATTTATTTTGGTACCTCATGCACATCACTACAAAAGATCTGTGTGCAGCACCACCGCTGCACAACAACCATGTCATGCTAATGGCATAGATAAGGAGACACAAAATTGAAAAGAAGGAAATGCTCAACAATGTGCAAGTGAAGCATTTCAGCAACGGTGTGCAAGGCTTGACGTTTTCACTAAAAAATTGTCTATCTCGAGGTATTTTCTCTAGACAAAGATTAATAGGACTCCTATGCCAGCGATATGGCTAAGATATGGTATCGCCAGAGTTAGCTGACACCTCTCCATGTTCACAAATATAGCAAAACTGCTAGGGAGTCTTCGGGTTGGTTTTTGTCCCAAAGACCACACGCAGCTAGTAAATAAATAATCCATAAAATTCAAGGTGCTGGTGGAGGTTAAAAATCCCAATAAATAAATCCATTAAAAACAAGGTTAAAAACATATGCAGGAATCTGTGTTTTAAAATCAAGTCCCGGTTGCTTCCCTTTCAAAATGGACATATCTCTGGCTTATCCTATTAGGATCTTGCAGCCTGGAGAGACAGAGACAATCTTTTATTCTGATCTGTGTCCACAGGGAGCCACTGAGCCTTGCACCACTCGCATCACTGTTGATACCTGGCTCCTCCCGCTGAGAGCATGCTGTCCTCCTACTGCTGCCAATCACTGGCTCCTCCCGGTGACTGCACACTTTGAGCATAACGGCCACTTCTGCTACATAGTCGCTCAACAGGAGCTGCCCCTCCGTCCCCTTCTAAGCGCAAGCCACATGCTCCTTCTTGAGGCTTCATTCCCGTCCGCCTGCTTCCTTATTATATATTATAATATATATTTCACTCTCTTTCTGATTCTTCCCTGTTCTTCTCATGACGACTCTCCCTTATATGCCTCCTTGGCGCAATGTCGCAATCGCACACCACAGAAATCCAATGAAGCAATTGAGACAGACTATACCCTCACGAGCAGGTGTGTCTCAATCCCAGTTACCTCACCAACCTCCCACTACTGCGCAAGCACACATACCCATAGAGATCAAGGTGGCCGATTATTTATGTATTTATTAAAACAGGCTCCTGATTGTTAAGCCGCGGACCTGCTATACCACAAGGATTCATAGGTCTTATACTGAGATATGCAATATCAAGTGAAATGTGTCTCACTTAAGCCACTACTGAACTCTGCAAAGCTCAGTTATACTAGGTCACATTCATATTAGAGATGAATAACCACTTTGCTTATGTTTTATAAGGATTAAAGAAACCTTTGTTAAGATGTTGTGACGTAACTGTATATGAGTAATAAATTAATTTTTAATAGTAACCTATATTGCACTGTTTTCATTTTTAAAATATTGTAAGGTGTTTTGGTAGATGTGAAGGGGGAATTGTTCAAAAATGCTAAAGGAAGCAGAAATTCACATACATAAGGTAAAAATAATACCATGCTGGTTATAAAAAAAACAGTACATTGACTTAGATTTTGTGGAGTGTTAAAACAGCAGCTTTCCTTATAAATACAAACACACCGAAATGCTATTTTTAGCCACGGGCATGTGTCACAGTGCAGTCCAGACAAAGCTACTGCAAAGACCACACCAGCCTTTAGATGTAAAAACACACACCGTTGCGCTTCAGAGGCTAAAGGTTATCGAGAGCTGTGACACAAACAGTGCTGGCGGCACACAGTGCTGTCACTTCAGCTCACAGTCGCTTTGCAAGCGGCTGGTGCAGAGCTGTCAGCAGATCATCACACCAGTGCAAGTGTACTAGTCCTGATGGGCCACAGCATCTTGCAGATGATCATGTAGTGATGTCGGTTGTGTACAGCTGTTAGCCTGTTTTCAATATACTGTTCAGCAAGTGCATAATGATAATTAATTGTATCCACAAACCCCTTTATCAGAGGATCCCAACCTAGTGCATCTTAATTAAATACCAATACATCAGGCGATGTCAACTATTTCAACTAATACTTTTTCTAATTCAATCATTACTTTCCATGGATGAATTCAGCACTGGAATTCTGCATTCCACCTGTATTCATACTAACAAATATAAAAACATATATTGAGTGTGGGGTCCTGAATGAAGGTCTGCATCAACACACACACACCATGGAGCACAGCTCTCTCATTTGTAATCGGGCTCCTTGCTTCACCCGTTGCTTAAATGTGAGTAGATCAAAAAAAAAAAATGCGTTCCGGGGCTTTGATAAAAAAAGAGCATAAGACAATATTAAATGCTGCATGTCCAGCCAAGTACATAATTAGATTAATAAATCACTGGAGAGCGAAAAATCTGCAGCAGCTGCACCCTTGAAGGATCAGAGTTCAGGGGCTGTTTTCTATATAATAACAGGGTTTTTTTAGAAACAAATAAATGGATTAATATTAGGAAAAGGTTATTTTGACACTGAAAAATAAAAAAAAAATATAAATGGCTTTTGAACCTTCAACCTTACATGAATTTACGGTACATTAAAATATACATGACATGTCAGCCAGTTCACTGTTTAGTATTTTATGTCTGAGGCAATATTGATGAATGTGCAGCATGTATACAGATTTCTGAGGGATCTTACCACGAGGGATCTTATCACTGTTTAGTGTGTATTTAAATATACATTATTCTTAACTAAATTAGCAAGTTTATTTATTAACCACCAACACCCCTGGCAGTAAATAATCACTGTGAAGTTCATCTTTGCTTTTTTAAGTCACTTGACAGTCACTTGACTTCTTTTAATTAATCCACAACAACTGCTTTGGTCTCAAGCGACATCACTGTCGTCTTGTGAACAGCAGACCCATATCTGGCACAGCCTGGGATTTCTGTTCACTGTCAATGCAGACTGAGCAAGAGGGGTTCTTGAGTAACTGCTGTCAACTCTGGGTGTAATTCATAACAACTCCCACCCACTACTATTATCACTCTAAGCACAACCCCCACCACAGCGGGTGATACAAAGGGTACCTAGGATGACAAAAAAAAACCACAAACATACCCGATGGGCTTCTTTAAAGTACCGTAGATCTAAATAATGTAGATTTTTGCAGCTTTCTTTACACTATAATTTAATAAAATTATAATATCCACATATAATAAGTGTGCTGTGTCTGATGCTGCCACAATAAGCTCACACCATTGACAACCCTATGATGGAGAGAAGGATACTAGATATTTTCATTTCATTGCAGTTTCAAAAACATCCACCAGTGTTTTCATTTTGGATTTTCTTTGTGTACAGTGAGCGCATGATTTTTGAGCTCTGGTTGTCTGTACCGGCTGTACCAGTGGGTACAAATTCTATTTATTTGTATGCTTTACATGTTTAGGTGGAAGCTTTGAAAACACTTATTTTTATAAGATGGAAAAATATGAATATGCACGGAAGGAGAACAAACATGTGGGGCAGCAAAGTCTACCAACATGGGCTCATGCACTCAAATAAAATTATATATTTTTCAATTACAACAGCTAATCTTTTAGAATATTAATAACCTTAAGTGCATTATAGTTTCAATCTTTTCTCTGCTTTCTTGCAGAGCTACCCTGTTACCCATTTGATGTATCTAAAATATGGCAGTTAATGTAAATGTAAAGTGTTACTAATAACATACTTCCGCAAACAGTTTTGTTGGACAAACCAGTTTGTACCAAGACAATAGGTCTAACAATATGTCAATTAAAACATATTGCAGAGTAGCAAGTCGGTGCAGTGATTACAGCTGCACAAATAATGGATTATGGTATGACACTTATATCTATGTGCAGAAGCATCACTTATTTGAAATTAATTCAAAAGAATGTAATTCTGACGCTTTTTTTTGTGTTGTGTATACTAATAATAAGCACTCATTTTTTACTTCAACAAATGCTTTACACAATGGATCCTATAACTTCATAAAGAAATTTTCAAATTGAAAGAAAAATCTCATTTGAGACCATTGACTATCACACAGAGGGAAGCAGCTGACAGCTTAACTGCTGCCGTCTGAAACCCGGCTCCTGGATACCCAACATGTCAAATTTAGGACTGTTACGGAATTTTTTATTTATTTTCATTATTTATCTTGCTCTCCTTTTAACTACAGAATGCCTAATGGATTTGAATCAGATTAGCCTTCCTTCTATCATTCCTTTTGTATTTACTATATATTTTTTTCTATTTAAATTTTCCTTTATTAAGTGATTGTGTCAGTTTGGATGTTGTAACAATTATTTGACATTTGCGATAGGAGTCTCAATAACTGTGATAATGATTGTGATACACCATCTGTTGGAATGAAAAATGCATTACATTGTTTTTATTTCATGCAGTTTAAAATACATTCCAATGGAGGACATATTGCAAATGTATATATATATATATATATATATATATATATATATATATATATATCCTTATATATAATTTGTTACTATCCGTATGTATGGTGTTCGCGTCAATACCCTGTATGTATGGTGTTTGCGTCAATACCCCATATGTATGGTGTTCGCGTTAATACCTCGACTTAATGCAAGTTAGAACCATGCAATGGGACTCTGCCTCTGTAGTTAGAACATAACGTGGCAAACGCAGACGCAGTATTGCATGATTGGCTAAGAATGTTCGAATGCTTTAGTGACGCCGCTGGACGGGCAAGTATAGTAAGTTGGTGTTGGTTCAAGCAGATAACAGTAAGTTCTGTTGGTTTTTGGAACGTTGGTTTGGAGCGGCGTACTTTCCAGGACTAACATTGTTGACTGACTTAAGCCCTTCAACAGCTCCGGAACCGTAAGTAATTTAGAACGTATCGCCATTTGCTTGGTACGTCTAAATCTATCTTTGGGCAGTTCGGTTTTGGCATCTGTCCTTCTGACATCTATTGGCAAACTGAGTAATGACGGCTGGGTATTAACAAAGGTCATTGTTTAAATTTTAGCCGATCTCAGATCTAAAATGACCACACAAACATAATTATTACTCCGACTCTGATTACAGTCGTAAAATACAGTTTGTTTTGAAAATTTGTTTACTGGAAAAAATCAAATAAGGTGCGCCGAAGAGCTGAGTTCACGTCTCGCAGCCCCGTTTAAACAGGAAGCTCTTCATTACATCGGCCGAAAAGGTCGATTTTAAGCACAAATCAGTGCCATGATAACAAAATCATTTCAAGGCCTTAAAAAAACAAATAATTCTTTGCAGAGAAAGTATGGATTTCACAAACATAGAATTTGTAGCCCAATTCGATCGAGCTTCCAGTCGCTAGTGTATATATATATATATATATATATATATAAATATAAAAAGTCTAGTGATATATCATTTCAAGTCTAGTGTTGCACAAAGAATACTCAGGAAATTCCTTTTAATCATATTTTACTCTTCAAAGAGCAATATTGGACAGTAAATGCAGAAAACTTCACTCATTTCACTCTAGTCATTTCATCCTAGAAATTAAAAGAATTCATAGGCATCTCCATCAGTGCTATCGAGCTCCGGGTCTACAGGTCAGAAAATTCCACGAGATACTGAATCGAATATTATAATAAGTTGTAGAGCTTTAAAAGTTTCTGCTAGCACGAGACTTGTGACTTTGAATACCGGCCCACACTGTGAAAGTGCTACCTTATCTGAAAGTGAGTTTTCTCAATAATTATCATCACTATCTTTCTAAAATTTATTAGAACTACAGCAGAGAATATACAGACACATAATTTTTCAGAACAGTCCCATTGCTTTTCAATACACTTGATCCAGCGTTTCACAAGTTTGTTTATGCCCTCAGAAAGAAATGCTTTGGGTTAGTCTTTCAGCCACACATGCACCACTTCTTTCACGTGTTGGACCAAGGGAAATCAGTGACATCTGAGGATGGTCCAAGACCTCAGATCCCAAGATTTCCAAGCATTTCAACAATATGGGCAGGAGTATGTGGGCACAAATTGTTGAGCAATAAGAAAACCTCTTTCACCATTGAGTATAGATAGATAACGTATATACTCGCGTTTAAGTTCTCCAGCGGATAAACCGGAGCTTGATTTTACGGTATAATTTCCAATATTTTATAATGTAGGACATTTAAATCGAATGCGGAAAACTCACGCTATTTGTCCAAGAGATTATAATATGCTAACACCCACCTGAGAGAGTAACCACGGAGCACACTGCCTTTTTTTTTCTACCTACTGTGCCTACGTGACCACACAGTAATACCTGAACTAAACCGAAGCGAGGTTTGCACTGTTTTGTGTTTTTTATATCTCACACCCTCATACACCTTTATCGTATCGATGGAGCGTTCAATCAGAAGAAAATATGAACCTGGTTTAAATTAAAAGTCATTGAAGTGGCAAAAGAAATTGGTAACAGCGCTGCTGCAACAAAATTCGATGTGTCTAAGAAACTGGTGTGAGATTGGAGGAGGCAGGAAGATTTAAAAAAAAAAAAAGATCAAGTGTGGTCTTTTTGAACAGGTGTATAAGTCAGGGTCTGATTTTATGATCGATTTTTCGAGTTTCAAGACCCAACTTATACATGAGTATATACAGTAGATAGATAGATAGATAGATAGATAGATAGATAGATAGATAGATAGATAGATAGATAGATAGATAAAGTGGGACTGAATAAAGATGCAAAACGCTGTTATCAAACTAAATATCTGCATCTGTATATTTAAAAATTCTGACAGATCATCAGATACTAGTATAATGTATTTGAATATAATTTTTATGGATGAAACTTTTTTTAAACAAATAAGAAATGTCTCAGTGGTTAACAATTCTCATCTGCCAAGCAAACACAGGACAAGACACAGTTTTATCCTGTCCTCCTTCCCTATTTCAAATGGCAGGCTTTAAATATAAATTGTGAAAAATGTGGAATCTATTGGGGATATAGTCAGGTGAAACTGACCAAATAGGTTCAACCGCACATTACTCTGGGTAATATTCTTAAAAGGACAGGCTCATTTATTACACATACTTCACATACAGTAGAAGTACAAACAGAAAGACATTACCTTTACAACACTAATAAACCAAGAGAAAATCACATTTCCTATGTTCTATTGCATACATACTTAGATTTGCACATTTTGTGTTAGGACATGTTTTGCACTGAAACATATTTGCAAGTTTTTCACCTATTTCTAGCATACCAATATTTTTTTTTACTAAATCCATATTACAAACAGAATTGTATCTGGTATACCAGAGCAACTGGCTTAGCTTCCACTTCTAAGATGAACCAGTCATTTATTCAAATCAAACAAATTTCCTCTATCCATTATTGGTTCAGCTCATGGATTATGGGGAATGGATCCAGGCAGCATCAAGTGCAAGACAGGAGCAATTTTTGGACAGAGTGCCAGGCCATTACAGGAAACAACACTTCGCTGTCACCTAGTGTGTCCGCACCCATAAATTAACATAGCACACTTGCCTCTAGGGTTATGGGAAGAAAACCAAACTACCAGGACACACAGAGAGAACATTCAAAAGCTACAGTATAAGAGTGAACAGTTCAAACCTGGAGCAATAGCTTAAGACATGAATGAATGAAACAACCAAATTTTGATCAAAGGATAACGTGGTTGGTGCAGCTGCCTCACAGACCCTGAGACCTGACATCCGTTTCCTGATCTGGTCACATTGTGTATTTTCAGTGGGTATTCTCATGGTTTCTCATTCTGGTTTTCTACCCATTCTAAAAATTTTGGAATGCTTTCTGCTTTGCGGTTTATAAAATTAATGAATGTAGCATGAAATCAGACTTACCACCTTGGAAAAAAGTTTGGAAACTGCAAAAGATGCTTACACAATGCAAAAAATATTCCCCAAACCCTATGTGTCTTATTGCTTTCCAGTGAGCAAATGTACAATAAGATATTTATTAGACACACACACACACACAAGCACAAAACATCTAGAATTAAAATATTCTGAACCCGTTAGCTTTTACCTGACCCAGAAACATAATTTATTATGGAATGCCAAAGGAATAAATCAGAACTCAAAAAATACTTATAAAAGCCATCAAAACAGTGACATTGGTACTACATCTTTAGTGGCACTCAGGTGTGACTGCGTGTGTATCAGGTACTAAATTTGGAATTAGCTGCTCTCTGACTAACAACACATACATCACACTAATGTAGTTCTGTCATCTTCTGTATACCTTTAATCAGCAGGCATCTGTGTTCCATTGGCGTCCCTGTGCCGACACAGCCGTATACATTAAGTCCTGCACACAAAAGGGTTGCAGTGCCTTGACGTGTATTGCACCGGCATGTCACAGCCGTTAGAAATACTAATGTTGACAATGAATGTCGGCCTACATAAGCAGGAGGCTGCTGGCTGATTAAATGTGCTTTTTCTACAGTCCATTAGTAGATTCTTGTTTATAATCAGTGGCTCTCGATCATATCCGCCATGTCACACTAGCCAGTCCCAATGACTAGACAACCAGCGATCATAGCTTATGCATAACTGACACAATGTAATTGTGTTATATGCAACTCAACAGCTAAATGTGCCTCTTTAAGTTTTATCATTAAAAAAGCTCAGGGGCACCTTACCAAAGCTCCAAGTTGGCAGCCTCTCAGAAACAATAGAAAAATGTTTCATTTTGAAATAACCTTCAGATTTTCTCCTCACCTACTGAACAAATAGGTGTTCACTGAGCTCGACATATTTATAATAATAGACGGAGGGGGTAGTCTCTGGTGGCACGCTTGTTTAACACAGAGACACGAGGTACAGCAGGAGTCACAGCTGCAGCTTTCATGTTACAGCCTGGAAACTGCTCACATTATTGGAAAAATCGGTGGAAGTCAAAGTTGGTAGCAGCCTAAAAAAAATAAACAAATAAAAGACAAGATGCCAGGAGATCACGCTGACACCCTCCATTCAGCTTTTTAAGTGTGTGGCCAGTAAAGACAAATCATGTTTTTCATGGCTCAGTAGCTAAAGAATAAGCACCTTCTTTAGCCTTTTTATTATTAGAGGCACATAGTGATGGTGAGATCAGAACAAAAGGCTGACAGTTTGGGGGTTGAGTGTGAAAAAGGAAAATACAAATACTGGAGCCTGCAGTGTCTCAGTGATACAATACTAACTATACCGTATGAGATTACTCAAAAAAAAATGTGCATAAGGACACATTAAAAGATGGGGGCAGAGGAAGCTCAAGCACCAGGTCATTCTCTTCACACTCAAGCAAGTCCCGATTAACTGTATTATAACGGGATTAATAACAGCTAGGAAACATTCTGAGACAACATTGTAATAGATTGAGCAGCATGATGGAGTGGCCCCAGGTGACTAACTGTGAGTAACTGTGCAATATGTCAGTTTTCACTTCACCTGCAATGTGTCCACTGTGTGCAAATATTCCGTATGATGACCTGATACCTGATCAAGAATAGGTTTGCATCATATACTGGTATAAACCCAATTTTTAAAATGGCATGGCACTGGAAATAAGTTAAATTTGATGTCAGAAATAAATGACTGCTTACAAGCATTACAGGCAACTCATGCTCAGTCTTTTAGTAGTGTGACTGGAAGACTCCTCAACAATGAAATATACAGTACATATTTCATTAGGCTTCCAAGGACTCTCCGCACCCGATATGCAGAATGTAGCAAAGCAGGGAGGCGCACATTTGCCTGGAGGAGCAAAAAGGCATGTGTGTGCAGCCTTGGGAAATGAAATAGCTGGGACGCAGAAGGTGAGTTAAATGTTATGTACCTCAGTATCATTTTGGTATCGATACTGAGGTGCAAAAGATGATATCAATAACAAAATTTTAGCACTGACCCAACACTAATCCAGGGTGAAATCCTGTCTTGCAACCAATGCTGCAAGACTAGACATGTGCTCTTTCCTCCTTTGAAAATGAATGGATGGATGGATATTTTAAGAGTCCAATTCATGACTGCATACACAGTGACCACAATTCTGTATTACATTTACAAAACGATTTCTGATTATAGCAGTAACGCTCAAATCTTTATCCTGGAGGATGCATGGCAACTAAATTAAGCACACAAGAGGATCTTTTGGTTTCAAATTGCCTATTGCAAGGAACCATGCTTTTTTCTTCTAGGATATGACACAGTTGGGGTTTTCCCTTTTGGGCAAGGAGCTTCTCATTATTCAGAACACGTATGCTAGTGCTTGTTTAATCAAACAATATCATGATGCTTTGAGGTGCTGACAACATCAGAGTATGTGGCACCTGGCAATGGTTTTAGAGGGAATGCTGGCAGAATGTGGACTTGCTGATAACATACAGAAGCGGAACGCCTGGGGCCAGATGCATTAATAAACAAAGATATAAAATTGTATGTCACCCCCAGGGCTCGTCTGGACACATGACATAGCTCAATTAGAGATGGCACGTCCAGACAGTAAAAGACTCTGCATTAAACCAGCGACAGGAACTAACAATTTGAACTGGACAGACCACATTTAATCCTGAACCTAATCTAATATGAAAGGAGTGAGCACCACTTCATGCTTCTGTTTTTAATTTAATATAGGCACTCCCATGGGAACAATAATAGTAATTTCAGGAAATAATATTAAAAATATAGATGGCATCTGTATCCATTAACCTTAACATTCAGTCCAGTGGGGCGCCGGTGCCTGTATCTCCTTGTAAGGTGGGAGCCAGACTTAAATGGGGCACCAATCCATCATACACTCAAAACTCAATCAGATGGAGCCACGTTAGAGTTTCCAGTTCATTTAAAACACATTTTTTTGGATGCAAGTGAAAAGGCTGAAAAACCCATAAAAACACAGGGAGAAATACAAATTCAACATGACAGAGGACAATAGAGCTGTAGGACAGCGATGCCAACCACTGCACTACCAATAGGTAATGTATAGTTTAGTGCAAGTATACATATTTATGTTGTATTTGAAATAGTAGTACTTTTAATTAGTAAATTCAAATAAGCAGTTAAAAATGACTTGAAATTGGTTGGTCCACTAGATTTTTAATATGTAGTATTTAATTTCCAATTGAATTAAAGTTAGATGACAAAAGGGACATAATGGTGGTAAAGAGGTTAGCACTAATGCAGTTTGGGATTTTTCTCTGGGTTCTTCAGTTTTCCCAAAGGCTTGCAGGTTAGGTTAACCAGCAACTCTAAAGTGTCCTGTATGAGCGAGTCTCTCCTGCGATGAACTGGCACCCCATTCAGGGTTGCAATTGTTGCTGACAGGATTCACCCCAAACCATGTGAACCTAAGCTGGATTAGCAGAGTTTGAAAATATGTGGATGAGCAAAGAGATAACAGAAAGAGGGCGTTACAAGGTAATTTGCTTATTGTAATTTTATAAACCCTTCTCCTATTCACTAACAAAGTGCATCCCTGATAATATAAACACATCCGCACCTCCAGACACACACAAGTTACTGAAACAAGTCCTGGGGAGCACTTTAGTATTAAATCGATAACCAACAGACTTGTCAGGTTCATGTTATAAATTTTAAAGATTGACTAACATTAAAAAGTATGACGTATTTCAGGGAAAATTCTTAGTATAAACTGTCAATGTATTAATAACAGCATAACACTGGACACATTGGAACTTGTACTTTTTTATCTTCTTCCTCCTCTGCGACTGTGAAATGGATTAAGTGAATTTGAGAATGTAATGTAAAACAGGCTCTTCTTAGGGTCAAACATTCAAAAGATCAGGTTTAGAAAGTTGTTTGAACTGTATTTTCATGTGCTCTCTAAAGACCTGCACAATGAAAGGTGTCATAATATCTGTATTTCTACCTACAGTATATATATAAAATGCTATGAGCAGCCTGTCTGTCTCACAAAACTACCAAACCACTGGGTCATGAACCTTCACCTTTGTCTTAATCGACGGCTTATGACATAATATACATAACACAACCCAAGAATGCAAGGTCTGGGCTAACTTGTACCTAAATCTGGACTTTGAGTTCTTCTCACAAAAAGTGCTGGCACTTACAGGAAAAAATGTTGGCGCGGGCACATGGCACAGCTCAAAGGAAAAGAACCGTCGTCATACTTACTGACATTGAGGCACATGGCACAGCTCAAAGGAAAAGAACCGTGGTCATACCTACTGACATTGAGACACATTACACAGGATGACTGATCATTTTAATCGCAAACAGCAAATTATATAATCACGCAAAATACCAGATGACCAAAGAATTCAAGTTGCAGGCTGTCTCTGCCACGTAATTGGATTTCAGGTCCTTCTCATAGCAAGCAGTGGTGTGGCCGCACAAAATGGCTGACATGAAAAGAACAGCAGGGTGCACTGCACTCATTTTCGTCACCAAGGTAAGTCATACAGTCCAAGTGCAAAAGACAATGATATACACCATTGGGGCATGAAAAGGGTGGTGGTACCCTCAGCAAAGTTACCTGGGATGTTGTATTTCCTAAGATGTTCAAGAACCACCTCACGTCAAGGTCTGGAAGTGCAAGTGTAAATAGAATAAAATAATGTCTAAATGATTAAATCTGCATGTACCAAAATCAATAATTAGATGAACCCACCTAAATAAACTTTATTAAAAGGCATCAATCAAATTGTAATCAAGAAACAGAACACTGGCATGGTCATTGGCATGGCTATCTCTTACTGTCCACTGGATCAAAAGATCTCCCTTTGAACCGGTGGGTTCCCTATGTGTACTTCAGTTGCCTTCTATACCTCATATACATGCAGTTTAGATTAACTGGCAACCCTGATTTGTCTTGGTGTGAGTCATCTGGTAAAAAGCGAGTCAGACCATTGTCCTGCCATGGTTTGCTGCCTTCCAGGTGTTTGGGCTGCTTTGGTTCTTCCCTATGATCCCTTAAATGAAACAGAGCAGAGATAATAGATAAGTGAAAGGAAATTCTCATTGGGTTAACATAACTCAAATGCAAGCATTGCACTGTTCAGTGAAACAAGGCCAATGTTGATCAGTTTATTTTTCTGTATTTAATCAGACACTTGGGTTGCTTAGTTTTGTATTAGTTTTTTTGCAGTCTCACATTTATAAATCTGTGTATACTATCTAGACCAGCCATTGGAGAGGAGCATTACATATAAATGAGCTGAAAACACTGAAATCCCTGCTGCTCAAACATGACAAAGTTGCCATTAACTCAGAGCCCTGAGTCAGCAGGTCAGAAGTGTCCCTGTTCCATGTTGAGAAGTCGCTTCATTGCAGCACTTAATGGGAGTTGTGTTTTAATACTCCCACGACGGGCAGTTTCTCACATTTTTTTTTCTGGTTTCTTTGTAAAATCGTTCCTCTTCTTAGCACAACGTTTACTTTTTTTGTGCCACACAAATGAGTTAAGAAGCAGCATTATGCAAATAGTTCTTTTTCATTCATTGGAAAAAGAACAAATTTACAAATTATTAAATGGAAAACATAAATCAAATGCCAGAACAAATATACTGCAAACAGGGCATAATGTGACAAAAGAAAAAAGCAACAGATGATGGAGCAGCTGCTTTGTTAATTATTCTATAATACCACTGCAATGTCTGCCATCACAACAATCAGCACATTTGGAAGTGAGCTACTGTATCTGTTCTGTGTTATCCTGCTCTTAGGGCTGGTTTATTTCTAAATATTATTAAATAAATTATGTTTGTATAAATTAAACAGGTTTATGCAAGCAAACCAAATAACAGACTTTACTAAATTTGCAACGTTTGGTCTCTTGTTACAGCTTAAAGATATTAAACACTGAGTATTTAGTGCAAGCCTTTTCATGTGTTTGGGTAGATAAGAATCGTACTAAGAAACTGTGACCTATCACGAGCAGTCTGATCTTGTGTCACCATATCTGAATTGTTTTCAGATCACTGACTACATTTAGCATCTGAACACTGTTAAATAAATCATGCAATCTATGATGTTCACATCATTCTTTATAAATCCTAAACTGAACTCCACACCAGCCCATGCATATAACAGCTCCTTCCATCCCTATCATGTTAAAACTCTGTACCTCTTCCTCAGTTTGTTAGACACCACTGCCTCTGCAGTGATTACGTTGACCTCTGTAACAAAGTACTAAGAATGAGGAGTATGTCCATTAATAAGAGCATACCCTTCTAATATGGTGGACACCTCATTCAAGTCAAGAATAGACCTCATAACATCCACTGTAAATTCAACCTTGAATAACAATTCCTGTATCTCCCTGATCCTCACATTCCACCTCAACACTCTTATCACTCCAACAGGTCATTAAACAAAATTTTCCCATTTTGCAGGCTGATCCTTCCACAGGAACCTTTTCTCCTAACCCTCCCTTGATCTCCTTCCACCAACCACCTAACCTACAGAAACATCTCATCTATTGCTCACGTCACAGAGGAGAGTTACATTCCCCACCAGGCAATTTGACCTGTAAGAGGAACCTCTATGATATTTGCAAATATGTCACTAACAATACCCTTGTATCTGGTTCCTCTGGTAAATTTAATATTAAACAAAGGGCCTCCTGACAGTCTAAAAATCGTACGTGCTGGATATATTGTAGGAAGTGTCCAGCTATCTACGTAGATGAAACAGGGAGATACTTAGCAGACCATTACAGGGAACACATTTAAGCTGTTAAGATCAAAGATCTCACAAAGCTTATGGTAGAAGACTTCACATCCCTTGACCATAGCCACAGTGATCTCTCTGTTTATGTTCTTTCACAGGGTTTCAAAAACAACTTTCAAAGAAAAAGAAAAGAAGCTAAGCTCACTCTCAGCCTAGGATCACACATCTCTTCAAGTCTTAGTAACTGAATAACTTTTTGAACTCTCCCTACATCATTTCCAATTGCAGATTTATTTTTCCACCTCCTCCCTATTCTTTCCTTCTATGTGCCCTGGCTTTGTTCCCTCCTTCCTGGTCTTTCCTGAAGGATATACAACTGAAATGTTGTGTCTCTTACCTTATTTAACTCTTTTATGCTGATGCAGTCCTTCACTAACGTCATACATATAAAATTCCCCATCATGTGGAGGGGCTTTTCCCATATCTGTCACAAGTTAGATTCAGATCCTGAGGTAAACCGGCACTCTAACAAAACCCTTGGTAAGTCTGTGAATGAATGTGCTCTGTCCAGGATAGATTCCTGTCTTGTCTAGAGTAAATGGGCTCTAGGTAAATTCAGTTTAATTCAATTTAGTTTTGTATGGCACTCTTCATTGAGTGCAGGCTCAGAATGCTATAAGGCTAAATGTAGCCTTGTCATTGGAAAGTTGATGGCTGCTAATATAAAATAAGTCTTTTTTGGCACCAAAACAAAAGATTTTTGTGAATGTGCAGATTTTGGTATTTTACAAACATTGTAAAATGTTCAGGATCGCAGAATTTGTTATAAGCCTAAATCTAGAATTTAGACAGAATTGAAAGTCAAGCTGACCACAAATCCAAAATTAAGCCAAACATACCACTATGTATAAAAAAGAAAGTTATGGTAAAATAAAATTGATACTAATAATTGGTGATGACATGGAACAAAGTAAAGGGTAGCACAATTAACCTATAGCCTCACTGGTTGTATCTAAACATGGATTCAAGTGCTGTCTTCCTGGTAGGGTGACTGGTTTATTTGCCTACCTTTTTATACTTCTAAGTCTCTTCTATTGACTTATTCTGTCTTTTATTTCTCTTGCCTTCATTCCTTCTGCCAAATGAGTCTAAGCTCTATGGTTAATTGTCAAACAGCCTGAAAGAAAGTTTGAGCACAGGAACAATTTTAAGGGAACCTTACACACTGTTTCTCAGGATTCTCGGGAATGGCTTATGGACTTCCTGGGCCTGTGCTCTCTTAGCCTACTTTAACACTTGCACTCTACACATCGTACTATATAACCTAACAATTTGTTAGCCTTCTGAATGACATTTGAACAGTGCCAAGAGATTGATACTGACGAGTTCACTATGACTCCCAGGTCCTTCTCATAAGGTGTACATTCAAGTTTCAGATCTCCCAATGTGTATTTAAATCTAACATTTTTACTGCATGTAATATTTTAAATTTATTTACATTGAATTTCAGCTGCCAAATCCTCCTGAGCCTGTATGTTGTCTAAGTCCCTCTGTAATGGTTCAATGAATTCTAGATTTTCTGCTAACTCACTTAGCTTACTATCATTTGCAAACATAGTTAGTTTGTATTCTTATCCAGATCATTTATTTAAAAAACAGCAGCAGTCTTCACACTGATCCCTGACAGATACCACTCTTAACATCACCCAGTTCTGATAAGGCTCCTCACATTATAGCTCTCTGCTTCCTGTGTTTAGTCCAGTTTTGCACCCATATACACACTAGATAGATAGATAGATAGATAGATAGATAGATAGATAGATAGATAGATACTTTATACTCTTACTTGTTTCAGTCTGATGTCCAGCCACTCATGTGAGACCTCATCAAATGCTTTCTGATTGTTTCAACTCTAATAACAAGATGAGCACCCTGAAACCAAAGATAGAACTGCCACCTGATGGACCTAGGATTCTTGGTTTAATGTCCACACACATTGTCTGGTTGGTTTCCCCAAATTCTCTCCAGGTACTCCTACTGTCATTGCACACAGGTTTCTAAATTGGCCCTGTATGGGTGTATATGGGAGTGGACACTTGGACAAACTGGTTCCCTGCTTAGGGCCTTGCAGCCTATGGTCCTGGGATAGGCTAAGGCCTCTGCAAACTTGAACTAGAATGAGTGACTTAAGAAAGGTATATTGTACTAAGTCGCAACTATGAGGTGTCCAACAGTGGCCTTCTATCATTTGGCTCAAAAGTGACTCCTAAACCTGGCTATAAGTAGTTAAGGACCTGACCTAAAGACTTACTAAATAAACTTATTCATTAGATATACTCATATATCACCATCAGAGTTATAGGCAAATCAGGAGGAAGTCACGCTTACAAAGAAGACGGATAACTACATGGCTCACACATGTAACCTCCCTAATGCTGCTTGACACCAACAACTTTGCATCACTTTTGTTGACCACAATGGTGCACCAATATAAACCATATTTAAAAATACACTTATACTTCACTGGTAAAACAGGTGTGCGTTTTCCTCCTTTACAAATATAAACTAATACACATTTAAAAATACCAGCCAAATATTGTCTGTAAATTGCAAGGCTATATATTCCACAAATATTACAGCTAAATACAATTTCGCCTACTGCATGTGAAACGTTACACTACTCAATCCTGACCATCTGGCGTTCCCAGAAAAGTTCAGAATTTCTACATTCTGTCATATATTAAAAAATAGAAATGGCCCTTTTCCCAAAATAATTAAATGCTTGGACAGCTGCCTTGATTGCAAGTGTGCATTAGTGTGTATGTGTATTTTGGCTTTGCTGATATTTTCAAACACCATCTTTTAAAATCTTATTTTCATTACAGTCTGATGTCGCAGGAGCCCCTCCAGAGGGCTGCTCCAACCTAGAAGAAAAATGCTAAAATAGATAATATGTGCTAAAAATAAACTCTTATTTAAATTAAAGATAAAAAAGGAAGAATAAACTATGGCAGAATATAAAAATAGCCAAAAAATAAGCAAGAAAACAAAAGCTTTTTCTGCCTGACCAATGGGGTGACTTCACCATTTACTTCTTTCGAAGAACCTTCCACTTCCATACCATCCCAAAACCTTTGGGTTAACAAGTGTAAAGTACCCTCAAGGGACCTGTGAAAGTGCTGTACTGTTGAGCTCTGATTTACAATGAAAAAGACAGACACACAAGGAGGCTTCCTCCTGCTTTCCATTGGATGGTAACAGTAATAAAACGCAATTTACACACCGAGTTAATTTAGGTTTTCTCCAAATTCAGCATGCTCACATTCTCCTTGTGGTGTTCCCTGAGAATTCATTATGGGGCACCATCCGTCATGGTTTTACCAGGGCTATGTCCCAAGGCTTTAGGATGCTATCAAGCACATTTTTGTTTTGTCACATTCTGCTAGGTTGCAGCCTTGTTCTAAAATCATTGACAAGTAAATTCATTTTTCCACAAATTAAACCACACTCAATATTTCAGAATGACAAAGTGCAGTATCACATGGACACAGGTATTCAGACCCTTTCCTATGACAGTTGGAACATAGCTAAGGTGTATCCCATTCTATTGATCATCATTAGATGTCTCTACACCTTATTTGGAATTTATCTGTGGTCAATTTAATTGATTGTACCTGATTAGAAAAGGCATGCATCTGTCTATATAAGGTTCCACAGCTGACGATGCGTACTGGAGCAAAAACCAAACCAAGAGATTAACGGTATCACCTGCAAAGTTTAGGGACTGAACTACATCAAGGCACAGATCTGGGGAAGGATACAAAAAGTTCCTGCAGCATTAAAGTTTCCCAAAAGCATTTTTGCCTTCATAATTCCTAAATGAAACAAGTTTTGGGACAACCAGGACTCTTACTAGAGATGGTCGCAAAGGCCATGTTAAGAGAGGTGAGCCAGATGGATACTCTGACTGAGCTCTAGAGAACCTTTGTGGATATAGAAGAAACTTCAAGAAGGACAGCCATCACTGCAGCTCCACTGATCTGGGCTTTATGATGGAGTGGTCCTAAGTTGAACCTAGAAGGGACGGTGCCGACTGACACTGCAGCTGAGGGACCACAATAGTTTATATAAGACCTGGGATGTCTCAGGACTATTGCTGAGGTATTATCTACTGCTCTTGTTGTGCAGCGGCCAACCTTAGATTCGCTTTTTTTTATTGTAAGTTTTTGTTCTCATTTTTTGGTTTCAGACCCTCTGCCCTGTTTTTGGATTACCTAAAGAAATTTTAGAATTGGTTTTGTTTGCTTCTAGACTGTTCCTTGCAGGTCATATTTTGCAAAATTATTGGACAATAAAAAAAAATCATTTTTGCTTTGACTTTTGATTAGAACTTTAACATTATATTAACTTACTAGCCAACCCGCGAAGTACCATATGCCGCATAATCAGGTCGGTTTTTTAATGATTTTTAAGCACAGGGAGAAAATTAACATTTAAAAAATCGGTAATGTAATAAATCAGCAAGAATAGCAGCACTCTAACAATGCACGGAACGAACCAACACACAATCGTCCGTGACTGAAAACTGGCGAACCGCAATCGCGCCTTCTCCTGCCAGACGGAGGGATGGGGGTGCACGGCGCGAAATGTGGAACGGGAGGAGAGGAGAAGGACGTCCATTCAGCTCCCTCCGTCATGCTAGTCTGCTGATTTCTCATTCAGTATGCACTGCCTGCTCATATGCCCACCTCCAACTCGTCACTTGAGTCATTGTCGTCTTTACACAGTTCAGATGCACCTGTGACTCACGTAGACGTTTCATTGCTCTGTGCGGTTTTGGCTGCTTTTCTATATATAATCCACCAAGACACCCGACCACGGTAGTAGCGAGGTGGGAGGGGGGTGTGCACAAAGGGTAGGGACGCAACCAGTGGGAGCGTATGAGTCGCACTTATTGGGAATTCCACGGTTTGCAGCCTGAATGGTGTTCAACGGCTTACCCACGCCTCTCTGCGCCAGGTAGACACACGCTCAATCTCATGCATAATTATTTATTGAATGCTAAACACTTCTGGAAAGACACGGTTGTCTTAAACGGGTTGGTGTGAGAATACAACAGTAAGTGAATGAAAAGATGGAACTCTGGAGAGAGCAAAATACAGTTCAAAAAGAGTGGTCATTTAAATAAATAATAATGAACACGCTCATATTGGGGAGTGGAGCACGTGGAAGCGATCTGGCTTGAAGAAGCACCACCTCGGGGTTGGTGTGAGGCGGTCAGCCGTCCGTGAGTTGCCTTGCAGGCTCCTGTGGGCACTCTGATTGCCTTATTATCACCTTGGGTGGCAATCAAGCGATCACACCTGCAATAGCTCCTCAGGATATAAAAGGGGAGCACACATTAAGAAAAGGGAGGAGAAAGAAACAGACAGGTTAGAGCAGAGGTTAAAGGATGGATAAAGCAGGCAGGAGAAAGGGAGAAGAAACAATCTGGTGGAAAGAGTGGAAGCAGGTGGACAAGAGTAGAGCCCCAAGGAGAAGCGAGAGGCCATTGCTCAGGAGGGGCCTGTGGGTCACTACTGTTGAGCATCTTTGGGAGCAGAAGTGACCATTATGCTTTGGAGATGCTCTCTCCGGGAGGAGCCTTGGAGACAGCAGCAGTGGGAGTACAAAGTACCCGCGCTGGGTGGAGCCTGGATTGGCACTGGTTCAGGCTTAGCAGGGCTTGGTGGTTGCCCGTGGACACCATGGGATTTTCAGCAGGGGACAAGGTCCGGATGAGATCGGTGTCTGCACCTACTGGTCAACGTCTCTCCAGGCTCCAATGTCTAGATAGGATAAGCCAGAGAAGCATCACTTTTAAGGGAATGCACCACCGCTTATGGATTTTAAAATGAGTTTCCTGCACTGCATTGTTTTAACCTTGTTTTTGACAGATTTTTTTCTGCCTATTGATTTTAACCTCCACTTTAACTTCTTTTAATGGATTATTTATTTATTGACAATTTTGAGTACTGCACCTTTTGGAACACTTGGATTTTGATTTGTTTTAATAAAAGCAATTGCACTTTTCTCCATCCCCTTGCTTGGTATGTTTTGTCCTCATCTGCCACGCTCATCTCGGTTATGGTACTGACAGTGTCAGGTTCAAGAGGCTCCCATTATGGAAGAGATGGAAGAGGGAGCAGAGGCTGACCCACACTGTCAAAACAAACACTACAGAAGAGATTTGCCACTCTCAAATTTCCCTAGTATGAACAAAAACCTCTTTCTAACACCCTACTACTACTAGCAGCACTCTGTAATTCATAGTCTGGCTAACCTCTAATACGTGTGATGCAGCACAACATCATTTTATGAATACGAAATAGTAAGGGTTACCACAACACAACACTTCCAGATCTGGTCCCAATGACATAACTTCCTCCGACCCATCTATTAGAAATGCCATCTTGTTCCCATTAAGTCAGTTTTGTCTTTAACTCAGTCTGTAAAGACCTTATGATTGCTGATTTTTTTGCATTTGTTTCAAGTATACAGAGTGGCTACCTCAAACTTTTTCTGTCTTATTATTTTTTATAGGGCTGGTAATCAATTAAAAAATTAACTAATTAATCACATAAATGAATGTATTTAATCATGATTAATCGCATCTAGCATTAAAATGTAATTATACAATTAATACATAAACCATTAAGTAAATACACACTGAGTAACATATTTAATGTAGAATCAACACAAAGGAATTAAAAAAAATAATGGCATAGTTTAAACTTAAACATTGAACTTAAACATGAATTTTAACAAAATACTACTTGATCAAGTACAACCTGAATTTAATACCTTCCTAAAAGGCAAACTGAAAAGAAGGCAATAGGAAAATTAGACCAGTGTACTAATTATCAAATTGGCATAGAAAAAGAGACACAGATGTGTCAAACTAAAAATGAAACAATCGAAACTACTATTGACTTTGAATGCATCGCTCTCTTTTGGGTTTAAACTCATAAATACTATCTTCAAATATTTATCACAATCAACAAGATGATATTATACTTTACACCAGTGTTTTTCAACTGGTACATTGCAGAAATAACAGTCTAGTGCCCCTGCGCCCTGACCTGAGAGAGACATGCTCCGCAGGTAGTTGAGACCTGTCTGAGGAGGACAGAACTACCAGGAGAAGCCAACATAAAAGCAGCTCTGTGAACACCATTTTGCAAACACAGCACTAAGAGAGCACTTTAGCAGCCAGGAGACATGTCAGGGGTCCATCTGCCTGGGTGCAGGTTCACCAGTGTCTCTTACAGTAGATTACCTGGAGTGGATTCTACATTTCTTAGGTAACTGGGGTGAAATTAGCAAGACAGCTTTTTGAAAGTAGATGAGTAGATGAGCAAAAAAGTCTTTCTACTGTAATATGCTTTCAGCTGGAGATCTGTTACTGGGGTTTTGGTAGCCTTCAACCCAAATTGGAGGTTTCTTGGTGCAATGACAGATGGACACAACATTGAGTTTGGTGCTATAGAAAGAGGAAAAGATAGGCAAAATAAAGGTGATACTGGGATTTGAATTAAAAAATACAAACACAGTAATTGATTGTTTCTGTTAACTCACAACTCTTTGCCGTAAGTTTTCATTCTAAGATGTGAGTCTTCTGTATATTCACATACTTTTCATGGAATCCCCACCGATCAAAGATATGCTGCCACATCAAATGACAACTATAAGCATGTGACACATGTATTTGTGAGTTTGACCTGAGATGTACTGCAGAATGAACTTTGCTCTTGCACCTATTTCTGCTTGACATGCAGTAGATATAGCTCCAGACTGTCTAGTGTGTAAAGGAAACTGATTTATGCAAAAGAATCTCTCTTTTATCCAGATTAGTAAAAAATTATACAAAATAATAACATTAATGAATAAATCTTTTTTTTTGTGAGACCTTACAAATTTGTTACTCAGCGTTCAACTTGCATTTGACACTATATATCTAGAAAAATAAAGATTTTCTTTCTGCTTAATGAATAATGAATTCTGACCTATGTGTTTATACATGAATTCTGCATACTATTACAAATTTTTTAAAATATTTTTAAATATTTTAAAAACAGGATTTCTTTTAATCTTTTTTGACGTTTTATTACTCTTTCATATTATCAGCAGTACTCACTTCCAAAATTGCAGTGGTTGTCAGTTTCCCACTCTTTCACTCAGATTACAGCCTGTACAGGTTAGCATTTTTTTAAATGTATTATATTATAGCTGACTGTGAGGGAAAAAAATTACTTGTGTGCCTCATTTAATATGAAATAACTGAAGATGCACTTATGAGAATAACATTTTGTGCTAATCTGCTTTGAGTGCTGTCAAGATGCGAGGTCCCTTCACCATGTTTGTAGATCATGCCTTCTTTATAAATCACTGTTACCAGCAAAAGTGCTGCGTGATCATCTCAAGAAGTCATAGTCTTGTCACACTATGTTTCTTTTAATTAATAACAAAAAAGACATGTATGTCCATATATATGGATTGCAAAGAAAACACAGTTTACAACAAGTCTTGTGTTTGCTGTGTTTGTTGCCATTATATTTGAAGTGTATATGTATACATCAACTGTAATGGATGTTGCAGCCGGTATAGGCTGCATTCTCAATCAGTTCAGGGCTGCAGAGAATGTTGTTTTATTTTATGATAAATTATGTTATCAGACGTGATGGACTTGCTTAAATAACATTCACACTGAATGTCTAGAATAGACTCCTTGTCATAAAGTGAGTACAGTAAGTGTTGAGCAGTTTTCTCTTCTCGGTTCCACTTTTGTTGATTAATTGAAAATTAAAAAATTATTATTAACCTGATTGGGGATAAAGAATATTACTACTTGTCAAACGTGCACATAGGAGGCAGTCAATGGGGTTGACTAAATGTGGTATGCCAGATCCAGGGTTGACAGAGTGCACTAACACCTTTTCTCCTTCCTCTGCAGATTCTCAGAACAAAAGCCTGCCTAATTATAATCTCAATCCTCAAACAGACTCCACTTCCTTTTCCCGCCCTACTTCTGACCTCACCTCCGCCTACAGCTCCCTGGACACACCTCTTCCTCCTTGCTGGCTATAAAGCCAGACACTTTTCTTTATTTGTTAGTCCCGTTGTGGACTCAGTCTTAAGAGATTACTCAGTCATCTATAATTTAATTTTTTTCCAAATTGTTGTGAATATATGGGGTGGAACACCAAGCATTTTTTGTCTCTTTTGCTCTTTTCACCCACACCCTATTAACATTTTTTGCCCGAATTTTACACATTCTCCATGCTATTAAAAAAGGATTCAGGGTCATTTGAATTACTCCAAAATTAATATGTCAATACTCTTATAATACACTACTCTCTACAATATTTCTTGGTTTAGTATTATTGAACACCTGGAAAATGTCACCTTTCTACTCTTCCCTGAGGCTCTGTAGTGCAGAATATATCACAATTCACTTCCAGTATAATCCTTACAGTCTCACACACACAACTACACAGCTCTGAATGTTCTCTCATATTTTCTATCATTTGTGTTTTTGCACCAACCCACCAGGGAAATATTTTCTCAATGCTCACAAGCTTTCTAACCTGAAATGTTCTGTGCCATGTTTTGCCTAACCATAACATTTTTTTCTGTTTTTTTTTTCTTTTTAATTGTTTTATAGCCTAAAATGGGCTATATCGGTATTAAAATAAATCTGTGCTATGATCACTCCTTGTGACTTCCCCTTGGTTACAACAGCTTTTTGCTAAGATATGAAGCTACACTAACAATTTTTTTTCAGCACATCAAATTTTATTTGTTCTTTTGTATGTTTTGGCCTTTAAAGTGTTTGTCACTTGGTTTGATTTTGTATTAGCTGTGCATATTGATTTTCTGTTAGCATTATGTACAAAAATGCCAGCATTACAGTAATTATGAACAATTACTAACCCTTCTATAGTCTGTTTCTCTTCTTGGTATACTACTGTACTATTTGCTGCTACTGCCCTACATCCAAGTTATGTTCCTGTCCATAGATAAGACTCCTGACATACTGGGAGTCCTGTAATCAATGGAAAGAAAGATTCAGTCATCAAATTTGATGGCCCAGAACAGACTCTGCCCACGCATGGGGTGGATGACTAGTTGCCCAAGGTCTCCAAGAATTTGACTGAGTCTGACTTTGTGACTTTCTTTCTTATGAAAAACTATGGGCCTACTTGAGGTTTCTCTTCTCCAGGGATGCTGTTAAGTGGAGCTTTTGTTTTCCCTCTTCTCCACTGTCAACAAGCTAAAGTTCAACAATTAATTAATGGAAAGATATTGTTGGGTTCCATTTATGTGAATTAGTTTCAAAATATTTTGTTCTCTTGTGTGTTTAAAAAATCTGTGTATTTATGTGCGCTCACTATGTAATTAGTACTTTGTAAACTTTATATATGCAGTTTATCAGAGAATTTGTCACAGCACTCTGTGTGCCATACAAAAATAAACCGAATTGAAATTGAATTGAATTGATTCAGCCTTTTGAGACTTCTTGCTTAATCAGTGTACCCATTTCTACCCTTTCATGGTTATCCCAAAGTTGTCTACCTACTATTTAAGTATCCCTTTATTTTGGTGCTTTGGCATTCCTTTTGTGCAAGTGAATCCTTTCAACCAGGGAGGCTCAACAAATGGTGTCTGTAAGATGAAGGTGCCACATTCAGCTAATGATGCTCCTGAAGGTAAAATACAGGATACCTGAAAGCTGATTTTAGATATCTAAACAGAATGCTCCATCTACTTAGACAGATACAATCATGTTACTGAAAAGTAGAGACATGGGTATAGCTTCTACTAACCTGTAGCAGGGCTAGATAATAGTATATTCTATGTTTGTGCTGAGTGCGTTTTGGTTACATCGTCCGGTTTACTGTCTGTTATGTGAGCGCCAGTGAATGTTGTGCCCGTAAGTGCAGAGGGGAAGGATAATGGAGAGAGACTGCAGCCCCAAGACGGAAATCACCTGTTTACACACCAGATACATCCAGGACATTTTACATTTAAAAAAGAGGAGCGAAGGCGAAGAGAGGCAACAGGCGAGAGGAAAGGAGAGAGAGAGTGGAAAAGAAGACAATTTACCATCCATCTACAAACTCATCACTGCTATTTATTGCTTTATTCCACTGCCTGCTTTTTCAACTACCGATCCTTCAACACGACAACCAGAGCTGAGAAACCCCAGGATTCAAAGTCATTCCAAACATTGCCAGGACTTTTACGGTGAGGTTGTTTATTGTCGGGAGGAAGCACAATATCACCACAGCCAGTTTAAATACCTCCAGACTTTATTTTGGGAAACATTTTTCACCACATTTTCAACTGGTGTGTTTAATCAATCCATGTTTGTATTTGTGTTGTGTATGTTTGTTTCTTCTTTAGGGGCAAGGGAGGGTTTAACATAAATATTTGTACTCTTATATATAGTAATTAGTCACTGGTGTTTTTGGGATAAGTGGTTGATTGCGTGCACACACACACATACAGGTATATATATATTGAATATTTGTCTGTCTTTTCATTTTTCCAATATATCAGTGTTTAATTTTATATATCTGTTTACTGTTTCGGAATATTTCATTATGTCTGGAAAAATAAGACAACTTGTAAGGAGTATGGCTTGTTATTAGAGCAAGAAACCTCAGGTAATCCAAGGAATAAGTTTTGGTAGTGTAGTGGCCGATCTGGGTAAGGGGTTGGTCGTTACAAACCAATGTTCCTTTAGGGTGTGCTCCCACAAGAACCTTTATTCAAGGTGTTAAGTGGGTCTCATGAACAATATTAACACTAAGAAATACCAACAATCTGTTAGTTTTTACGATGACATTGTGACATAATGTAAATGGATTTTCCAGGAGATAACATCAGAGATAATAATGCCAAAGATAAGTGATCACCACTTTTTTTAGAAGATTCTTGGCACCTACGATGCAGTACTAAGTAGCGATATAATTAAATTTCATGGAGACATTCTGTAAATAGACCACTGCCAGAAATAACTACAATGTTATATAAGAATTAAATATCAAATTTATGGATCTTCTTCATGGCTCTAAGTTTGGCACAGCCACCGAAGTATATGCATTTAAACTAGATGGAATTCATTCTCATTTCAACTGACTTCCCAGAGATTTAATTAAATATCTTTTTAGAAAGCAATGGAAACTGAAACATATCAAAAGACTTTTATAATAAGAACATACTGTGCAAGTCTGGTACTCCCACATAAAAGCTATGCCAACGTGCCCTGCAACAGAAGTTCTTCTTTAACATAACAGGTAAAATTGTATCTGTATATAGTCTGAAACAGGTCTGAGAGAAATAGAGATGGAATTGGATCCCCATTGTCGGATAAGCGGATTTGTGCCCTATTTAAGAATTTGATCAAGGTTACAATAAGCTAATCAGTTGTATTTGGCCTGCCCACCCAGTACAGAGTTGGTCCCCCATGTGCGTCCAGATCCCAGTTTTGGACTTTCTTCCACATACCTCCCATCCTTATTATTACTGGCTCTGCCCACAACACTGTCTGCATTTAACGTGTCATCTACGTGGAAGAAATTCTTTTCTCTCTCCAAACCACCTCCACTGCCGCTATCTAAATTTACATTTACTACAGAACATTATCAGTCTGCATCTCTGTCACACACTTTCTACAAACAAAGACCACACTCTCTGCCTGAAGACTACCCTTTAGGTCACTACACCTTATACAAGGTTTATAAAAAACATCCACTCCTTGGAAGTTTTCACATTTTGTTGTTATAGGACATTGAATCACAGTGGATTTAATTTGCCTTTTTTGACACAACAGAAAAAAGTCTCTTTAATGTCAAAGTGGAAATAGATCTAAGCAAAGCGGTCCAAAGTAATTACTAACATGAAATTCAAAATAATTGATCCCATAAGTATTTACCCCCTTCAATATGGCACACCTTAATCATGAGTGCTATAGCCAGTTGGTTTTAGAAGTCACATAATCAGTTGAATGGAGATCACCTCCAAATGCTTTCTGGAATGTCTATCTAGTGGTGAGTCAGTATCATGGCCTAATCTACACAAAGAAAAAAAAAGAACACTCCATTCACCTCATTGAAAAAGTGATTGAAAAGCACAACTCAAGGGGTGGGGACCACAAAATGTCCACTTCACTGAAAATCCATGGAGTCCAGTTAAATCAGCCATAAAATTACAGAGTACAGCACACTTGTAAATCTGTTTAGATCATAAGAGGAAGACTAGTGAAGGAGGTCACCAAGAGACCTATGAGAACTCTAAAGGATTTACAAGATACAGGAGAAAAGATTAGAGAGACTGTGAATACAAAAGATGTGGTCTGAGTGTTTTGGCAATTACAGCTTAATGGAAGAGTGGCACAGAAAAAAAACACTGTTAAAAACACAACCAAAGCCTTGGCCAGATTTTCCCAGTAGGCACATGAACTCTAAAGTCGGCTGGAAGAAGGTTCTGTGGTCTGATGAGAGAATAATTGAGCCATCAGACTAAGTGTCCTGCTTTGTGTAAGCAAAACAACACGTATTATCAAAAACTCACCTTTCCCACTGTGAAGCACAGTGGTGGCAGCATCATACTGTGGGGATACTTTTCTGCAGCAGACCCTGGAAGACTTAATGAGAGAACAATAATGCAGCAAAAATGCAGGAAATCCTGGAAGAAAATCTGATGCAGTCTGCAAGAAACCTGCCCCTTGGGAGAAGATTTGTTTTTCAGCAAGACAACAACCCCAAGCAAAAACCCATGCTATTAACAACAAAGTGGCAGTGTCAGAGTCCATATCTCATTCCAATCAAGAATTTCTGGCTGGACGTCAAAAGGCTATTCAATCACAATCCCCATGCTACCTTATAGACTTTGGGCAGTTTGGCAAAGAAGAAGAATTGAGGAAAATTTTAAGTTTTCACATATGCAAAGCTGATAGAGCCCTCTGAATACAGTTTCAAGGTTGTAATGGCTGCCAAAGATGCATTTACTAAATACTGGCCTGAAGTGGGTGAATATTTATGTGATCAATCATTTTGTGTTTTACATTTGTAATTAATTTATATCACTTTCCAGACATCTGTTTTTACTTTTACTTTAATGAGTCTTTTCTCTTTTGAACAGCAGCAAAAACGCCATATTAAAACTACTGCTTTTCAATGTTGTATAACAATAAAATGTAAAAACTTCCTTAGGTGGGGCAATATTTTTATAGGCAGAGTATGCACCCACTTTTTGACAACCCATGCTTGGAGTTTCTCTAAGCACCACTACTGCATATGCCACAAAGCTATTCAAACATCTCCTGCCCCTTCAGGCACCTTATCAATGAAATAATCTTTACTTTTTTATACTTCACTGCTTTCCTTTGTGTGCAATAAATTAAAGTGAGCTAAACAACTATTTGTAATATCACAGTTCAAAAGAATAAAGAGTTTATTGAAATATGAAAAGAAGTGTATATGGGCAGACAGAAAACTGAGAACATTACATTCAGTAGGTACAAGGAAGAATGAAGGGAGGAATTCATATGTGGTAGATTTTTGATTTAAATGTTAGATTTAAAGAACTTCCCAGACAATGGTAGAGTTTTAGAAAAGAAATGTTATGCAAGAAAACGGTATCACTGTTCATGGAAAATTTTACATTAAAGTTTTTAAATAAAAATAAATTATTTACAGGATGTTGGCTGTCATGCAAATTAATGCAATGCAACTTTATAAATGAATAGATTATGTAATTAAAGGAAAGCTAAAGTAAACCACACTTGTCCTGTGCTATAGTAAAAGGCACTAGACTAGTCTACTACATAATAAAACACTCATGTCTGTGTGTCTAGTGCCTCAGAGCAAACTGATTAGTCAGTCTGGCTTTGGTGACGCGAAGAAAAAGGAAATGTGAGTGTGAGAAGCACAAGGAGGAGTAAAGGCACATGCTGAGAGAGTCAACTTCAAAGACAGGAAGTATAAAACTGGACAGGTGGCAAGAAAGGCACCTAATAAACAATGAGTCAGAGAAGCAGAATTTATGGGAACAAGCTCAAGAAAGTGTGCACTGGTGAAGAGAGGTTCAGACACACGCAAATACAGAGGATAGGCACTAAAAGTTCATGTACGGCAAGAGCTAATATTTTATATAATTCTATTACCTGTCTTTGAAAGGTACTATGGTTTATAAAAGATAAAATTAGATTTGAAGGTTAGGTTGATTAGTGATTTTAAAGTTAGAATGACAAATTCAGAAAGTTAAGATGACGGACTGACAGACAGACGAGACTTGTAACCAGGAAGCCAAGAACATGATTGTCAAAACAAAAACAAAACCCTAAGTCAGACAAGAAGTCATAGCTTTCATTAACCAGGAAAGTTATTGGAAAGTAAATATACAGAAAGTACTTTGTTTCTTTTTTCTCTGGAAACCCGAATAAATAGAAGTGTGCATCATGACTTTTATACCCACAACCCTTTGATAACACAGACATTAACTACTGGGTTGTTCACATACCATCACAGCTAACAACCACTCCACAAAACGGTGGCATCTTCAATAAACAAAATGGCACTGCACAAACGCCAGTAAAATAAATCAACTTTTAAAATAACATTTTCTGGATGCGAACTAAAGTCATATCCAGAACCCTTGGCTTAAATTAAAGCCTAATTCTGTCAAATATGTTCAGCTCCTCAGAAAATGCACAAAAAATTAATCAAAAATTCAAATCATCGCAAAAGTGGTGCATAATGAGTAAACTGGTGGAATGGTGTGTAAGTGTGCCCTGTGATGGACTAGAACAACATCCAGGGTTAATTCTTACCAGGTACTGTATTTGAACAAGGTAAGCAGCCTCAAAAACAATGGATGTTTCTGCACTGAAGCATCAGAAGTAGGAATTCACTAGCAGACTGACAAGGAAGGGGGAAGGATCTGTCTCTTGCCTTTGCTTTGACTGATTGAATGCCAACTTTGCATGCCATTTATTCTTGACTTTTTTATTCACTGCTGTTACCCCAAACCTTCTTTTTTGTTCCTCGTTTTTCTTCTAACTCAAACCAAATAATCCGTTATTTAGTAGACATGGTAAAAATGTATTGTAGAAATTATCATAATACTGTAAATGTTAAAGGTATGCAGCTCCTAAAGAACATACTTTTTCATGTCTGTCTTGCTATCATAGTTATAAAATTACAGCATGGTGATTTTATTTATTAAGGTTTTTTATATGCAGTAATACTGCTCATTACCATTTTCATTACGTTATTAAAAAGCACCACTTAAAGCACACATGCCAAATTACCACAGTCCTTCTAGGTTACAACGGACAGAAAATGAAACCTTTACAGGAAAGATGGCTAGAAATGGCTGGAATCAGTGAGAAAGAAAGTGTCTCAAAGTCACCTCTAAACATGATCTGGCAGATATAAAGTCTACTGTGGGCAGCTTTGCACTCTTAAGATATTTTAAATGTAATTCACCGTTCATGAAGTATAAAGGAAGTCACTTAACTTGGAATATGCTATCTAATTTTTTTCATAAAGTGGGCTCTGCTTTGGTGGTCCCCTGATAAATGTTATTTTCTCCCCTCTGATCTTTGTAATTGTGTGTACAATACAGCATGGCTTTTGCCTCAAGTGGTCCACACTTCCTTCCATCAATGTAAGAAATTGTTCTGCATATTATTTTCATTGATTCATATAAATGCCAGACTTCTCCAATATGCTTCCCATAGAAATATAGATTTGTTTACAGCCCAGAAGCAGCGGTTACTTAGTTTAGATTCTGAGTCTCCAGCTATTACCCCTGAGCGATCAGTAATCGGAAATCAGAAAAACACAAAAACTATTAAGTGCAATGTAACATTTGTTAGTTTGGATTAACACTCTGAATGCCAACTTTTCATTTTTAACAAGGTAATGCAGTAGAGCAGAGGGGATTTGGGTGTTTGGCAGAGTAATCTTCCATTTGTAACTTCACTACAGACACACAGTAACTCGTGGATGGCATGTGTCCACACATCTTTGATATTATGGCCACGGAAAACGGTATTAGATTTAATGATAACCTTATAGACATAACCCTCATGGCATTATTCTTTAATGTAATGGCACAAATATAACTGCTATTGCCTCACAGAAACAGGAAACAGATTTCAATACCTGGTCAAGTCACCGTCTCTGTGGAGTTTGTCTGTGTTCCCTGTATTCACATCAATTTATTTTTTTGACAACATCTGCATTCTGACGCATTTCAGTTATTTGTGAATTTTAATTATCCTGGAATTAAGCGAGTTTGTCCAAAGATGGGCTGTCATCCTGTGGGCACAAATTGTTAACTGCTATGAATATCCATTAATCTAGAGATTAAGCTGTTTCTTCATTACTTTTATATGAACCTAATGGTGCTTCCATATAGAAAGCAACCAAGGGATGTACACATACTATCTTAACTACTGTTGAAATTATTACACCCCAAAGCTTACAGCAGACACTCTTCACTACTTGTGATTGAATCCTTTTTGCTCTATCATGATCCATCCAGGCACCTTGCTTATCAACAGCTTCTGCTCCCTTAATGTGGTCCCAATGGACTAGATACCTGATTGACACAAACTAGGCAGAAGCATACTGTGACCAACCAGCAGCTGAGCTTAAGCAGTGTAATCAATTGACCCAAAACCTTTTCTCTTTTGAGCCTACCATGCCAGAACTAATTAAATAATTAAAAAAACTCATTTTCTTGTATTCTTTCACATTTTCTTCTTCTAAATACAATGTGAAACATTTGGATTGAGTTAGAAATGTGGCTCATCTGTAGATTCATTGAATCTATTTGTTATGTGTTGAACAGAAACCCAAAGGTTTACAGTTTCCCTCTCCCATGAAGGGCATTTTTATGTGTTTTGTAGTATTTTTTACTTTTTTTAAGTTTGATTCATATTGAGATGAGTTGTTTGCTACTTAGAACTGAGACTGAACTAGGATTTCACTTTGGTTTAATTTTGAAAACTAGTTACAATATCCACAATATTGCATATAATTGTAAAGTGTTAATTTTAAGACTGATAAGGGTTCTTGGTATTAACAGATGTGCTTAACACTATAAGCAATTTTTGAGATAACTCAGCCACAGCTTTTTTCACTCCTTCTAAGTTACAGCCAGGGTTTGTTCACTGGCTTATGGTTATTGTCCTTATTGTTGGTATTTCTGATATTGTTGAATTGTTATTTTTCATATGGGTTTTGCTTTAATGTAATTTTTGTTAATATAGCTTCATTTAAGTATTTTTAAATTATTATGCATTGTACCTTTTAAGCTACATTACTAGTGTTTAGTGGGTGAAACCCAAAGGGGTGGGGCCACAGTGACATCACTGTTTAGGACCCCCCCTCATCTTTTAGAATCTGATGGAGGGCTACATGTGACAGATATTCACTGAAAACGTATGGAGCTGGTGCAAGTACTGTTTGGAGTTTCTGGTTTTGTGAATTTTTTGCTGTTCATTGATGTTTCACTTTGGATTTTAGAATAGACCTGTATGCCTTATCAGGCATACCCTTTTTGCCTTGTTTATTTAGTTATTTTTTTATTTAATACATTCTTTACTATATATAGGGATGTTTTTGTATGTTGTCCTGAAAGCCAGAGGTTTGCAGTTTGCTCCCCTCTCTGTATTTGTAACTGTTATAAGCCTGAATTCGAGGCTGAATAGGCTTGGTACCCTGCCTACTACGTTTGGGGCTTGGCTGCCTGGGGCAAGGTCTATATTGGTGTCAGACCCAGCAATGTCTACTCACCTCTTGGTCAATTGTGTATCGAACCATTGGGGATCTGACAAATAAATGGCACAGCACAGAAGACAATCATGTGGTGGAATGCAGTTCATGTCTAATAAAGCAAACGAAGGGAGCTGAAGTACCAGAATAAAGTACTCAAGAAAAGCAGAATTGGTAAAATCCACATAGGAAGCATCTGGCCAACATAGGAAGTATATATATTGACAAGTGAGTCACTGTCTTGCAACTGAGAGAGAACATTGAGTCCAAATGCTTCAAGAAAACTATCTTTATTCCAATCGAAACAGGAACAGTCAGGGAATTTATTCAAATGGGATGTACCACTTTGATGCGCACACAGTAAACAAGCAGTGACTCAAAGGGTCTCAAAAATCTCACGATATAGTAAAACCCCGCAGCATTGAAAGTACCTAAGCACGTACAACCATGCAGCACAACCGGTATTTCGTAGCCAAAAATGCATCAGGACACGACCAAAATCCCGAAGCATGGCCAAAGAAGTAAACATGTTCCGATCATGTGTCATAAACAAAGCCTTAAAACGTTAAGTACGGCGTTACCCGCTGTTTTGTAAACAACGTTCCTTACTGTGCCAGTGATATTAATGTTATTTGGTGATTATTTTGTGCTTTTTACTAAATAATAATGTGTCCAAAAAAAGCTAGAGATGTAAGCACAAAACCAAACAAGATACAACGATCAATAACAATAGAAACGAAGAAAGAAACGATCGAAAAATACAAGAGAGGCATACGGGTGACTGATCTTGCAGCTTCGTATGGCAGGAGTAAATCTACTGTATCCACGATTTTGGAAAAGAGAGGAAATTTAAAAAGCTGGTGTGACACATGTACTCTCTAAAAACAGACCACCAGAAACTGATGAAGTTGAATGATTATTGTTACTTTGGATATCTGAAAGACAGTGTGCTGGTGATAGTCTATAAGAGGCTATTATTTGTGAAAAGGCTAGGGCAATACCTGCTGATATTGCGAATGATTATCCTTCAAGGAGTTTTGATAGGGAATGTCCTGTTACAGTAAATTTTCTCTTTTAATTTCAGTTGTGTAGCCTATGTTGTGCTTATTCTTATGTCAATCTCTTGCAGTGTACAATTTATTCTTTATTCATGTGTTTTCCCATATTTTTAATATGCAGAAAACTGAAATATGGGTATTAAATAGATTAGGTATGGGAGTCTTAAACAATACTGTATTTTATTATGCAGAAAAAACTCAAATATGGGTAATTAAATAAGTTATGTATGGGAGTCTTGGAATGGTTTAATTCTGTTTCCATTATTTCTTATGGGATAAATTGCCCCGGTCCACGACCAACTCAGTCCACAACCAGTTTTCAGGGACGAATTAAGTTTGTGCAGCGGGTTTTACTGCCTGTATATATATATATATATATATATATATATACAGTCACACACGTGCGCATGGAAGGCAGCTAAAGGGCTTGAGTGTAGGCGGTTCTGAGGCATGCCGGGATGTGGCAGTGTGCACTGACTCTTTTTCTCCCTTTCCTGGAAGCCATTCCCGGGAGATTCCACCTGGCTCTTTGGATGTCACTTTCGGGACCGAGCCAATGGAAGTAGACCTTACCGGCTCCGGCCCCTGTGATGTCACGTCCGGGCTTGAACCAATGAGTGAAGAACATGGGCCCGATCCTTATGACCTCGCTTTTTGTCTTCCCCTTTAAAAGCCTACCCTTTTTCCCTTTTCCCTCAGTCTTGTTCTGGACTCAGTTGTATGCACTTCAGTGCTGATCATTTGATAAAAACGACTTTTGCAGCCGGGATACCATATTATACGGGTGGCTGCCCCAAACCTTTATCTGTTTATGTCTCGTTTTTGTGACTACAGTGTATATATATATATATATATATATATATAAACACATTATATGTAAAAATTGTGTATGTGAATAAAAATTCTGTCATGTTTGTGATGTACAGCAATAAAGCAACTTTGCTCACAAGTCTTAGAAACAGTGGAACAAAACTGACAAAGTCCAGACCTTGCAAACTTCCTTCAATCAAAAATAGAATAAGATATAAACTTGGAATGCTTTTGGCACTATATTTCTCTTTAAATTATGACATATAAAAAATATGCTTGCTGTTAATTCAAAATTATATTTTATTATACATATAAAACAAGGCTATGTTTCCCTGAAGAAAGCATGCTTTAATTCATAATTTTATTCATAAAGCAACTGAAAAGCAATTGCTTCACCAGTGTTTTAAGGCCCAACCTGAACAGAAAACCAAGATAAGCCAAATTTAAAAAAAATGAAAGCATCACTTGTTTGGTTCTTTTTTATTTTTATCCACTGAAGCACCGATTTATTTTTATTCTTTGCAGCTCAGAGGCAACCTAAATGATTTCATAGCAGCAGGGGGGCGTCAAAAGACAAACTGCGCACCTAAACGGCTGAAATGTAAGAAAACAGCCCTAACATCTAAACAGTTTTGTGCTCTTTCATTTTTAATAAACGCACATATGGAGATAGCTTGCTCATTTTAAATCAGCAGTCTTGTTACTTATTGACAGGGGAGGAATTCATAGCTACACTAAAAAAACAAGCAGCACAAGCCTCTGTAGCTGCTCATACACCTTGCATGCCTACAACCCACATTTGATGTCATATTAATTATTTATTTTAATTATTTTCGGGAGAGTGATGCCAGCAAAACCTTATGTTGATCTTGCTGGTGCTGTTAAAACTTTTTTCTTCCTTCACTGCTTTCAAATATGGTAAGCAAAACAGAGCCAAAACGAATGAGTGCAACCTGCAATGTTTTGTTCCTTTTAATTTCCTAAAACTTAAACTTTCTTTTATTTAATTGGTTTAGCTGCAAAAACTGCCAAGATTTTCCATGAAAATTAAAGTAAGAAATAGCCATGTTGCTGGTTACAATGCAGGGGCCCGGAATTCGTCACTTGGAGATGTTGTCAAGTCAGAGAAGCCAATTTTCCGCTCGGCTGAGAGTCTCTCCTGTCTGCTCCCATAATGTAAAGTGCTACTCAGACACATTCCCTTGGAATCTTTTCTGGCCGCCAACCTCACTTGCAGGGTGCTGAGCTCTACTAAAGGACCTAGGATTCCCTTTGGCACAGTTGCCTCAGACACCTTACCAGTGCTTCATGCCTTGCAGAACATACGTCTAGATACCAAGAGTCTGCCAGGGTGTTGAAAAGCTGGCACACCAGTCGTTTGGTTGCAAAATGACAAATTGCCTCCCTCGCCAAATGAAAGCTACGGTTTCTCTTTGCAGCCCTCTCCAGATGGGCCTAATTAAAGTATTAGCCAATGAATAAGGGCTGATGGCTCCATTAGGAACCATTCTCTGCTTAAATACACAACACAAATAAAGGCAACTCTCAATTAAAGCCATTTTTATGCATAAGCTGATAGAGCTTTTAAAGAAACTGGTCTCCAGTTTGAAGCCATTTTCCTGCTGATATACTGGAAGGTACTTATAAACAATCTCTGTGTAGAGAAAAGTGAGTGGCTCTTCACTTCAAGTGCTGCAATTTCATCTGAAATATAAATAGATGCGATCAGAAGAGCCACTGCCTCCTCACCCAAGACCTACAATTGCATTTTTACCTGACATGGTATATTATACTAGGTGTTTATTTACACAGGCATTTTCACTCCTCTAGGGATTTTTCTGCCCCATACCCACACCGACCAGTTAATCGCCCATCTCTCCATCCATTTTCAGAGCCCATTGTTTATGGGAGTAGGATGCAAACCCAGCAGGTAACTTTGGATGGGGTGTCTTCAATAAGGCACACTTACCCAGCAATTTAGAGCAGCAGTTGTTCCTAATCAGCACATCTTTTGGATGTGGGAGGAAACAAGTAACATCATTTGTTAAATGATGTCTACCTCTCAACAATTAAGGTGATTCCCCAAGTTTAGATTAAACACACCAATCTCTGGAAAGTCTCTCAGTAGGTTGATACAGCTTCTCTCAAGAACTACATGGTAAAAGCAACACAGAGAGCTAGAAAAACTGGTATAAGATTGTTGAAAACTATTAATTTGGAAAGCCCAGTAAGGAAACATACAGAAATGGAGAGAGTAGATTAAATCGTGACCCTGTTAGTGCCCTATTATACTATAGTTTTTGATGAGTCATTACATTGTCAAAAGAATCTGAATTCTGTCCATCCATTCAATCCGTTTCATTCAGTTCCAATAACTGTTTCCAATCAAGGTAGCATCAAACACTATGAAAGGACACAGCTCTAGAAGTGGTGGCAGTCCATCACAGGGAAAAATCACTCATAATATTAGCTCTTAGCCAGTTTTTAGTTACCAACTAACCTAAGGTGGTCACATGTCTTTGAAATGGGAAAGTAAGCCCAGAATACCAGAAGAAAATTCCACAGGGTCATGAGAAGAATGTGGAAACTGCAAATAGATACTGAGTAACCTGGGATTCATTCCACCACCCTGGAACTATAAAGTAATTTTAACCATTGTGCTACTTTGCCACAGGTACCTTATCTTGCTAGAACATAAAATCTGTAGAAAGATTAAAAACCATGGCTCTCGTGGCAAAATAAAAGCTGTATGCTTTAAAGGATGGAAACTTACACATTTCATCATTTGGTAGGTCTATCAGCAAGTAGATTCATTTTAGTTTTGCACATTACACTATCCCAAAGAAATTCTAAGACATTTTCTTGGTTAAATTTAATTTATATATTCCATCCCATCTTACTCTTAAACCCGCTTAATCCAGTGTAGGGTCACAGGAGTGCAGCCCTGCAAGAGTACAGCAGAGAGCAGGAACAATCCCTTGGACAGGGTGCTGGGCCATTCAAACTTCAGCCAATTCAGTGTTGCCAGTCTAGCTAGCCTTCATGTCTTTAGACTTCGGGTGGAAAGCCACGCAGACACAGAAAGAACATGCAAACTCCATGCAGGGAGAACCCAAGATGTGAACCCTGGTCTACTTACTATGAGGCAGCAGTGCTACCACTGTACCACCATGCTGCCCTAATTTAGATATAAAATAGCTATTAGAAATTATGTTGAAAAAAACTGACACACTGAAGTAGTGAACGCATTGTCCTTCTTGTTGGTATCATAGACCATGTAATGGTAACAAGGCTAAGACTGGACAGAACAAAAGAAGGCACGGGAATGAACCATGAAGTAGTAAATCTGAAAACAAATTAGGCAAATGACAGGAGTGACCCTTGACACTCACATTTCTCTCTCATGTCATGTCCTGCCAAATGCTAACCATATTCTCCACTTGCCCACTTAATTAAACATCTAAGAGACATCAGCTAATGTGCAGTTATGTCTATATTTAGTCATGGACTATACTTACATTGAATCTGTTTACTAGCATATTGAATGTCCTTATGTTTCTTTCATGTTTAGACTTCCATGACTTCCAGGACTACTTCTTCGGTTCAAGAATATGTATCTACCTTGGGTTTTGTTTTTTGATTATGTGTGAGAGTAACCTGAGTAAGTCCTTGCCTGCAGTAACAGATGCAATTTCCTACTGTACTAGAAGCCTGGCTTCAAAACCTTTGTTACCTGAATCAAACAACTGAATTCACTCTTCAACCCTGCCACTTACACTTCCAGAAGCTTCATCTAGCCATCTATCCTAACAGATCCTAAAGGGTAAATTGACGGTACATTAAGGCCTCAGGCAGCACTGTACGGGCAGCAGTGCGGCGCTTGGAAGGTAAATTAGCTCTAGATGCAATTTGACAGATCATAATTTAGGAAATGTTTTACAGAGGTGAATGCTGACACTGTGATGTACAATCAATGACTTGTTAAGACTTACAATTCAGTAAGTTGTGTGTGGTGATTAAACCTCTAGATACGTGGTCACTAGGCTATACTGGTTCACATGACAAAGGTTATCTGATAGTGCTTTGAAAATGTATTTACAATATACAAACTGTAGTCACCTTAGCAGTCTGGCTGATGGAATCACATCATAAAAATGCAGAGCAGAAGTTCAAAAGCATTTTTTACATTTAAGTAGTAAGTGTTATAAACAGTAAAGACACCCTAATTGTATAAGTATTGGTCTTTAATACCTGCAGTTTTTAATATATTGTATATTTTTGATATATCGATATATGTATTGCTTTTCTGTCTAATATGTTAAATGGTACATGTAAGGAATATTAACAACCTACTTATTTCTTGCTATAAATATATGTACAGTATATTTTATTTTTGCCAAGAATATAAATGCAGATAAATATACATTGTACTGATTACGCATAGGCCAGCAAAGTAGCTAGTGCTGCTGTTTCACAGCTTGCTCTAGACAGACCTTTGGGTTCATATTCCAGCCTAGGCATTGCACGTGTGGTAGTATCGTGAGGTCAGACGTGATTCTCAAATGAGATTACAAGTCTAGAGACAACACGTTAAAAAGTTTGAAGTGAATGGCCGGGAAATCCAGTGCTGTAAACACAACAACCCTGCCTAATTACCCCAATCCGTGCATTTTAAACTGCCACTGCAGTTTCAGTGACAGAGAAAAAGATACTGAACTTGACACTAAGAGAAAATAAGAATTGCTGTTATCCATTCAGGATCTCAGTAGCACAAAGTAGGAAGGTTAATTATTAATTTGCACATCGTAATGGACGCTGTGAAAGAAGGGACAGAGAGACATACACACATAGACCACCGCAGTTTGGGTTCCACACATTTTAGATGTGCCTTTGTCTGCTATGTTATCATTCTGTCATTTTAACTATTGCATCACTATATGACATAACAACAGCCAACAGAGTTTAGATAAGCATGGTGGCCTATGGAAATACAACATGTTAAGATGCTGCAGCTATTTTGTTGATTAGACTGTAATTTTAAATTTCTTTAGTTATTTGTTTAGATGTGCAGTGAAAAAGTGGATTTTTTACAGCCTCATCTGTGCCTCTGCTAGTATTGTTAGGCAGATATGTTGATTCGGGTATTTTGAGTACTGAAAGCTGCAACTCATGTGGCTCTTCATTATCATCTCTCTTAACGAACATACTTTTGATGGGGTGTGACCCAAAGTTTACTTCAAATGCATATTTTGCAGTTCATATTTTCATGAATACAGCTGCCATTCTTTCAAGCTTACATCGACTCCTCCTTTATTATCACAACACTGAACAACACAGGACACACACAGCGCCTTCAACGACATGTCATTCATGTTTACCACTTGTTCACAAATGCCATTGTATAATTTGATTTTACAGAAAAGTTTTTAAAAGTTTATTTTTAAAACAAGTTAAATTTATTTGTAAAATGTGCAATATACTCTCTGCACACAACACATGTTTAAATATATATATATGTTTTTTAAAGCATAATTTTTGACTGTAGATGGCTCATCATTAAAAGTAGCTTGCTGTTTGTCGGACCAGATTAATGAAAGCACCCCTGATATTTGCAGTTCAAAATCACCACCCCTACTTTTAGCGCAGCTTTCATTCAATTGGTGTAAAAATGTTACAATCAGTGAGCCATCTAATTGTTCCCACCCAATTTTAAGCAAAAATTCAATCGATTATATGTCTGGCTTCAGACAGACTACATCTGTGGAGTCTGTCAATTCTCTCCCATACAGTTTCTCTGGTTACATTCATTTTGTTCCACACAATTCAGTTCAATTCAGTTTATTTCTTTATAGTGATCTTCACAGTACAGGCACACAGCACTTTGACACGTTCACAGGTAAACACAAATGCATATTTTATAAATTAATTATTGTGTAATGAACACACATAAATATACTGATTTGTTTAAACAGACAGGAAAGTAAAGTAGTTTTGAAACTGATTGCATATACAGAGTCCAGCAATACCTGCCTAATAATTAATTGTTGAACTATGGCCAGCTGACAATGGAGAAGAGAAAAACAAAAAGTCCAACCAGAAGCATCCCTGGTAACACACGTCCATTCCCCTGTGTTATTTTTCTGGCCACTTTGATTTTATCCCACACCGTATACATGCTGATTAGGTTAATTTCTGACAATAATTTACTCAATATGAGGGAGTGTGGAGGTGTGAAAAAGTGCATTCATAAACAGTCTGGAATAATTCGACCCTTGCTCCTAACTAGTATCAGTGCTGCCAGGAAAAGCTCCAGCTTCTAACTGCCATAGGTTAACTAAATTCAGGAAACAAATCAATCAAACCAACATCCAGGCTCATGTGTCATTTGGTGAGCTCAGATGGTTTCTTCCATTTCTATACAAAGTAATGCTTGACAACGAGATCAAGGGATCCATATTCCCTTGCACAAGACTGCCAGTGAGAGGGCAGATATACTGCAAAAATTCATAAAGTAAGACTGACCTATCCAGAACACATTACTCAAGTGAAACAATATGGCTAATGGATCCATACTACATTCCACAAAGCAGCCGAACAGATTGCAAATAATGTACACTGCATAAATTCCTTCTGTTTTTTCCATAAAACAGCTAAGTCTTATGATGATTGGTTGCAATTCTTTTTATTTATCTCTGCATTGTTGCCAACTGGTCTGTCTGGTCAATAGTGTACTGATGAGCCAAATGTAATTTTAATGCTGAGTTAGGCATGTGAATATGCTCTACAACACATGGAGAAAAGATAAATTATATACTAGAGGTTATATTAATTGCATTAAAAACAGTGATAATCTTGCAGGACGTCCAGTTTTACATAAGAAAAATTCATTGTTCATTTAGAAATAGAATTCTTTTGTGAGTAAAAAAAAAAGAGTCAGGCATTAAATGTTAATTGTTAAATGATTCTACACCCTAAAGTGTATATTCTGTATACACTATATAAAGCCAACCCCGTACAGCTTGCTCAGTAAATGTATGAATCATCCAGTCACAGGAAGAATATATTCCATTCATTTGATTAACCTGCTTTTTAAAGACAGGGATGCCAGATTTTATTGAGGCAGCACTAGTCAGAATTAGACCCTGAATGACATGGTAATTAGCTCCAAGGCAAGCTGACACATATTGTACTTTCATTGTAGGAATCTAGCATTGGAAAATTGAAAGCAGGCCTTTGATTATAACCAGACTTCCCAGCAAAAATATATGAAAAACCCAAAGAGTAAAAATATTTATTTCAAAAGGCATAGCACCTTGAATTTCAATGCATAATGGAAGGGGTAGCAACCTAAGCCACACCTCTAGAGCCGTGGGTTGAAATCTTGGTCAAGGTACTGCTCATATGAAACTTTCACATTCTCACTGTTTTTCTGGGCATCATGGTGGCACAGTAGTAGCACTGCTGCCTCACAGTGAGAAAATTCTGCATGGAGTTTGGATGCTCTCCTCATGTCTACATGGGTTTAATTCGGGTGCTTCAGTTTCCTTCCACTGTCCAAAGACATATAGGTTAGGTGAATTGCAGACACTAAATTGCCTCTGGTGTGTGGGTGTTTGTGTGAGTTTTCACCCTGCAATGGACTGGCGCAGTGTCCAGTGTTTGTTCCTGCCTTGCGTCCTATGCTAGCTGGGATATGCTCCATACCCCTCCACAACAATGGTCTGGATTAAGTGGAATGGAAAATGACAAGACACTTTTTTTTTAGTACTTCAGTTTTCCTACCATATCTCCAAAGAAATGTTACGCCAATGGCACATTACATGACTTCTAGATGGACATGATGTCAAACTTGATGACTAGTGTTGCTGATCTCACTGCCTGAGGATGTCATATTATAAGACTTGAAATTTTAGGGGATGACAAATTAGACGATTCTGTGACAATCTTCCAAAATATTGTAAGCTTGTGCCTTTTATCTAAAAGCTAATAAGAAGCTACATGACAGACCCAGAGTTCAGCCGCAATCTCAGCCTTTTTATTCTATTCTGTCATATCATGAAAAACAAGAAACATCAGGACAGACATGTCTCTTTTCCATTTGCAAGGTCCAAAACACCCACATTCCTTATTCCTTGTACCTGCATTATATGTATCATACTTCCAGCTAACTGTTCATTGGTGTTCAACTCTCACACACATAGAGCCTATCCCTACAACTTAAGACAAAATCAGACTAGCTAATCTGCAGATTGGTTGGACTGAGTAGCTGGGTATGTCAGACTATACAATGCTGGTCAAGGGAATGTGCCACGACTGCCTTCAACTTACTAAGATCATGTGCATGAAGTTTGCAAATGAAAATTGCCAAAAAAGTTGCACAATGTGACATGGTAATGAGCAAATCTAAAGCGGTCGGGTATGATTGATGCCTTCTGCTGCCCTCTATAGAATTTGATTCAGCCTTGTAGTTGATGCTCTCTGGACAGGTCCTAACACCTGTAGCCCCGAATGGAATTAAAAAGGTTCAATGATAAGTGGATGAAAGAATGGATGTTTAGGTTATGGGATGTAGTGCTGCATTGGTAATGTGATGAAAAATTTTAACTACTCCTATTAAAATCGGCGACCTTTACAACTTCACCAAGCCACCTTTGTCTCTCTCAAATTCATCTAACTGGATCCTTCATCCTTCTTTCATTTTTGCTCTTAACAGCAATGCCAAGATAAGTTTTTACATTTTCCAATGTAACCGAGAAAGCGAAAAACAAAATGTAAGGTACTACATGCAAGAGGAGAATTAAAAAATCAAACAAAATAATGCAACACTAGTTGTACAGTTCACAAGAGGACATTGGTTGCTAAATTTCTAATGTTAGAATAGAAAGCCTTTATTGGCATTGTAAAAAAAAATTATAACAAAATTATGAGTGTCACTCCAGCTGGGTACAAAAAAATCAAATGACACTACTTTTGTGAAAAAAAATCATTAAAAAATAATGTTCTGTCCTGTGGTGTGCAAAAGTAAAAAGTACAGTTTAAAGTATTTAAGTTCAGCAAGAAGTTGCCAAATTCACTTTATCTGAAAAGTGCCAGCTGACTGCCACTGGTTCCAAACTAGTGAGGGGATCATTTATCATCTTGACCAGACAGGCTGATGAGCACCAATCCTAGCTGACTACTGAACAGGCTAATTGCAGCAATTTCACAGAAAGACTTTTTTTTTTCTTGCCCGCAGGCTTTGACCAGCCGATGGTAAATTCTTTGGTTAAATGTGACGCCCTTGAACAGCCTCAACGATAACTCAATACAAGCTGTATTTACATGCGGAGCCAATGTCAAGTGTTCTGAAAAAACAAAGTGTTTTTTTTTTTTTTTTTTGGACAATGAAATGCAGATGCATGAATCAGTAGCTGCCTTGACAGCTGAGATGAAATTAAAATTGTCCCAATTTGAAGGTGTCAGATGTGTGCTCACTATGGTAGAGCTGGGCTTTCCTAGTTTATTTTGTAGGGCTTGTCAGAAGACTCATTACCTCCATGTAACAGAATGTTTACATGTTACGCAGCAAAGCCACACTTTATTTTTTTTTTTTTTTGCCTTTTTTTTTCTTTTTCCCCATATTTCTGTTCAATTGTACTGAATCCAGCATAAATCGTTTTTCTGTCTTTTATTCACTTGAGCACAATTTTAGGTCATAATGGAAAATGAATGTGGGTTACAGTATATCTGAATTCCAATGCGTGAGATGTGCTCTTCTGGGGTTAACAGCATTTCAGTCACTTTCTTTTTTCCATTATTATTGAGTGCTGCTGTACAAAACCTGCAGATTGCAGGGACAAATTTATTTCTGGGCTGTTTCATAAAGATTCAGATTTTGGTTAAAATCTGTGGATGTCAGGCAAACAAAATTACATACCTTCAAGGCAAATACATAAATAAAAATATACAAATTACTAAAATTAAACAAACACAATTAATAGGTTTAAGTCGAATGCTAAAATAGTATTTAAGATTATTAGATAAGAAACCAAACAAGTATGTAAAAGGTCAACGTGCATGTTAGTTTTGGCATTATTCTAAAATCATGCCACAGGATCCAGTTTGTATTTCCATGGTCATCAGGATGTCATGCACTACTGACTGTCTGAGGCTTATATGGCTGCTTAGCCAGTGGGCTACTCACACCCTGCTCCTTATTTTTATTCATGCTTCATTAACACAGAAAGTATTAAGACCCTTTCACTTTTTTCACATTTTGTTGTTGTAACCTTAGGCAAAAACTGTACTTAACTTTATCCCTCATCAAACAACTGTCAATACCCAAAAATGCCAAAGCAAAGAAAGGATTGCACAAATTTTTGCAAGTTTATTAAAAAAAATTGAAATATCACATTGGCACAAGTATTCAGATCCTTTGCTCAGGTTCACCCCATTCTGTCAATCATCTTTTGGATGTTTTTTAACACCTTATATGGAGTCCACCTGTTGTCAATTTAATTGATTTGAAATGATTAGGAAAGGTGCATATATTTCTATAGAATGTCTCATGACTAACAATGTGTTTCTGAACAAAGAACAAGCCTTGAAGTTGAAGGAATTGAAAGCAGAGCTTTGAGACAGAATTAGGTTGAAACACAGATTGGTGAAGGTTACAAAAATGTCAGCAACACATTCCGAAAAGCACAGTGGCCTCCATAATTCTTAAATGGAATACATTTGGAACAACCCTGATGTGTTCTAAAGCTGGTTTGCCTGGCCAAACTGAGCAATCATGGAAGAAGGGCCTTGGTAAGAGAGGTGACCAAGAACCTGATGCTCACTTTGTCTAAGCTCCAAAGAACATTTGTAGAGATGGGAGAATGTTCCAGAAGGACAACCACCACTGCAACACTCCACTGCATTATGGCAGAGTGGTGAGGGGACACATGAAAACCTGCTTGGAGTTTAAAAAAAAGGCACCTGAAGAACTCTGCGACTATTAGAGACAAGGTTCTCTGGTCTGATTAAACTAATATTGGACTGTTTGGCCCGTTCTTAGTGTCACGTTTGGAGGAAACCAGGCACCGCTGATCACCTGCACAATGCCATTCCAGGGGTAAAGGATGGTGCTGACAGCATCATGCCGTGGGGTTGTTTATCAGCGGCAGGTACTAGGAGACTGAGGGTCGAGGGAAAGCTAAACAGGTAAAAGTACAGAGATGTCCCTAATGAAAACCTGCTCCAGAGTGGTCTGGACCTCAGTTGGATCGAAGGCTCATCCTCCAACAGGACAATGAAGCACAAAGCAAAGATAACAGAGGAGTGGCTTAGGGACAATTCTTTGAATGTCTTTTAGGGGCCCAGCCAAAGTCCACACTTGAACCTAATCAATCATCTCTAGAGACACCTGAAAATTGATGTCTACTGATGGTCTCCATCCAACCTGACACAGCTAAAGAGGATTTATAGAGAAGAATTTCAGAAAATCCCCAAATAAAGTCATACCCAAGATGATTCTAGGTTGGAATTTGCTGCCAAAGGGTGCTTCAACTAAGTACATAGTAAAAGGCCTAAATACTTGTGTCAAAGAGATATTTTTAATAAATTTGCAAAAAAATGCTTTTGCTTTGTCATTCTGGGGTATTGAATGTTGCATGATGAGGGAAAAATTGAAATTAAATGAGTTCACCATAATGCTGCAACATACAAAAATGTGAAGAAAGTGAGAGGGTCTGAATACTTTATGAAGGCACATTCTATCATATGACCTGAAATCAATCATTTAAATTGCTGCATTGAAACTGTGACCCATTCTGTAGGTAAGAATTCAATTGCCATCTTTGTCTCCCTAAGGATGTCACTGCAACCTCTCCCCTCATTTGTTGGTCAAGAGTCTTGATTCAGTTCAAAAAGTCATGCCCATAAGGCTTTAGTTCCTTTTTGTGATGATGGTATTTAATGTTAGTTGAGCAAAAATGCATGCATTCTGCACATTTTGAGACATACAATTGAAAAAATGACATGTAGACTATACAATATAAGTAACATGAGATTTTTGTTTACATTTTTTCCATGGGCTTTTTCACACCATTTGCCACTGTGCAGCATTAGTCAGTATTGACTGTTATTATATAATAAACATTTTTTTTCTTCATTCTACATAAAAACATTAGAGTACAACTTTTTCACAGCCACCATTACAAACTACATGGGGTAAGTTACATATACAAAAAACGTGATTTTTCTATCCCTGAAATCAATAAACCAAATTCTGCTTAGGTAATAAGAATAATAACCCCACAACAAAATGTCTTGTAAAGCAAGCATGGTCAGAACAGTACCTCCCCGGAACGATAGATGGCAGCCCCCATGGGTTGCGGCGGTGCCTCTGACTCACGCAGGGCTTCATGGGAGATGGAGTTATCTACAGCTCTGTTGGGATCCAGGGGTGCCGCCAGGGGGTGCTGCACCAACTGCTGAGCCCTTATGGGTGGTCCTTCCGCCACACTCGGAAGTGCTGCCGGAAATACATCATCAAGCACCTGCAGTACTTCTGGAGGTGCTATGAAAGGGGCCAGCAGACACTACTTGGGGAGCGAGAGTCGGGAGGAGGGAGACGAAGCTTGCCGATAAAGAGTGGAGGAGAAAGAAAAGAGATAGAAGAAAAGAAAGGAAATAGTATTGTGTTTGTGCTTAGTGGGACTGTGTTGTGCCCTGTGGGAAATGGGGAAGGCGATTTCCACGTGTTGAAGAAAAATAAAAAGCATTTGTGTTTTTATAAGTGCCTCCTGCGTCTGTCTATGTCGGGTTGAGTGGCTGCTATGCCCTCTACACTTCTCACAGTACATATACTACTTATAAATCTGGCTAGTTTGCTCCATGCTGAACTGAAAGCTGATCTGAACAAGAAAACAAACTGTCTAACATGAACATCTGAACATCATACCATTGTATTTTCTAAGAAATAGCATCTATAATACTAGCTTATCTGAAGGTACTGAAGAAGGTTTCCTCTAAATCAACCCACCACTGCTTTATACCACTAAGTATTGGAGAACTATTAATTTTACAAGTGCTCACAATATTCCACCATAAAGGATTCAAGCTCAAATTGTACATTTTCTTTTCTTTGCTGACAAATACAGCTCATAACCATGATGATTTTAGCACAGAAATGGAGAACACACAGTACAGTCACCCCCAAGACTAAGGCCACAGCATTTTCCAAATCTTACCTTATTTTCTCAGTTTGCTTTGAAATTAGCTCGCCCCATGAGGTATATAATTCTCGTAAAGCTTTTACCAATTTTGACTATTTGTTTTTAAGAAATGTACCAGGTTCTACTTGCTCACAGAGAGCTGACACTATTTTACAAGTTCTCTCTGCCTGGAGTAAGGTTAACAGTTCCTCTGGCCTGATTGCTACCATTTTCCAAGTACTACTAAGAGGACATTTTTGAGCCACCACTTTACCTCTGGGAAATTACAGTATTATAAGAGTTTGATTATAGATCTCTTCTTTTCATTGATACTGTTTTTCTCGAGTCAGTTATGGATTTGGGAAGTGTCTAGGAATAGCAGGTGGGATGACCTTATTGTATAATATCATTAACGCTTTTTTCGCTCACCACTGCCGGTTGTTCTGACTGGTGAGCCGCTGGTACAAAAATTTCACTTCACTTACAGCATTTCATTATATGCTAAAGGTGTTCGTTCTTATACTTAAATAACATTCACAAGCTTATTATTAAAAATGTTTCAAGCTTATTTAGTCACTGCATAATTGGTGCATGTCAATACGAATGTTAATAGGAATCTCCCACTCGTTAGAAACCTATCAATTAAAATGTTCATTGTTAACAACTGATATCAACATGCTAATATTTTCCTAAATGAAAATAATGTTTTAAATTACTACTGTATTTTCCCACATCTTAAAATTGCTTCCATCCTCTTATTTCTGCATAAGAAATGAATATAATCCTACATGCCAATTTTATCAGCTCTACTGTAAACCCACCTTTATGCCCTCCTAACATACTGACAGATTGTTAAATGTCTTATACTGTATTTATTCAGAAGACCTGGAAGCTCCTCCCCTTATGACACAAACATATGTATCATTGGACTACATTACTTCTCTTCTTACCTCATTTAATTCACTTCCTTTCACCTTCTTGGTTTTTAACTGAATCTTTCAAAGATGTCCCTCACTCTTATTGTGCTGTATAAAATTTTTCACATATATCTCTTACAAACCTGCAAAGACTGTCTCAGTTCAATTATTGTATGGGATTTTCATACTGGCACCCACTGGAAAAACAACCAGGTGTCATATCTAGTCACTCTTCGTTAAATAATTGTACTTTCTAGTTTGAAGGTCACCCCTGCATTTAAACCAATTATTTATGACAAAGCATTTGCAAAACGAAAGATATTTTAATGAATCTGGACAGTACATTCCGAGACTAAACTGCATACTTTAAACTCTTCCTTTTTGCTTTTATATTCAGCTGTTTTACATTGAAAATTTATGGGATATTTTCAGCGATAAAAAGGGCCTTTTCTCCGTTTTTTCAGAACACCTCTCCCTTCCAAACAATTCCTTGGCTGTGTTTATTAGTTCAGACGCACAGGACAGTGAGATGAATTAACCGATTTTCACTTTTACGCAACTGGTACATAACTGGCCAATTTTATGATAACATAAGCAAATTGCTACTGTGGGACTGGGATGTCATCATCTTACTAAAACGGAAGAAGCTGAGATGGAGGGCATTTCACCCTGCTGTGATGACTAATAATTCGACTCATTCACTCACTCTCTCCCTCTTACACTTCCTTGTTTCATCATTGTCACTTTCTAGCTTCATCTCTCAGGAGGTAGTGTGCTGCAGTACATAAAGATTACAACAAGAGGTTCACTAAATGTGTCATTTTACATCTTAGAACGTGGCTGAATTTACTTATGGTTTGGCCACTGCACCCTAAGTCTTAAATACGTAGATGTGACTTTGTTTGTGGTTCTACCTAAAATGTACTGGACAATACACTGTCAGCTGTTTAAAATGTTATACCATGTAAAATGAAACAAACAAAGGCTCTTTGGAGTCATCTACATCAGTGTTTCTCAATGGCCTCTACTGGTCTGTAGAATGTTTTTGCCAGTCTATGAAAATCCATGAATTTCCCGGTCATGTTTTTTTGCCAAATTTTGAACACTTTTCAGATAGTAGTTCCAATAAAAACATGCAAAATGTTCTGTCATGTGTATCAGGTGTGGCCCCTCACAACTCTAAGCTTATCAGAACTAATGCTAGTTAATCTGGACAGAAGTCATAAAAGTATAAAATGAAAGAACAGCACTGAAATATTTCGATTTTAGGAACTGGATGGGCAAATTATGATACTGAGTAACAGAGTTTATCATATTTTCCTCCACTGGTCGGTCCACAAAAATTTTCTGTCCTCTGCCAGTCTCAACTCACTTTTCTGGATTATGATCATCCATAAAAATCTCAATTGGAGTGTATCTGCTCTTTACTCTCTAAATCCACTACCTACCATATAAATGTCTATCATGCAAGAAAGAATAGGAGAAAATGTTCTTCAATATACTTAAATTCATCACACATTAGAGTTCAGCCTTTTACAGCTAGTTTATACTCTATCAGCCTTATGTTATTGGCATTTGAAAATGAAAACCACCATAATCGGTGAACAATTTCTGTTTCTAGTCCACTATAAGTCTTTCACCCGAATAACATTCTAAAAAAAATCATCAGTGTCAGGTCTTAAACTGCCAATTCCCTGAAATCTTTAGCTCATCATTATTTATATTAAAGTTTGAATGTGTTTACTTTCATTTCTTGTCTTTCAACACTGTTTGACAGTCCTCAGTTTTACTTGCGACCATATTTGGGGTCAATGGCTATGGCCAAAAACCATGAAAAGTTTTGACGTTGGAGGTTGAAGATTAGACTGAGCGCTTGATGTTGTTATGATCAAAAGCGGCTATTGGGGGTGGCAAGAGGGGCAACCGCCCTAGGCCACGCACCTAAGGGGGCCCCACTTTTGAGGTCCGCGTGTCCTATTTGAGCGGATTTGTCAAGTTATATTCTCCAATATAGATCAACCATGTCTCAAGACAGGCTTTGAGGTCTGGCGATGCTATCTACAGAAAAAGACATTGCATCCAGATTAGACTACAAAGATGTCATCAACAACTTTTCCAATTGGAAGGCAACAAAAGTGGATTTTTGTCTCTGAACCTAGAAACTGGTATTTCATGATGATACCTCTACATTAATTTCACACTTCCTGTCGAAACACTGAAATTCACATTTCATTTGTAGGCCATAAACGTGAACGAATATTAATGCACAAAAACATGTATTGCTAATGATAACCGGCTGACATGATATCAATGTGAGTTATGACTAAGACATCCTGCATATCAAGACTCAAGAGTATACTTGCAATTTGGGTACTTTTCTAGAAAAGGCCCTGCTAATTTCCACATGACACCGCATTGCATTTCGCACTGTTGTGGTATTGTCATGAATTATGAATTGCACTTTTTTAATAGATTATCTACTCTATATATATAAAATCCTAAGCCTAAAAGTGCGATGATTTTGTGCAACAATTTTATGTGTTTTTATGTCACGTTTTCTGTCACGCTTTGAATCAGGCTTATTTTAAAACCTACATATGTATGTTTGGTATCATTCTTTCCAGAATTTATCGAACTTTAATGTGATGTTGTTAGATTTTCAGATTCTTATTTCATTTTTAAATTATAAACTAAAAAATATCAAGAACATTTTTGTGAGATGAGACTTAACCAAGAGTGCCAAGAGATTTAATCACGCCCGGGGCCGGAAATAAAGGACAAAGAGTAGTACAGCTGCTATTCAGGCTTTTAAACGTTCAAAGCACCGCGAAAGATGCAGATCATGCGACACGGCAGCAGCAGCAAGCCAGCAGAAGATCGACCAAAGAGGACATAAAAAAAAACAATTGTATTTGTTTCCCATTGCATCACAGTTTAAGAGGGGGTTTTGGAGAAGCGACCATGGTGCGTTCAGTCCCCCTCTTCACAACGCGAGTGGCAGACTGGCTGCAACTGGGGGCTGGGCGCCAAAGACGCCAGGGGGGCTGGCCCCCCAGTATCATTATATTTTGATAAAGCCTGCGTGCTATCTTGCAAAAATTTAGCTGAATACTGTAATGAGAAAATCCGCTGTATGTTAACATTATTTTTATTAAATTCGTCCGCAAGTTTATACAGTCCATACATACAGGTAACGGCGTTTGACGTAACCGGCCCCACATGGGGTTGGTCAGCCCTAGGCCCCACACACCCCTAAGGCCGCCTCTGGTTATGATCTTTTATGTATGTAAACCTGATTGTTTTCTTTTGCATTGACATTTGTAATAAAAGCAAATCATCACAAATAATAACTGTCTGTAACCTATGCCTGCTGTGAAAAGAAAAATGGTTACAAATGACATGTCATTGCTTTTAAGTGTTTCAAAAAAGTATATACACCATGTATCTCAATATTACTGAAATATATGGAAACAGACTGATAGTATTTATAATGGTAAATGTCAAATTGTTCAGTGTAAAAGAAAATGGGGCCATCACAATTAACTTTTGAGCAATTAAATGGATTCTTAAGTGCTACTAGAAAACATTTTTCTGTAATAAGAATGGAGGATGAAGGCATGTGAAGTATTTAGTTAATCACCTGGCTTATTATTGTGAGATTTCTACTTAAGCCATACCCCTAAACAATAGTGTGCATGATACAAAGTCAAGAAAACAGCTGGAGGCACAATATGGAATGAGCTTGTGGCTCCATTTCTACACAGATAGTGCTAAATGTATGTCATGCTGTTCCATAAAATGGCCAAAAATGCACTACCACTGCTGGTGAACATTTTGAGACTTACTACACAAACTTCAGACACTTGTCATTTTTTTTGTTTTTTATTAAACTCCATTGTTCTAGAACACTTTACTAAACAGTGATATTTTGTGAAAATGTATTACATAATGCAATGCGGATTCCTGCCCCATGCCTGATGATGCCAGGTTCTAGCCACCCTACAGTTTCGATTTGGATTAAGTACTTTTGCTGATATAGTTTTTATTTAATGAACAACAATATGCATCATTAAGGTATTGCTGAACTTAAATCCACCATTAAACATAATGCAGAATATCCAGCAAGGACAATTTTTTTCTTTTGGAGAAGGAGAGGAGAGGTTAGGAGCACGTGCTGATACAGTACATTGCCACACCCAGCAGATGACAAACCAACTCAGGATCCCAGATTAGGACCCGATTGTAGCCATGTAACAGGTGACACCTCAGCACACTAGTTCAAATGGAATGGAACCAGTATGATTTCTTTTGGACTAAATGGAATTTGGTTAAGATTGCTGCCTAGTTTTTTCAAAGAGTGGGAGATCAAAAGGGTCATGTACTGTAAATGGAATGCCCAGATATAAATGGAGTAAAGGCTTACGCATGTGGGGGAACTAGAGAACAATGCTGCAAATCTAAATAATATTAATCTCTAAAAAAGAAAGTAGGAAAGAAGGTAGACATCTCCTGCTTTTATAAAAAGTTTCCTGCTCTTGATTTTGGCAAAATACCAGAAATGCTTGCCTTTTTCTTTTTGTTCATTAAAGTAAGCAAAGTGATTGCTGTAATGCAAGCATCCTGTTACCCCAATTACACTGGTATATTATTAAACGAGAAAGAACTTAAAGCCATATGTCATGATTTTACCTAATGATTCACAAAATTATTGAATTGTCACTGAAAATGCATTCATTCTGTTTTATTTTTTCAGGTAACTTAAAACCTGATGTTGTGCATCTGGGGACCACCTTCCAGTGTTTTTCGTTGGTATTGGCATTTGGAAAAACAAACAAATCATAAAAAATAATAACTGTCTCTAAACTATGCCTGCTGTGAAAAGAAAAATGGTTACAAATGACATGTCATTGCTTTGAAGTGTTTCATACACATTTTATTCCTGGCTTTGGTGAGGTAAGCAGTTCCACCCCAAGACATGAGGGAGGCGTTGCCACTAACATTGACTTCTCCTTCCTCCTCCACAGTAAAGAAAGACAACTGACCCCACCCAACTGCCCCAAGAAACTTCCACCCCTTTCAGCCTTCTCAGCCCTACAAAGCCCCAGAAGTGGCATCAGATACTGAACTAACAGTAGTGAACGATAGAACTCCTGAATGCCTACCCGAGTGATAAATGCCTTTGAATATTGTTTTTTGTTTGAGCCATTTGTCAGCTGTATTTTTGTTTTGATTAAAAGGCATTACCAGAGTAGTACCCCAACCTTTCTTTGTGTCCTCAATTTGTCTGCTTATACGGCCTCACTTTCACTGAACAGAGCAAGCAAAGACTGTTCATAAAAGGCAAAGCCATTCACATACTAAGATAAAAAAAATCTTTTACATTGTGAAAATGTCACAAAATGAAAAAATGGTCTAGTGCAGGGGTGCCCAATGCGTCGATCACGATCCACTGGTAGATTGGAAAGGTAGCACAGGTAGATTGCATTACATTCAAAAAAAAAATTTTTTTAACGTTAGTCTATCATATATCGTCCCTATGGCATTTGCCACGTGATTGACATACAGGGCAGCCAGTCTGAGATCTCTTTTCTTCTAACACACTGGTCATCCCGCACGCACGGTCAAACGCACGAGCTACTGCAAAACTCTGGTTATCTAAGTGATCTAGTTAGCCTTCCAATTTATATCAACTAAAGAAGGGATTTAAAAAAAAAATTGTTGTTTATAGGCTGGATGTGGAATTGGAAGAGAATTTTTTTCTCTCACAATGTCACAATCAAAGTGCGTTTGTCTGATCTGTCAATCTATCATTGCTATTCCAAAGAAGGAAAATGTGGAAAGGCACTTCTGAACTGTTCATAAAAACTACGAAACTAACTTCCCTCCGAAAAGCGATCTGAGAAAGAGAAAGGAGAGGGAACTAAAACTGCAGTTAATCGGACAGCCGTCATTTTTCACTTCGCTGAATTCAAAAGCAAAGGCAGACACACCGAAGCATCGTTCCGGTTGAGTCACTCGATCTTTAAGCATAAGAAGTCCTTCCAAGATGGAGAAATGATAAAAAGAGGCCTTCATTGAGACAGATGGCTAGGGATAAATTCCTGCTGAGATTTGAAGACCCCTGGCCGGAGAAAAAGGAGTTTCTCCTTGTCATTAAACATGCAGAATACAAGCAACTTAATAATGATCAATGGCTGCTAGACTTGGCATTTTTTTCCAATCTGACCAACATGTTGAATGAGCTTAATTTACAGCTGGAAGGAAAAGAGAAAACCATGGTCAATATGATTAGCTCAGTTAATGCTTTCAAAAGAAAAATGCAACATCTGTCCTCAAAGCTGCAGCGCCTTGATTTGGGGAACATCCAAAACCTTGCATCAGAGCTGGAGATGCAACTTGACAGCATACGCTACACAGCAGATTGAAAATTGTCTGTCAGACTTTATCTAATGGAAAAAAGTAACGATACGAGTGTTGCCCAATGTAGCGGAGTAAGAGTAGCATTTCTTCTTCACAAATGTACTCAAGTAAAAGTAGATGTAACACAGTAAATATAACTCGTTACTACCCACCTCTGATACTCTCTCTCTCTCTCTCTCTCTATTTATACATTTATATATATATATATATATATATATATATATAGGAATACACTATATATATAAGGAATACACTGACCAGAAAGTCTGGAAAACCACAGAAGACAACTGTGCTGGACGATTGCAGAATTCTGTCATTGGTGAATAAGAACCCCTTCACAACATTAAGCCCAACCATGAACACTCTACAGGAGGTAGACCAATCATTGCCAAAGTTAACAATCAACAGAAGACTTTACAAAGGTGCAAACCACTGGTAAACTTCCATCATAGGAAGGAGAGATTAGACTTTACCACAAAACGTTTTTTGAAAGCCTGTCCAGTTTTGGAACAGTTTTCTTTTGACAAAGGAAACTAAGATCAATATATACCACAATGTTGGAAAGAGAAGAGTGTGGAGAAAAGAGGAAATGGCTCATGATCTGATGAATACCACATCATCTATGAAATAGGGCGGAGGCAGTTTTATGGCATAATCAAGCATGGCTGCAATTGGAAGTCAGTCAACAGTGTTCATTGATGATATGACTGCTGGCAGAAGTAGCAGAATGAATTCTTACATTTACAGAGCTATTCTATCTGCTCCAATTCAGCCAAATGCTGCAAAACTGATAGGATGATGTTTTACAGTACAGATGAACAAAGGGCCAAAACATACTGTGAAAGCAGATCAAGTGCTTTTCAAAGAAAAACAAGTAGAATATTCTTCAATGGCCAAGTTAGTCAACTGACCTCAGCCCAATTGGACATGCATTTCTCATGCTGAAGACAAAACTGATGGAAGAAAGCCCAACGAACAAGCAGCAACTGAAGACAGCTACAGTAAATGACAGGCAAGGCAGTGGAAACCCATCAAATGGAAATGGCTATGGGTTCCAGACTTCAGGCAGTCATTGACTACAAAGGAGTTTCAACCAAATATTGCAAATGGCTATTATATTTATGATTATGTTAGTTTGTCCAGATACTTTTGAGCCCCTGAATACAGGGGAAACGTGTAAAACAGCTCATAAAATATTTTAGTTAAACTCCTTTAATTAAAGCTGAAAGTCTATATTTCATTCACATCTTGATTGCTTTGTTTCAAATCCATTGTAGTGGTGTACAGAGCTAAAATAATTAAAATCGTGTCACTGTCCAAATACCTATGGACCGGACTGTACTATCTTGCCTATATATGTTTTATTCTGGTCATTTAGAATGTGCAAGGCTGACCTGCACATAGGACAACAGTCATCATTTTTTTTTACCCAGCATGGACAAGGAAAGAGTTACTGATTCAACTATTTTGAATTAACAACAACTTTATTAAACAAAAACTGGAACTATCAGAACTGCAACACCTTCCACAATAAATTCAACATAATTATATTTTACAAAGCATAAATTATAGCGACACATATTAGCAGTTTTGAGTATTAGAGGTAACACACGTTACACACTCAGATATCTTTTTAAAGTAATGAGTAACCTAGAGCAATACTTATTTTATTGAAGTAAAAATACCTGTGTAACTTAAACAAAAACAGATATGTGGGACTGTGTTACTATTTTAGCTCATTAATGACACTCCAAAAAAAATATTACTGCATTATTTGGTGTGTTTATTCAGAACATTGGGCACACTGGCCATCTGGAGACAGCTAGTGAGGATGAGGTTAAGCATGTGGGTAGTGTACAATCAAGTAAAAAGAAATTAATACAAGTTATAAGTATACATTTAATCCTGCATGTGCTGAGGAGTAAACTTAATCAGCCCAGTTTAGTGTCACAGCAAGCCAGTGATCATTGCAGCACCACTGGGTCTCAGGCAAGAAGAAAACATGGTGGACAGTACGACAATCCTTTGCAGGGCTCAATCGCACAGCCAATTTAGAAAAGAGTGCAATTCTGTGAGAGAAACCTATAAATGCTTCAGTGTAGCTTTCATCCAGGTATTTGCTATTGATATGTTGAATATCAATAGCAAATACCTGGATGAAAGCTAAACTGAAGCATTTGCTATTGATATGTGATCGGGGGCGCAGCAGCTAGTGGTCTTACCGAGAATCTTCAGGGAATCCTGTTGGGATGGAATATGTGGATGAAAGTTATTTACTTCACACCATGTGAAGAATTAAATATATTTATAAAACACAAAAAAATTATCAAATATGCTGTGCTTATGGTCAGTTTCATGAAAGTTCATATATTGGTTAGGATTTAAAAACATGCTGGCCAGTGAAATGTGCAGCTTTTCATAAAGAAAAAGTAAGTTAAAAGCAATGCATTGTTTGTAACATATTCCATTTTATAATAAACTAGGTAATATATTTACTTACTTTTTGTAAGTAATAAAACTAAGTTACTTTTAAAAGTAATGTTCCTCAACACCACTTATAATAGAAGAGCAATAATGAACAATCAAAATAAATGTATGCGTGTTCCAGAACCAAAAAAAAGTTTAATAATTTTTGAAAAAAAATATCTATAATCCCTATTTTTGATATCTGAAAATATGTGACAAACTTATCAGATTGACAAAAGTCCGCAAAGGGAGAAAAAGTCCCTACAGGCAGTTTTTTTTTTCATGATATTATGGTCTGATTCAAAGGAAATCACTCAAGTAGAGGTTAACAAAACACCACAGAGAGAGAGGCATGTCAAATTAGCAGCTTCGTAAATCTCCTGGTAATTGTCAGTCTAATTAAAAAATTGCTAATTATAATGTTTGTAACTTCAAATAACTGCTCAGCTATAAAGTTCTAGCTGGCAGGTGTAAACAAGGCACGGAACGGTGGAAAAGGAAAATCAATCGACATCTGTTAATTTATCACAGGCAGTATACTAAATTGAAAAATGGATTGCCTAATGTGCTGCAAATCTGCATTACGATAAAAACAGCAATACATTTGAGCACCCGCTTAATAAACAGTAATGACCATTTTAGAGGGGTAGCCACAGGGACAATTTTGCCAATCAGAATCAAATTGCTGGCTGGCTGAGGGAAACTACAGAAGGTCTGGTCTATGTGCTGCAAATTAGTGCCTGTGCTAATAACCCAGGAAACTAACTAGGCTAACATAAAGGATCAGAGTTCTTGGTTATGATTTTTATTTAAGACATTGCTGGCCCAAGTAAGCTCAAAATTGTGCATTTTGATTCAGCTAAACTTGAATTGTATAGAAGAGCTCATCCGGCTCATGCTCCATCACTCACTCGTCAGTTTCACTGCTCTCACTGCACCCATGGCTTGTTATCACAGTCACTTCAGTGAGCTGCTACATTGAAAATCTGTACCACAGTAAATAATTTTATTAACAACAATTATCACATTCATGAGGATCCTGGTATTAATTACCTTATATACGCAAGTAAGTAGGTGTAAAATAATAAATTACTGACACTTTACATCTGAAGATAAAAGTACACAGAAAGATCTATCTAAACCATTTTATTCATTATATTTGACTCAATAAACACCATCCATCACTGAACACAGACTGCTAAGCATTAAAATAAGATAAAAAAGTGCATAAATAATTAAACATACACACAGCATGTACATTACAAGTAAAGTCAAATACGGCTCATAATGCTGAAATAAAACATTTGCACGTTTTAGTCATAAGGCAATAAAAAAGCTAAATTAAGTGCCAGTGGGAATCATGGCAAGCAAAAAAAGGTTAAAGCCCTCCATTAGCCAGCACAGGCATACAGAACCCTCCAGGGAGAGATAATCCTATTATGTAAGGGAATGTGGTTTAGGACTAGGCTGCATGCCACAAATCTTTTGGCCCAATCGTCACCACCGAGTCACTGTGCATCATTGAGTATGGCATTGAAGATGTGAGTGTTGCAATTGTAGTAGTTGTTAAAAGTTGAACCAGTGAAATTTGTACGTCATACTGGATGTAAGCATGAACAAAATAATATAAACATGTAATGCAGTCCTTCATATTAGACATACAGTAAGTACTTGGTAGGAACTGATGTTTGTTGAGTCCTCACATTTTGTCCAATATTCGGAGTATTACTGGATATGTGAACTAAGCTGTAACTCAAACAGCAATAATCAGGTAGGGAGTACTAGGCCCTGATGTAAAAATGTGACTGACAGCTCAAGGAAATTAATGTGGGGCAAGCCATTAATTGTTTTCACAGCCAAAGTATAATGATGGTTTTATTTTTCTGATAGGCAAAAATACAGGGTGACACAGAAAAACGGGAACTTTTGAAAAACCCAATAAAAATTGAAGAACTCCAACAAAAAAACATTATTGACAGCAATTGAACCACTACAACTTGCCTTTTAAGAGACAGTAATCCAAATTATCAATGTCTGAAAATTACGTCCTGTAGATGGAGTCCTCCTGTACGTATGCATTCTTCCAATCTGCTGTTGAGGTTCCCCATTGATCGCTGCAAAATCTCAGCTGGGATACCACGAATTTCGTCTTGAATTCTTTGTTTCAATACATTCAGTGTCCTTGGCCGAGTCGTGTAGACCCGACTCTTAAGGCAGCCCCACAAGAAAAAATCACAAACGGACAATTCCGGTGATCTTGAGGGCCAGGGAATGTCACCAAATCTTGAGATGACACAGTTACTGAACAATTCTCACACAGCTGCCATTGATTGCCTTGCAATTGATTACTAAATTACTAAATGGAGAGATTTTTTACAGCTCAAGGTCCCTGTTCCGCAGTGCTGCCAACTGTACATGGCTGCCACTACGCATTTCAAAAGTTCCCGTTTTTCTGTGTCACCCTGTATATTTCTTCTCTACCATTTCTGAGACTACACACCAAAAGTTTAGTTATCTTAGATTCTACAAGTGGGGTTTTACTGATAAAAACAGAGTTTTTAGATGGATACTATTGTGAACACCGGGGTTATTTAGTGGTACTACTTAATAAGAAATCAGAGCTTAACTTTTGTAGTTCTAATTAATCTTCTACCACTTGTCTGTGCAATGATATAGCTACTCAGTTATATTTCAGGTAGTTGGGAATGTATGCCTATATCATTAGCTTTGGCCTTAAATGATATGCTCAGTATTTCTAACATCTAAAGTCTTATTTGGATGGGGTTAGTTTTAAACCGGGAGGTGGGTTATAGTAATTATTACCAGAGGACCTGTGTAATTTGAATGGGTTTAGATTTACCACAGGAGGTGAGTCGGTCGGTGCTTGAAGTGGACCGATATGCACTGGTACTCAGTAAAGAATTTCCACATTCTTGCCTTATGAGTAGCAGTAGTTAACTTATGTGTACTACAGTTCAGACTGCTTTAACAAGCCATATATATAAGGAGTATTCATGTCTTTTTACTGTAACGTGAACGCAGAGTCTATAAAAAGTTAAGGAGTGATTTTGATGAGACTAAATTTACATCGGTCCTCCAGTAATAATTACATTATCCCATGTCTTGGTGTAAGGTATAATAATATCTCTGTTCGCACATCCAAGGGGAACCTCCACCACCCACGTTTCGATACAAATTGTGCATATCAATGTACCTCCCCATTAACATCCCCTCACCCTCCAACAATGTTATTTAGTATATACAACAAGGAGTATCAGGCACTGGGCAAAGAAATTATTGCCAGAGAACCTCTGTAATTTTAGTACCATCTGAATCACTTTAATGCAAAATTTTACTGATAAGTCAATTTGCACTGGACTAGATTAACCTGGGTGATTTTTTACAGATATTTTATAGACAGAAAAAGATGCCATACTGAGATGTGAATGCACAGTCCATAAAAGGTTAAGAAGCAATTCAAACTGTACTAAGATTACAGAGATCCTCCGGTAATAATTTCTTTACTCCACATTCTGGTGTAAAGTTAATCTGGTCCGAATAATTTGTCATTGGGAATTGTGTCTTTAAGTAAAGTTTTTTTTAAATGTCTTACAAAATAGTAGATCTGTTCTTGTGGATTCAAAATAGTGTATAAAGGGCACCAATCCAAATGTGAAAGCAAAATCCCTTTCAAATAACAATATGGCAAATATTGAGTCCAGTCTCAATGTAATTTTTAAGAAAAAGGTATTTTTGTTAGATTCTGGATTCTTCTTATATAATACGCTACCGTGGCTGTCCATTTGTCTCTCCAGGATTTTAAATCACCGGTAGCTTGTAAACCTTTTGACCTATTGACCTGAAATTTGGTACACATATACTACGTGACGTCTACTGTCCGCTTTCGGGGTGATGATTTTTATTACTCTTTTTATTTTTATTTTATTGTAGAACTAGCAAAATACCCGTGCTTCACAGCGGAGAAGTAGTGTGTTAAAGAAGTTATGAAAAAGAAAAGGAACCATTTTAAAAATAACGTAACATGATTGTCAATGTAATTGTTTTGTCACTATTATGAGTGTTGCTGTCATCAAGGATTTGATTATCATTATTTCTTTCAATCAGGTTCGTATTGGAAGGACGTGTTGTGTTCAAGTTACATTCCGTGTTTGTCAACCGTTGTAAAGATAACAGGTTTCATTCATTGAAGTGTTCACTAACCAAACTGGTACTCATGAATCTAAGATGTTTAACAGGCATTCCCGTTATTAAGTTGTGGATTTGCCTGTGAATATTTAGTGGCAGCGTGTCTATGAACTTGTGGAATTGCCTGCAAGTATTTAGCGGCAGCATCTCTATGAACTTGTGGATTTTCCTGCGAGTATTTAGCGACAGCGTCTCTATGAACTTGTAGATTTGGCTGCGAGTATTTAGCGGCAGTCTCTCTATTATGTTGTGGATTTGCCTGCGAGTATTTAGCGGTAGCATGTCTATGAAATTGTGGATTTGCCTGCGAGTATTTAGTGACTGCATCTCTATTAACTTGTGGATTTGCCTGTGAGTATTTAGCGACAGCGTGTCTATTAACTTGTGGATTTTTCTCCGAGTATTTGGCAGCAGCGTCACGAAGTTGTTTCCATCTAGCTGCATCAGAAAATGTACCACGAAGTCTGACATGCCTCCTTTTTACTGTTTTCTCACAGCTTGGATTGCTGCTGTCATAATCGGTTTGAGTTTCATGGTTTGTTTCAATTACGTTAGTATTTGCAGGACTTGTGTTGAAGTGACATTCAGCATCTGTCAAGCGTTGTAAGCATACAACCGGCTTCATCGATAACTTCGCATCCAGCTTTTGAGAGTTGAAACATTCATAAACATCAAAGTGTCCACTACTCAAATTCTCACCTGTGAATCTAATTTGTTAAAGAGGCATTGGCGGTTCTCCAAAGGTGTAAAATATTTGGCCATTTCGGTACACTTGAAAGCGACAACCGAACAATTCAGCGGCAGCCATCAACTCACATGCAGAAGCATAGGTGAAGGGCTTAAGCATTTCACTCTTATAGTGCTCCTGTGTAGTATAATTATCTCCTGTACCATCATCAGACCACACATTGAACCTGTCCCAGTCATTCAATACATAAGACACAATGTTCCTCCGGATATCACGAGTGAGCCTCCAATATGTAAAATAGAGAATGTAAATGGCAGGCGGCATCTCCGGGTATGGAAACCACTCGGTAAGTGACAGTTCTTTGATCGATGGTGATCACCTCGATAGACATGTTAATGGGGGTACGGTTGGAACAGTAAAAGAAATGGGTACCTGAACAATGTAAAGTAAGTCTAAAATAACTACACAATTACTATAAGCGTAATAAACGAACAATAAAACAGCAGAGAAGTCGTGGATTAAATAAAAAGGCTGTAGTTACCAGCACAATAAAACAGCAGAGAAGCCATGGATTAAATAAAAAGGCTGCAGTTATCAGCAAGGAGACATGAATACCGTGGCGAAGCAAGAAAGGGAATGAAGAGACCGGAGGGACGGACGGCCTTATATGGGCAGGCAGCCAATTACGTGGGAGACGTGGGGATAGGGGACGCAATATAGGCAGGCAGCCAACTACATGGGAGGCGTGGGGATGGGGGACGCAACTCCGCCTCACACAACGACCAAGCTGCAGGCTATGGATGTATATATGTACGTAAGTAGGATTCAGTTATGACTGTTACGCATAGAATTTTCGAAATGAAACCTGCTTAACTTTTGTAAGTAACCTGTAAGGAATGAGCCTGCTAAATTTCAGCCTTCTACCTACACGGGAAGTTGGAGAATTAGTGATGAGTGAGTCAGTGAGTCAGTGAGTCCGTAAGGGCTTTGCCTTTTATTAGTATAGATCAAACTCTCAGCAGCTGGCGGCCGGACGGCCGTGCAGCTCATGCATATGGGCACCGTTCTCATCCCTTCCACCTTCACTTCCCCTACCTCTTCATATCTTAAATCATTCTTGAGGCAAATTTAACACTTAAGTACCAGCTTAAGTGAAAAATAAAGAAAAATGTACTAAGTAATTGCAACACAAACACTGACTTTATCAGTTTTAATGCGAAAAGATGCCGATGGAAGAAGAGAAGAAGCGGTGCACTAGAGTGGAGAAAATGAGCTGCTCACGAAGCAGCAAGCTCATCAACCTCTGAGCAAACGAATGCTAAACGTACAGAGAAAGAGTAGGAAAACTGTAAGTCAGGTGTATTCACTGCACGTTATCGTGCAGTCTGCCGTTACTATTTTTAAAATATTTTCCTGTCTCCCTACATGACAACATTTCCTCCCCATAGTGCGGTTTATTGTAGCTCGTTTCATGAATGCTGCATATTCCATTGTTCTTATGAGAGAATTTGAGTATTTAGAATAAAACTGCTCTGAGAATTGGGACAAATAACCTGCCCTTTTATACCAGGGACATATCCCACTATAAAGAAGCAAAAAGGCAACCTCATGCTAAACAGCTTCAGACAAGTGTACTATTTTACTTATTTATTTACATGAATATCTTTACCCTCGATAACCACTATGAACAGATATATATAGTGACAATAATCTGAGATAAAATGTATTACTTTCAATTTCTTTTTGTCATCACAAACACAGTTCAGACTCACAGAAAACATATTTGCTGAAATTGAAAATTTTGCCACTTCAAAGTGGAAGCACAGGCTTTTGTTTGGGGCCTCGTAGACCCCATTTTAAACCACAAAGACAGACACAGTTTTTTTTTAGTTTATAAAAATACTTCACTCAAGAACACAGTTTCCTGTGGTAAATTGCCATGATTGCCATGATTGTGAAAATAAAACTTTGACTTGGAAAACTATAAACATTACCCTTCAAGCCTTGAACAAATTATGGGTGTAATGTCAGTCATGCACATACTGTAAGAATTTTGGCCAATCTAAAGTCACCGACCAACCTATTATCTACCATATTTCGACTAGTCAAAAGTATGATACCTCTGCCAAAAGTGTACATTACATTATAAGCAATTTCTACTGGAAAAAACATAGAAAATGTAGGGGAAAAAAGAACTAGGACAGAAAGTAACTATGGGCATTCAGCTATGTGACAGAAATGGTCTGTTTCCCTCTAGAGTTACCAGTCCTCATAATGAAGGCTGACTGTCAGAAAAGAATACACTATGGAATCGTACATTTCCTAAATGATTCAATAAATCAGACATTTGTTTACAAGTAAGTGGTTTAATTATCACAAATGCCCACACACAGAGAACTATCATAATACTTTACATACACTAAACATCTTGTACATACACACTAACAATTTTCTTTCTGGCTAACAAGTTCTAGAACTTAGTATAATATAGCCAGGGTCTCAGTCCTTGCTCAAGTGTGTTTTTGCTTTCTTTAATCTTTTTTTTATTCTTTGTTTCCTAAACATTATTGGCTACAGTATATTCTTTCTTTCTTATTTATACGTCCTTTAATCAATATTTTGTTTAAATTATTGTTCAGTAATACAAGCATTTCATTTTGATATGTGCCATGCATAAAACAGAAAACCTCAGGGGGGCAGACTTTGCAGCTGGGGGGCTGCTCTTTGGCCTTAAAATTGGCTGTGTGATGTCAGTATTTCGCTAAGATACTGACTATGGTTTATGTCTGTTTTCCTTATTGAAAGTGTTTCTTCTGACTACTCTTTAATTATTATTTTTGTTAAAGGATTTTGATCGTGTTATTTGATTTCAATTACTGGATTACAGATTGAATATTCATGCCTTAGGTTTGCCATTTTTGTCCTACTTTTCTTCTTTTGCTGTTACTGTGTATTTTTATCATTTTGTAATACATTCTTTCACTGAATAAACTTTGTTTTCATCATTTTGGGCCAAGGGGTTCTAATTGTTCCTCTCAAGCGATACATTTCTGTTTGGTTCTTCTTGGCTTGGGATGGCTATGAAGTCTGCTTCTTGTGTTTACAGGCAGTCTGGTTTTGCTTCTTGACTGTAAATGGTGCCTTATAGACTAATTTTTTTAAATAAAGCCTGTTTTTGAGTTTTTGTAAGCCAGAAGTGTCAACATTTAGTCCATAGACCACCCATCCTGACTATTCGGCAAGGATGGGTAAAGCTGTACCTGTTTTTTTGTCATATTCTGACTCATTAGTATATTTACTGACTTAAATTCACTGAGTTACATATGGAAGAATTTTTTTTTGCTGCACTGAAAAAAATGTGGTGTACTACATATCTGCAAAAGGGTGTCATAAAGTCTGAATCAACTTCACACCCTTTTTGTAGTCAATAAATCTTAATTATTGAGTGCTAGGGAAGTTCCTTCTTTCTTGTTAATTGTAAACTGTAATGAGAATTCATTGTGAAGAAAGAAGCATTGCCTAAGCTAAATGTACTGCTCTGCCTGCCTGCACATTCACAACACCAGTTCCACCTTGCTCTGCTCATTTGAGGTAAGAGATAACTCCATCTGTGCTTACTTTCCCCAAGTCTGTAAGCCAACCCAAGAAAGGATCCTTCCACATGCTTGCCAGAGGACACATATCCAGTCCAAAGCAGCAGCAGAGAATCCAAAATGCTTGTAGGTAAGTATTCCCAAAGCGTTATCATATGTATTCAATCAAACAGTGTAGGATATACAGAGACAAACAGTGAAACATGAGATTTCTGCATCCTGTGAGTGGAGCCTGATGCATTTATGACACGTATTTCTAACAAGAAAGAAAGACGCAAATAATGTGTGGGATGTGATCACTGTAATGCTCTTGAGGACATTTTGGGGGGGATTTTTCAATTATTCCTGCTGAAAATTAAAAACATATTTATGGACAAGGAAGCACTAAACAAGACCAAGCAGTACATTCACAAAGAATTTGACAGATTACACAGCCTTCAAAGTACAGCTGCCAATATAAAGATTGATAAACTGCATGACCACTGACCTCTCAGCTGGCCAGAGTTTTTTTTTTTGAGTTTGTCAGTTTTATTAAAAGCTTTAAAATTAAACTCCTTAGAACACATTTCTGTGGTGAAGTCCACAGCCTTGTAATACCAAACTCAGTGCGCACTCATTTCGCATTTCATGTGTCAATTTACATGCATCATGACCTTGTGGTTAAAGCGCTGTCATTTAAATCAAAGGGCTGCTGGTTTCAGTTCCTGCCTCTGACACACTGTGACCCTGACCAAGTCGCTTAATGTGTCTGTGCTTTAGATGGAAAAAAAAATGTAAATTAATTATACTTCCTATATCCATGTGTTTGTAAAGGTCTTTTCAGATTAAATTTATTTTGTATAAAGCCTACCTATAGTAAAGTAAGACTGTTTTGCTTTGTCATTTGAGAATTCTTTCCCTAATCCTGTCCATTAAAATACAGGGCAAAAGATAAACTTTTTTCAGCTGCTAAAGTTGTACTTCACTTGGAACACCTAAGGTTTACCTCTGCCTTAGCTTTGCTACTTAGATGTTACAGTTTTACTGTTGTCACACACGTGCGATTGGGAGACAGCTGAAGGGCCTAAATGATAGCAATTCCACGCAAGACCAGGGGGCAGTGGGGTGCGCTGACTGTCTCTCTCAATCTCTTGCAGACCATCCATGGGAAATCCTGCAGACTACCAGCGCCACTGTTGACATCACTTCCATTTGGTCCGGTGCCAATGTTGACGTCACTTACAGTCCCGACGACGCCACTTTTTTGGTTCCGGCACCAATGATGACATCAAATTCCTGCCCCGGGCCCGATTATGACCTTCGCTTCCAGTCCTGAATGACGTCACTTCCGGTTCTGCCCAGATGACCTCATTTCCTTGACTGGCCTTTAAATCCGCCATCTTGTCTCAATAACAATAACAAAACAGTTCTGTTTTGGACTTGCATCTGTGAACATCTCTGTTCAATTTAAACCTCATTTTTCTGCCCTTGAACAATATACGGGTGGCTGCCCCAAACCTTCATGATGTCTAAGACTCATTCTTCTGACACTGTATTATATTTCATCTCCCCTTACCCTATACTACAGTGCCCATAAAAAGTATATACCTTCTTGGAAGTTTTCATTTTTTATTGCTATACAGCACTGAATCACAGAGGATTTCATTTGACTTCATTTAGCAATGATAAACATATAAAAAAATATTTAAAGTTTAAGTGAAAAAAACAGATCCCTGCAAAATGGTCTAAATGAATTAAAATATGAAACACAAATTCATTAATCGCATAAGTATTCACCCATTAAAATGACACACATAAATCGTGAGTGACGCGTCTACTGTGGATTCCGGAATATAAGCCGAGAATTTCGTCCTAGATTTTTGGCTTGGAGTTTGGGGGTCGGCTTATACAATGAGTATCGTTTCAAATTCAAGATTTCCAGAGCAATGCTGGTTTCGCCGATGAATACGGAAGTAATTAATGATGAAACCACAGCGCCATCTTTCAGATGAAGAAGTAACTTTGCATGCCGGTACTTTAAATTAAATAAAGAATTTATTCAAAAAAGTGTTTTAGTTGTTGATTTTATTAATAAAATTTATAATAAATTATCGGGAAGTTTAAAATAAAATACCGTTGTTTTGATTTACGACCAACATCTTGCGTTACGACCCGAATGCGGTCACGTGTATCCGCTTGCGCAATTGTAAACAAACAACCGAGAGCGTTAGTAAGCATCAGTCAGAGCCCAGATACATGTGTTTGTGGATGTAATTTCGGTCATTGCAGTGATTTACCTATATATATAATTCACTAAGACCATGCAAGACACATAATTGCTAAGGAAGGAAGAGAAGGTAACGAAAGCGATCACAATTGAAACGATGATGGAAATTGTGTGGAAATATGAGAGTGCTGTTCGTGTGACCAATCTCGCTAATATGTACAGCATGTCAAAATCCACCATCTCAACAATTTTACAAAGAAAAGATTTGCATAAGGAGGCTCCTTCTAAACAATAACCACCTTCCGTTTCATTCTCCTCCTCCTCCCTTCCTGCAGCCCAAAGATGTCAAATTAAATGGTGAGTACAGTATGAAATTGTGGTTTCTAGAAGAGAATAGAATGCCTTTTTTTGGCACTATACACATGTACAATGAGATTAAAAGCAGCTCCTTCAGTGCAGACATATATGTAGAACACAACAAGTAAATAAACAAATAAACAAATGGTGCAAAAAGATGCAAAGAAGTTGCAAAAAAAAAGTTCTGTATAGGGCTTGTATGGTTGTTTCTTTAGCCTTAGCATAACGCCGGATCTGCGGCCCCGCTTCTGCTTCCTTTCTCTCCTCCATCTGCGTCATCTCCTAGACCCGACAACAATCCACGGAGAGCCCGCTGGTCTCGCTATGTTGTCTGGGATGTTGTGCGTGTGATGAAAAACACTTGAAACAGATGTCTGACTCTGGACACCGATGTCTATAAGGTTCTGATGGGTGTAGTGGATGTTCGCCGAACCGATCGTGCACAAAAAAGCAAAAAAAAAAAAGTACAAAAACAACAAAAAAGTGCACTGAAAAGGAGAGCCCTGAGCCGCTGCGACCATGCGTGCCGCCATGCTCCTAGCTTAATCTAGCCTACTTCTGGTAGGCTAGGCACTTTTTATAACTTTTTGGTTAATACATTAGAAAAATTATTGGTGTTTTGGTAAATTATGCACATTATACAACCCTTTTTTATTATGAAAAGGTTAAGTAAGTGTTGCAGTGGGAGGTTCGGAATGCATATTTCCATTATTTCTTATGGGAAAAATATTCGTGACTTACAACCAACTTGAGTTACAACCAGCCCTCGCGAACGAATTAAGTTCGTAAGTCAAGGGTCCACTGTATTGCGTATTTAAGTTAATCAAATTTATACCGAGTCTCCGGAAATCCTCCAGCTGATGTATCGTATTTGCGTATATAGTTTCAACACAAAGGTTTCATTTTACCAAACTTCTCCGCAATCACTTCCTGGTTTCCATCAAAAATGCCGGCAGTCTCAAATTCTCACCGATAAACATGATAAATATACCTGAAGAGACACTTTTAAGGAAATTTAGAAAATTTTGCTTGGAGAAGGGGGTCGGCTTAAATACCGGTCATCGGTAAATACATGTAATTTAGTAGGTAGAAAAGGGGGTCGGCTTATATACCGAGTTGGCTTATATTCCGGGATCTACGGTAATTGGTTTTAGAAGCCATATAAAAAGTTTAATAAGGATAACCTATCTGTGGTTTCAAATGGTTGTAGTATAAATACACCTGTATGTGGAAGGTCCAACTTGCGGCAAATCAGTATGGTAGCCTAACCTACATGATGAAGATAAAAGAACACACCAAGCAACTCAGTGAAAAAGTGATTGAAAAGCACAAGTCAGGGGATGAAGTCAAGAAAATATTCAAGTCACTGAACATCCTCCATAGTCCAGTTAAATCAGTCATTAAGAAATGGAAAGAGTATGGCAGAGGTAGTAAATTTGCCTGCAACAGGTTGTCCACAAAAACTGAGCAACTGTGCAAGACGAAGACTCTTGAAGAAGACCACCAAGATACCTATGAGAATTCTGAAGAAGTTACAAGCTGCAGTGGGGTGAAGACTGAAGAGACTGTGCAGACCAGAACTGTTGCCCAGGTGCTTCAGCAGTCACAGTTTTATGGGATAGTGGCAAAGAAAGCCACTGTTAATAAAATAAAAACACATTAGAACTCGGCTAGAGTTTGCCAGAAAGCACATGGGAGACTGAAAACAGCTATAAGATGGTGAGACTACAATTAAGCTTTTTGGTCATCAGACTAAACGGCAAGTTTGATATATGCCAAAGTCTGCACATTATCAAAAAAATCACATCCTTACAGTGTAGCATGGTGTTGGCTACATTCAGCTGTAGGGATGCTTCTTTGCAGCAGGCCCTGGGAGACTTGTGAGACTAGAGAATAAAATTAATGCATCAAAATTCTGGGAAACCCAGGAGGAAAACCTGATGCAGTCTGCAAGAAACCTGCATTTTGGGAGAAGATTTGCTTCCCAGAAAGACAATAACCAAAAGCATAAAGCCAAGGTGACACAGGAATGGCTAAAAATTAACAAAGTTAATGTCCTGGAGTGGCTAAGTCAGAGTCCAGATCTCAATCCAATTGAAAATTTGCGGCTGAATTTGAAAAATGCCTGTTCACTCGCAATCTCCATGCAACCTGACAGTATGGTGAAAAATGGCAGGATCCAGATGTGCAAAGTTAATAGAGACCTATGCACACAGACACAAGGCAGGAGTGGCTGCCAAGTGGGTTAAAAACTGACTCAAAGGGAGTAACCAATTAAGCAAGCAATTGTGTTGTGTTTTATATATGTAATCAATTTACACCAATTTGCAGAAATCTGTTTTCACTTTGATATTAGAAACTCATTTTCTGTTGAGCAGTGTCAAAAAATCCTAAATACATCCACTGTAATTCAATGTTGACTCACAATAAAATGTGAAAACTTCCAAAGGTGTAAACAGGCAATGTAAATTCAAAACATTTTATTCAATGGCATTGATAGTTTTGAGGTTTACCCTTAATTCTGCCTCACAAAATAAAGGTTGATTCCTTAAAACCCTTATTCCATATGCTTTCACTATTTCTAGTAATGCTAATCATGCAGAACTTTAAAATTGTATGAACAGAAAAGTAGAAAATTTAACATTTAGTACAAGTATGCTTCTACCCCCAGGAGAAAATCCAATAATATCTCTGAAAAGTTTCTAAAACATAACTTTTTATTTCAAATTATTACCTTATTAAAGTTATGTGAAACAGCCCTGACATTGTGAGAGGTTCACCTGACATCTTTTCCTTTTCTTATTACTTCTAGGGAATCCCATACAAAACATGCTTGCCTCCTGTAAACACAGCTCTGCAATGCCTGAACGGAGTTCAGGTAATTACAATATATTTTGGTGGAGCCCACCCCATTCTTTCACTGTGATAGTCAGGAAGCACAGCCAAAAGTGAAATCTGTAATTTCTTGGCCTTTGTTGCTACTGTTTAAAAGATCGTCGCTCATTTCACTTTAGATTTCCAAACAATAAAGAAATCCACAACACAGCATCTTAAGACAGCTGTGTATGATACATCTAGCTGCTTAAACAGCATGTGAGTAGTGGGCGGTTAAACTTTTATTTTCAATTACAAAACACCAAAATACAACCTTTAATTACTAAATCTGATTTTCATCCCGATTGATGTTATGACAACAGCATGAGGACTGTTCAGCTATAAAAGTGACACCCTACAATGCAGGATCCTGCCTACATTATTTCACTAGCTTCTAGCATTTGAATGCTTTATGGCTCTATAAATAATAAGACTCTAAGGAATAAGACTCTTTCATTTCAGTATACAATTAATTGCAAGAAATACAATTAATTGCAAGAAATTTTTAGGGATCGACAGTGGGCAAATTCAACATGGGAAAGGCAGGGATTTTTTCCAACAGTAAAGCACGCAATTCAAGAAAACAAAGGTTGTGCCTTAAATGCTGCTAAGAAGGTATTCAAAGTAGCTCAGAAATATGACAAAGGAAAAACCACTTCACTGGCAGTAATGATATTTTGGGCTGCCTAATATCCACGGAGGATCACAGATGAGCAGATTGCAGTGAAAGAACTTGAAAAGCTACTTTGTCTCCAGCCTAACTGACAGAGCAATTAGTTGTTCTCCTGCAGATAATGTGAGATGTCACATCCTAACACGCGTCTGTGTATGTCTCCCTGTAGGAAAGACGTTTCATCCATTTAGCAAATACATGTGTGGGGGTCACGGTCATGATTTATCATACATGCATTCAATCTGTTTCTCAGTTCCTCACCCTAGAGATTAAAAATAGCAAAGATTTCCTCTGCCTGTTCCATCACCCAGACAGATTTTCAGCAAATGCACTCTGCCTGCACAAAAGCACAAAATGCTTTGAAAACAGATGCAGACTCAAGCTACAGTATGTTTATAAATCCTGCAATAGTTTGCAAAGAATTAAGCAGATCTATTATAGTAACATTTATAATAAACAGGACCATCTCTGCTAACCCTAACCCTAGCCCTAATTAAGAACTTAACTTTCAAATAAAGCAGCAATAATTAGTATTTTGACCAAACCAGAAAAATTATGCATTTTTTAAGCTTGACTATAGTGGCAGAAGTCTGGAGCAAATACATTTCTATAAGCAAACGTAAAACGGTTGCCAAGAGTAGGCAAAATTACAGGGTAGTCCATTTCATATCAAATGATGTAGCTCAAAGTGCTTTACAGGATGAAGAAAGAGAAAAAAGACAAAATATAAAAAATAAAATTAGGCAATACTAATTAACATAGAATAAAACACGTAAATGACATATCCAGTCGTTGTCTTTAAGAGTTTTAAGATTTTCAGGCATGTAGTTGTGTATAAGAGCATAAAAGGAGCAGTCACCATTATGATAAAGTGCTACAATAGTCTGCTTTACTTTTATACCCGATTAGTAATTGATTAGTATATACATATGTAAGCAATTTTCCACCATTCTTTACTAAACTCTACACAGCTATTTATTCTAACAGGGCTCCTCCCAATGTAATGTAAATGCCTTACTGACACCAAGTAAGCACTGCCTGTGACAATGACAATGAACAACAAGAAGTGTTGTTACTTCTCCTCATTTACCCTTACATTCAGCTTCTGTATAATATAGAAGCATCATGTGACAGCAGATGTCTAAATGACAATGGAAGGTGTAAGAAGAGTAGAAAAAATATCTGGATAGGACTCCGAAGCCACTAGAAGCTAGAAACTATTGGTGTGGGTCAAAATAAAGGCTAGTTCACAAAAAATATAACAATAACACAAACAAAACTGCAGTTAAACGTAATATCAAAAAGCAGATAGGGGTCAAACTTTGATTTAAGCAGAAACAGAGGTAGTAAAACTAGGCAGGAGCATTTGTGAAAAAGGCCAGGCATAATAACTGAGATACAGTCAATAAACCGAGGTGAGAGTAGTGTTGGGTCGATACTAAAATTTTGACTTCGATAACAACACCAGCTTTGTCTCCTTCATACCAGTACCAAAACAATAGGGAAGCAAATAATGGATAACTCACACAACATCTCCCTGCTTCATCACCCTAGCCTAGCTCTGCAGCACTCTGCTTTCCTCGGTTCAAAGGCAACCCAGCTGCCACACTATTCCCCAGGTTTGAGAAATGTCCATCTGAGGCTAGCCGGTAGCCACACTCAAAGGCCTCAACAATAAGGAGACATGTAAAAAAGCGCTTTTCACAGTGCTGGATATGCAACATCCCCACTCCAGTCTTTAGTTTCCTGGAAAATGTATCCCTTGCAGGTCCCCATAACCCTAACCCTAATTATAATAGTGTCCCCATTTGGGGTTGAGAGCACATGAATATTCAATTATTGTTTTGAAGAACAGTTCATTGGTGGGGGTCAGAAAGAAAAGAAAAAGTCCTATATTGTCCAAGTAAGATTACTGAATTTTACATAATGCTATTATAGTACCATTTTAAAAATTGGGTAGCTTGGTACTTGTTCAGTACTGGAATACTGTGCAACACTAGACAAGAGTAAGATGTCTTAAAGGAAAAGGAACAGAAGGATTAACTAAAAATATCAACACTGCAAGAACTCAGTTACTTGGATTGAAAGAGGAACAAATGATAAATTGCACACTCATTCTACATCATGTGACTGGTAGAAATTGTTAAAGAGATGCCGAAGTAAGAAGTAAGAACACGTTTGGATTGCATGTAATAGCTGTAACTAGTAGAAATAAGGTTAATATATAAAGATGTAAAAAAAGGGCAGAAAAATGGATATTATTTAGCCTGCAAGACCATACTACTTATGTCCTACTTCTATTAATCCAGCTATATGCCAAATACTCTCGAGAAAAATAAGCATTCTCCTATTTAATACCAACAGAGTAATGGACTGTCATATTGGAAACAACAAAGATTATTGCATTTTAAGATGGTCCTTAGTTAGGCTAAGACACTGCAATCCAGACTTTTCAATACATTTTACAAGCAAGGCCATACTATCACCTCTGTGAATTGAAACAAAGCTCAATTCTAGATATTCTGAATAATCGCAATTCATTTGATGATAGTTTCTTGCTAGCATTAAATTCCACCAAATTCCTAGTGATGTTTGATGTTCCTGTCATTCATTCAAATGCATCCCTTCAGCTCTGTGGTATTATCATGGAAAGTTTTATTGAGACAATAACCAAGTGGACTTCCTACAAATGAATACTGAATAGATTGTATCTGAATCTACAAATTTATGATTTATGTAATTTTCATCCACTTGCTATCACCAATGTTTCACTTTCTACCACATCTTCCTCTAATTCTACTACTCTTTTGATAGGTCATTCTCCAAATACCCATTATTAACCATGACTGCACATGTACCTGTAATAGTCAGTGTCCTAATTAACAAGTCAATTAAGATTCCTTTATATCTTATAGAAAGCTTCTCATCAATCCACTGACAAATACATTTGAAAAGGCCTTATCAATCAGCTATTTACAGGGAGCATACCTTCTAGGACAAACCTATAAAGACCTATCATTATAAGGCCAAGAGAAAGCGCGTTTCTCAAAACTCACCTCTGAGAACATCCTAATTCAATCAATATTCCATAAATAGTGTGCCATTGTAGAGATACTAGTATAATAATGTTGCATTTTTAAAAAGAGTTAAAGGAGTTTGGGCAGAGAAATAATACAAGCAAGCAGTGGATGAATATGCTTTTGAATAAATCATATGTAAATAACTGATAAATGCATGGATTTAGTGTCACAATTAATCATAATAATATCATATTCAATATTGTACATAATGCAGTACATAGCCAAATTTACAATTTTAAAAGTGAACTTACTAGCTAAAGCTGATTTTAACATCCTCTTTCTCCCAAATAACGCTGCAAAATTTGCCCTGGAACATAAGGTATGTACAAATATATTCTGAAAGGTTCAGGATAAACAATTTATAAACTGAAATGGTTAACCTCTAATCTTACAGAATCTATTTGTGCGTATGTTCCTGGACATATATTGCGATCTTATACTGTAACTCAGTTCTACTTAACAGTAACTTGATCATTCAGTTCTTGTGGAATGATCCGCTTACCAATAATAGAGAAGCCCAATAATGCTTTAACATTTAAATCAAGGCTGAACAAACCATTATTCTTGTTGTCCTTGTTCTGTACCATTTGTTAAGTCATTTTTATACTTCTCATTATTGTTATCTGCGGTGGGTTGGCACCCTGCCCAGGATTGGTTCCTGCCTTGTGCCCTGTGTTGGCTGGGATTGGCTCCAGCAGACCCCCGTGACCCTGTTCGGATTCAGCGGGTTGGATAATGGATGGATGGATGGATGGATTATTGTTATTATTACCATTATTTACCATTAAATTATTTTCTTTATTGTGCCACCATTTTGTATGGTTGCTGCCATATTTTTGGCGGTTACAATGCCCATTGCTAAACAAGTCACTTAACATTGACATTGTACATGGCATCATAGTGTGCACATTATTTAAGATGGTGGTGCACATTGCCTGATATCCAAGTTTCTGGATTCAATTAAAAAACAAACCAAACATTTAGATTTATAGTATTGTTAAGGATACGGTATTTAATTTATGGTTGGAGCCCTTTACAACATTAATTTTGACTTCAGCTTTTGAATTTCATGTTTATTTTATTTATTGGCATATCTAAACATCTTTTTGATTCTTTTGACTTTAGCACTGTTATCCAAATACTCTTCTGTGAGCTTGTTAAATACAAATCTTCATCTGCTAGTGTTTGCTTTATTTGTAGTCCATTTTGACCATGATAGTTTGAGCTGCCATTGTGAATGTTTAACATTGTTATCTTATATTGCTTTTTAATTAATTTTAGCAAATATGATTTTTCTTCACCAAGTCTTTTTCATTTTCTTTCACTTCTTTGCAGCACTGGTGGCACTTGTCAGTTATATAGCATACAACAATTGTCATCACATATTAACCTAATTTTACACAATTTCTTTCCAAATGACACTGTTTTGAGTCTGACTTGAATATATCTCCACTTAAGGAGTAGTGTTTCTCTGATTATGTTATAACATTGTTCTGTATTTATGCTTCATACTGTAATTCTAATTAAGGTATAACACACTAGGCTCATAAGCAAAAGAGCAGCAGAATTAATTAAACTCAGTTCAAAATTTTCAACATGTACACCTGCCTGGGATCTGCTGAGATGGAAGAAAATCATCTTTCCTAGAAAGTAATCATAAAGAACAATCCCCTTCCAGCCAGTGACTGCCAGTGGGTGAACTTCTAATGTGGTGAGTGCTCAGAATTAATAAAAGGTAATATATGTTGAAAACTTGCTCAAGTCGTTCTTCATGTAGCACTCAGTTAATTCAAATGCTGCAGAAAGAATTATTACACGATCCAGAATATACAAACACATAACTCCAGTTCTTACACTAGCTCCCAGTTAATCTTAGAGCTGATTTCAAAATCCATGTTTTAACTTATAAAGTCATAAATGGCCAAGGCCCTACTTACTTATCTGAACTTATCATTTCCTACAGTACAAACCAGAGTGCTCATTGAGATCTCAAGGTGCCGGCCTACTTAAGATTCCATGGATTAATAAAACTAATAGTATGAGATCAAGCATTTAGTTAAAGAGCCAGGAAGCTGTGGAATGACCTGCCAGCTAATACAATGTCCATTCAGTCACTGCTTTTAAATCCTGACTGAGGACATACTACTTTAGTCTAGCACACCCTGACTAGAGCGGCTGATTAGCTGTGCATAATGTATTTCTTTTTGCCAGCCGTTTGTACTGAAATATAAGTATCACAATATTTTTAAACTGTTACTAAATTTTTCTATATTCTGTTTCTCTTCTCTGTGTCTGGATGTGATACTTGCTACCACTGCTCTAATGCCTGTCTGCTCTCCTGTCTATGGAAAAAATATCTTGGATAAAGGAGCGCTGGAATCATCAGATGGAAAGATTCTCTCATCAGAGTGTATGGCCATCACAAGCTGCACTATAAAAACCCAGGAGTGGGTAGGCAGCCCGTTGGCCAAGGTTTTCAGGACTGTAACTTTATGTTTGAATTTAATGATTTTGAATTTAAAGATTTTAATGTCCAACGTTGTCAACTAGCCATAGCTGATCAATTAATTAATGGACAGATATTGTTGGTCTCCATGTATGTTTAACTAGCTGTGTGTGGTCTTCAGGACAAAATACAACCCGAAGACTCCCTAGAAGTTTTACTATATTGGTGAACTTGGGCCAGGACAGGTCTTATCTTGTCCAAGATGGATGTGTAGATGAATGCAGCGGTGGCACAAATTGAGTGGGCCAGGTTGGAACCTGTCTCAGGCAAACATATGGTAGCTTGCTGTGTGAACGTACAATGTACATGTACCACAAAGCTGAGTTTGTCTGCTTGGGTTGAATGAGAAGTGAGGTACATGCAAGCATCAAAAAAATCTAAAAGTGCATGCATGCGCCATCTCATTAAGTGCAAGTCACAATTGTATAAGCTTCTACATCTTCTGTAGAACTCACTGCAACTCCCATGGTTGAGCATGAGCAGAGTGGCCTGCTCCACACACACACACATCTTTCGTACTGAGAACTGAGGTGCATGCAAGCAATGAAAAAAATTGAATACATGCACCATCTAGTGACTGAGGTTGAGTGTGAGCACAGCGGACTTTTCCATACACACACACACACACACACACACACACACAGGTCTTTCATTTATATATGTCTAAGTAGTTTCTAACTCGTTCTCCATTTGTTTAAACAAATCTGCATTTATATTTATATTAGTTCTGTATTTAGTAATTAGTATAAGCTATACTTGAACTATAACTGAGAATTGTTAACAGCACTCTGCTCCCGCACTCAGTGAAGAGTACTATACAAAAGATAAGTTATATGTTGTATATGTTCTGCTAAAGAGCTGCACAGAATGATTTCCTTCAAACAGCAATGTTTTAAAGCTATGAAAAAACAACTTTAAATTGCTTCTGTTGATGAGTAAATAAAGTAACATATACAAAAATAAATGCTTACAAACATAGCTAAAATAAGACAGAAAGCCAATGTCATGTAGAAAACTGTGAAGCAATCTAGTATGTCGCCTGAAATGAAACCATCTGCACAAAGTATTCATTCTGTAAGACAGTGAGTTCTCAAGTCAAAAAGACTATTAAGTAGCACTTCCAAAAATATTAGAAGACATCTTATTAAAGTGACATTATCTCTGCTGCAATTTGTTTCTAATTAGGTGGCGGCAACAATTTGAACAAAGGCTTTCCAAATCCAAGAACATTTCCTTTTGTTTCTAAATGCATACTGTAGTTACATGGTGTTCACAATTAAGCTACACAAATACAGAAGTAAACACTATAAAAATAATGCTTAGTTGCAGGCACAGTAAAGAATTATTTCTGGTCTCAAGCAGTGCCACCCAAATTATTAACTAAGACGTTTCTCGTTTTTTTTTAGCTGAAGGTCATGATGAGTGTGCTAAATTTATATCGATGTGACTCACTTTAAAATTAACGACAGAGGGGGAAAAAAAAATCATTTGTGTCTGTATCCAAAATAAATACAGTTAAATAAAACCCCAGCTGTGAATTCCAAAAAAAAAAAGGAAAAAATAATGACAGAATTTATTTTGCTCTGTCCACCAGCTGTACATAATGATAATGATGAATCGCTTTGTTGAAGGTGCCTGTCCTCATTTAAATTAAACCAGTTGAGCTTACTCTGCAATTTACCCAAAGTAAAGATAAAAAAAGGCCAGTGATGCCTGCACTTCAGAAGCATGGCTGTGAACTACAGTTCTTTGCTTTAGGAATTAAGAGAGAAAATGTTCAGATCAAACATATATTTTATTTCATTCAATAACAGCTCTTGAGGACGCTTTCACAACAGGAGCTTGGAGATTAGCTGCATTATACCCTCCTGCTGGTACCTGGACCTTCTTTTGCTAAAACTGTGCACTATGTGAGAGAAAGGACATTCAGTGGGTTATTATGGAGCTGCTTCAGTCCCCAGAGCTGATAACAGAGCGCGGCAGAATGGCCACAGAGGGCCAGAAACAGGTCTAGTCAGCAGGCACCTTTCTGCCTTGTGATTTTTATTGATGTGTATTATTACGGAGTGAAGACAAGAGTGAAAACAAATAAAAAATGAAATGAAAATAGGGAATCAGAGATAAGGAATTCAAGGTCCGAGAAGTGTAGAGCCGAGTATTGACAGCAAGGAAGATACTGCATTATAATTTAAAGGAATATGGGGTTTCACAAAACCTGTAATTCCACAGAACCTCTCATTTAACATTCCACTGATAGGTGCTGTGTAACAAAATTGATGGGACCAAAATAGAAAACGGTATGCCTGAACAGCTTTTAAAACATATTCAAAATAAGATGCCATTTAAGTGAGTGGAAGTGCTGTAATAATAGAGCGTGGACATTATGATTAGACTATAATGCTTGTGACCTTTGAGGTGGGGCTCTCAGAAAGAAAGAAGCTATCAACAAAGATTTCCATTACAATACCCACAAGAACTGCCTGTGCAATATTTGGTCTGGCAGGGAGAGAAAAATTAAATTACCTAGTACACTGAGCTTAGCAACATGCGCCGTCTTCCAGCAAAGGTAGCATAGCTGATGTAGGAAGTGCTTAATAAACTGTGGAATGCCCAATGTACTTCACACCTCTTTTCTGGCAATGACCTAAGTAAGACCCGGTCAAACATTTCTTACTATTGTTAAAACTTTTGAAAGAACAAGTAATACACAGATCTATACACATTCAAATTCCCTTCCATATTCCAAAAGGGTGTGAGTTAACTGACAACACTAAATCGTGTTGGTTTGAGTGAGCTTCTGACTTGTGATGGACAGGCACCCTAACTAGTGTTTGTTCCTGTTTTGCACCTGATGCTACTATGGTTGATTCCACACTCAAGGTCCAAAATCCGATTAAGCAAATTTGTAAAAGAATCAATAAAATGTATTATACAGTCTGCCTTTGACTCACTTGATGCTAGGAATAATTATATGTCTTAAAATTATTCTGACACACTAATGACATCCTATGAAATATTCTTACATGCCTATTATTTTTAGAACAATAAAATATGAACCTATCAGGTATCATCTCACTATTATTAGACCTGTTCCAGAGCACTCATTTATTCATGTCTGATGTACTTTTTATATATAAATCCATTATTGTCTAGTCTTTTATTTTTCTACACATGAATAACTAGATATTTTTCTTCCTTGAAAATACTAATTTTCCAAAATACCATACCTCAGATAATCGCATTTCACTTTTATTTACAGTGGGTGGATAAATGCAGCTCAAAATTAAACACAAACACAAAACTGTTGTGTTTAAAATTTTTTACACTTGAAGGCACATTTCTGAATGACCTTTTCAGTATTTTGTTAATTTAGGATGCCGAATCCAACTCTGATGTTAAGTTTTCTGTTTCATTTTCATGTTGATACTGTTAGTTTTCATTTACATCTTTTTCCAACACCATTCTGTTCTTGTCAGAGTCATCACTTTGTGGTGCGATTGATACAGCGTTCCTGTGGCAATCAGGGTAGAGGTCCAGAATTGTGGCAACAGCAGAGCAACAGTATAAAGATTGGACTGTACACTTTCTCCTCATCTGGCTCTGATGGATTTTCCCTTGGCTTCTGGAGCTTTATCCATCTATTTTCATTTTCCCAGTATTTAATTCTTTAGCAACATTATTTTGACTACAGTTTTGGATTTTGTTTTTGGTGTGACGAAGATCGATCTGATTTCCTACTGGTTCTTGATTCAAATAATTTATGATATTTTTTTGCTCTACCAAATCTTTGGACTCGGTCTTTACATGTTGGATGAGTATCTGATCCATCTGCCCACCATCCAACAGTTTTATCCCCTCTCAAAAGTGGCAGCTTTTGGCTTCAACTCTTTTACTCTGTAAAATCTTTTATTTCTCCACTTCCTATACTTCTGTCTACTGGCATTACACAATAGGACAGCATTTTCTTCCCCCAAAGAGCACCATAAAGCTTACAGGTTAGGTAAATCACAAATTCTCATGAACTCTAAATGGTAAAACAACAACTACCATCATATTTAATTCATCAGATCAAAGGATTGCTACCTGATAAGTTTGTCTAACTTACCTGAGTCGGGAAACCAAATTTGTCCCTGACAACAGTTCAAAGACAAGACAAATACTTTCTTAAAGGACAACAGTTTAACACTAAGACTCAATTTAGCGTTGCCAGTTCTGCTAACCTGCATATCTTTGGAAAGAGGGGCACCTAGAGAAAACCCACATAGACATAGAAAGCAAACTCCCCACAGTTAGGACCCAGGACGCAAACCCTGATCTCCTTTTTGCCAGGCAGCAGTGCTACCACTGCTCCATCTTGCCATCTCTTTTAGGCCAAATGACAAACAATATTGTAAGTGTGTCTACCTAAAGTGAATGTTATTCTTAGTAAATGTGTCATTTTATGATATCCCTCAGAGGGTTATTTTCTTATGTGGTCAAAAGTAAAATCTACACCAGGAAATACTTTTTTTCTGTAAACATTGTACATGCTAGCAAAACTGTACATATGGTACATCCTATGTACAATAAATGCTATCCAGAAGCAAAGCAAGGTTTTTGAACCAGAAGGGTGAGCCTGTTAAGTGTCCTTCAACTATCTTAATACACGACCAGCATAAAACACACACAACTTCCAAGAATTCAGCATATGATTGATCGGGAGTGAGTGTCTGATTTTAGAACCAGTTCGAGTCAGTGGTGTAGCTTTCTTGAGAGTTAAACCTGAACACAAGTACTATATTTGCACCTTTAGCATTTCAGAATGCCTGTTTCCGTGTGTAAAGAATCACTACTTTAAATCTGTACATATTGGTTTGCTTGATATTCCAAGTTCTAAGCATAAATAACTGGTGAGGCAGCTTCTTGTTTTTATGCATATAAAATCTGGAATAATATACCAATAGAAATACGCCAGGACAGCCTATGGAACATGTCAAAAAAATTCTAAAAACCCATTTTTTAATCTGCTTTCCAGTAATTAAAACATAACATAGTGATCTGATGACAGGTTTAGCTCTTTGAGGTATAAATAACTCCTGGCATTAATCCATTGCTTTCTTTGTATTTTTTTGGTCTCTTCTCCTGTGTGGTGGTACTATGCGCCACCCGCACCTGCTCAAAGAACTCTACTCTGCAGTCACCCGGGAAACTCGAGAAAACAAGGAGGCCTCGGAAACCTTTATTGACAACTGTAACAACTTTGTGAGTGGATGGGTGACCAGCTGACCTAGGTCATTCTGATTTCTATGATGTATAAATTGATTACCATCAGACTTAACTATTTGATTTGCTCACTTCTGACTTCGAACCGTGGCCCTATTACTGTATTTTTCTCCTACTGAACTCATTTAAGGAGTTTTTTGTTTTCCTCTCCTCCATGTCAGCTGGTCAACTACCATAGATCCCGGAATATAAGCCGAGAATTTCGTCCTAGATTTTTGGCTTGGAGTTTGGGGGTCGGTTTATACAACGAGCATCGTTTCAGATTCAAGATTTCCAGCGCAATGCCGGTTTTGCCGATCAATACGGAAGAAAATAATGACGAAACCACAGAGCCATCTTTCAGATGAAGAAGTAACTTTGCATGCCGGTACTTTAAATTAAATAAATGTTTTAGTTGTTGATTTTATTAATAAAATTTATAATAAATTATCGGGAAGTTTAAAATAAAATACCGTTGTTTTGATTTACGACCAACATCTTGCGTTACGACCCGAATGCGGTCACGTGTATCCGCTTGCGCAATTGTAAACAAACAACCGAGAGCATGAGTAGCGTCAGTTGGAGCCCAGATACATGTGTTTGTGGATGTAATTTCGGTCATTGCAGTGATTTACCTATATATATAATTCAGTAAGACCATGCAAGCAAGACACATAATTGCTAAGGAAGGAAGAGAAGGTAAAGAAAGCGATCACAATCGAAACGAAGATGGAAATTGTGTGGAAATATGAGAGTGCTGTTCGTGTGACCAATCTCGCTAATATGTACAGCATGTCGAAATCCACCATCTCGACAATTTTACAAAGAAAAGATTTGCATTAGGATGCTGCTTCTAAACAATAACCAACTTCCGTTTCATTCTCCTCCTCCTCCCTTCCTGCAGCCCAAAGATGTCAAATTAAATGGTGAGTACAGTATGAAATTGTTGTTTCTAGAATAGAATAGAATGTCTTTTATTGTCACTATACACATCTACAATGAGATTAAAAGCAGCTCCTTCAGTGCAGAAAAAAAGTTCTGTATAGGGCTTGTATGGTTGTTTTTTTAGCCTTAGCATAACGCCGGATCTGAGGCACCGCTTCTGCTTTCTTTCCCTCCTCCGTCTGCGTCGTCTCCTAGACCCAACAACAATCCACGGAGAGCCCGCTGGTCTCGCTATGTTGTCTGGGATGTTGTGCGTGTGATGAAAAACACTCAAAACAGATGTCTGGCTCTGGACACCGATGTCTATAAGGTTTTGACGGGTGAAGCGGATGTTCGCCGAACCGATCGTGCACAAACAAGGAAAAAAAAAGTACAAAAACAACAAAAAAGTGCACTGAAAAGGAGAGCCCTGAGCCGCTGCGACCATGCGCGCCGCCATGCTCCTAGCTTAATCTAGCCTGCTTCTGGTAGGCTAGGCACTTTTTATAACTTTTTGGTTAGTACATTAGAAAAATTATTGGTGTTTTGGTAAATTATGCACATTATACAACCCTTTTTTATTATGAAAAGGTTAAGTAAGTGTTGCAGTGGGAGGTTCGGAACGCATTATGGGTTAGCCTTCGCGAACAAATTAAGTTCTTAAGTCAAGGGTCCACTGTATTGCGTACTTAAGTCAGTCAAATTTATAACGAGTCTCCGGAAATCCACCGCCGATGTACCATATTTGCGTATATAGTTTCAACACAAAGGTTTCATTTTACCAAACTTCTCCGCAATCACTTCCTGGTTTCCATCAAAAATGCCGGCAGTCTCAAATTCTCGCCGATAAACATGATAAATATACCTGAAGAGACACTTTTAAGGAAATTTAGAAAATTTTGCTTGGAGAACGGGGTCGGCTTAAATACCGGTCATCGGCAAATACATGTAATTTAGTAGGTAGAGAAGGGGGTCGGCTAATATACCGAGTCGGCTTATATTCCGGGATCTACGGTAATAACATTCAGGAATCAAGAACTCCATCAACATCCTTAATCAACCGAAACTGCTATGGACTGTTTTATTTGCTTTTGTACCTTTTCACTGAATTTAATCAGACTGTTTCTACTTAATGTGCTGACTTGTACACATGCCTAAGTCAGATGTACATATATACTGTTGTGGCAGAGGGCTGGGGATCCTGCCCAGCCGGGACGACTGGAAGGACCAGGTGAGGGAAAATGCCTCCCATGGGCCACGGGAGGGCATCCACGCTGGTCTTCATGGGAGCCATGGGATCAGAGCTTGAAAGCTCATCCTTGTTTGCGCCCATGGCCACCACCAGGGGGCGCCCTGACAATTATGGAGCCCTGGGCGGCAGCACTTCCACCACACCAGGAAGTGCTGCCGGAAGAGATTCCAGGTACGCCCAGAGTGCTTTAAGTGCAAGGGCTGCACTTCCAGGAAGCACCTGGAGCACATCAGGGTAAAGTATAAGAGAGGCGGCCTTACTCCATTCGGAGAGCCGGAGTCGGGAGGCAGAGGACAGAGCTTGCGATGGCAGAAGGAAGTCCAAAGAGAAACAGACTGAATTGAGGGTGAATTGGGCACTATATTGTGTGTGCATTGTGTTGTGAAGAATTAAAATGTGTGTGTTTTGGGACATTCCGTGTATGTCAGTTTGTGTCCGGGTTCAAAGTCTACACTGTATATATATTTATTTTTATATATACAGTACAGGCCAAAAGTTTGGAAACACCTCCTCATTCAATGTGTTTTCTTTATTTTCATGACCATTTACAGCACTCCATCACTCTCCTTCTTGGTCAAATAGCCCTTACACAGCCTGGAGGTGTGTTTG
>JANRMT010062818.1:774475-855077 GCA_026402145.1 Polypterus bichir lapradei | reverse complement strand
GCGGATTTTTCGCTGCTTCGCGGGTTCTGCGGACAATGTGTCTTTTTACTTCCTGTATATGCTTCCTCAGTTGGTTTGCCCAGTTGATTTCATACAAGGGACGCTATTGGCGGATGGCTGAGAAGCTAACCAATCAGAGCACGCAGTTAAGTTCTCCTGACTGAGAAGCTAACCATTTAGAGCACGCAGTTGAGCTCCTGCGTGCTGAATGCAGTTTTAACCAGGAAGTCTCATCTCGCTCATTCAGCATCAACGTGCTTCGCTGTGTAAAGAGTTGTGCTCTTTAATGTTTATCTTTGTGCATAGTCAAGCCCTTCATTATGGCTCCAAAACAGTCTGCTACTGCTTCAGGTGCCATGCCCAAGCGCAAGAAGAAGATGTTAACGATTGCCGAAAAGGTAAACGTTTTGGATTTGTTGAAGGCTACGATTCTTTTTATTTAAAAAGTAGGAAAGGAATATAAGATCTACGGCTGCAGCGTCCTTTTAACCAGGGTGCAAAACGAGTTGTAAGTGGATGTAATAAGGCAGTAGTCTGGATGGAATCTGCTTTAGGGATTTGGATTGAAGACTGCCAGAAGAAGAACAACGGCAGTGCTACACAATCGCCTGAAGTGGCTCCTTTACAAGGGCTGTAACGCTCTCCTTTGTTGTGCAGTAAAATTAAACTCATTGTTATCGGACAAGTCATCGTGTCATTGTTGGTGAGTAACCATAATTAATTTTCTTCTTACAGTGCTTAGTACATGTATGTACGTTTAGTGTCACTGTACACACATTTACTGTATACTATTTTTCTTGCAATGTACGTATTTATTGCTGGTGACCTGTCTATCGTAATGGCTGTAACATATGTGATATCGGAGACACTCAATATCTTTAAAACAGTGTGTGTTTATATACATAATTTCAATGAATCTTACCTAATATCTAAGAGAATACAAAGGGATTATGCTGTATAACGCTGCGGGGAATATTTATAAACAGTGCGGGAGAGTTTATAAGGGCTTAAAATATATAAAAATAACCATACAAACATATGGTTTCTACTTCGCGGATTTTCACCTATCGCAGGGGGGTCTGGAACGCAACCCCCGCGATCGAGGAGGGATTACTGTATATATGTATGTGTGTATATATATATGTATATATGTATGTGTATATATATATATGTGTATAAGTATATATGTAGATATGTATGTATATGTATATATGTATATGTATATGTGTATATGTATATATGTTTATATGTGTATGTATGAATATATATATTACAGCAACACTCATAACAGTGACAAAACAATTACATTGACAATCATGTTACGTTATTTTTAAAATGTTTCCTTTTCTTTTTCATTGCTTCTTTAACACACTACTTCTGCGAAGCGCGGGTATTTTGCTAGTATATATATATATATATATATATATAGTAAGAAAAAGGCGCTATATAAGCGCCTGACCCGACACAGATGGACACGGAGGCACGTATAAAATGACTTTTTATTTTTCTTCAGCTGGAGAGCACGTCTTCCCCGTAATCCCTTCAGCCACAACACAGTCCCAAGCACCGGAACCATACTACAAAACACCTCTTCTTCCACCACCACTCCTCCACAGCTTTGTCCTCCTTCCACCTGACTCTGGCCACCGAGTGGTGGTTGCTGGCCCCCTTTTTATCAGGCACCCGGAAGTGCTCCAGGTTGTTAATTGCTGACATCCAGCTGTACTTCCATGTAAGGCGAAACCAGTGCCCAAAAGGGGCCAGCCGCTCCTGTTGCAGCACCCCCTGGTGGCGCCTGCGGAACCCCACAGAGCTGCACAGAACTCCAACCCCCATGAAGCCCTGGGAGAGTCTGAGGCACCACTGCAACCCAGAGATGCTGCCATCCAGCTTCCAGGGGGAGATACTGGGCTTCCCACCCTTGTCCCCCTGGCAGATGTGGTGAAGGGGCGTCCTGGCCAGGAATGGACCCCCGCCATCTGTCACAATATATATATATATATATATATATATATATATACATACAGGGGTGGGCAAAAATAGGTTACAGTTGTGAGTATGCAAGGCTAGCAATTTGAGCACTTATGAGATTGAACCTAAGTGCACTACACTCTGCCATTGTGAAATTCTTTTGAGTTAATGAAGTTAATAAAGCTATTTTTCCATACAAAAAACTGTAAACCTACCTTTTCCTACCCCTAATGAAAATACCATTAACAGACACTTGGACTTGAACCTAGCATATGCAGGCTTAAAAAGAAGAACACTCAAATAATAAAAAAGACTATATGACCAACACTTTCTGACCCCTACCTTACTAATCCCCCCCCCACCCTTACACAATACAGTACATACACACTCACATATTTACGCCTAGGGAGCTGCCTGGTTAAAGCACTTTGTTCAGGTTCACTCAAAAAGTTAATGGTGAGCATTTAGTCTGCAACTCTGTGATTTAAAGTGAGGTAGGTCAAACAGCCAAACACATCTCCAAAGGTTTTATAGCACAAAATGATAGCCTATTTTTACATCACTACAGTTACCAAAAGATACTGCAAAATACAGTAAACAACTAATTAGATGAATGGTTGTGAAGGAAACAAACAAAAGACAGACATAAATAACCAAATAGATACCTTACATAAAAAAACTTTTTTTTAATAACTAGACTGGAATGAAAACTAATAGTCATTACAAGTACTATTAACAGTAACTACCCTGGTTAGTCATGATAAGGTGATCACTGGTACATTTTCAGCTTTTTTACAGCTTTAAATTCCTTCACTATTTTCCTTGTCTTCTAGTTGCTGTCAACTTCCAAGGCTGTTTTAACATATTATGATGTTCTTGTGAAGAATTTATGATACAGGGTTTAACTTCTGTCAGTGCCCATAGCTTTACATACACCTGATGCAGCTCATGGGTAAAATATATATGAGAAAATTGTGTCTTCCAAGTCAACTAAAACCTATGATATTTGAGGGTTTTTTTTCCATAATATGTTCATACAGTACAGTAATTAATACGTAACTCTTTTCTTACCCTTTGCACCAAAGATTTATTTCTGATAATAAAAGGGGTGATGGATAGTCTTTCCCCTTTTTTGTTGTTTTGGCAGGCAGTGTTTATTCTCAATTTACCCTAACACTGTCATGGACATAAACCCTCTGCAGTTGCTTAAAACCTCATTCTCTCATGTATGTTAACCACAACCATAAAAGATTTGAATGCCACTTAGATTCTCAGTTTCCCTGTAACTACACATTGACCACCCTCTACTTGCTTTAAACAGAGTTTACTGAAAGCATAATCTCATCTCAAACATAGAAGTTGATTACATGTGATGGCAGGTGTGCCCAAAAAATTTGCCATTCAGCATATAAGGAGTTGCATGTACCTGAAGTCATTCTTCTTGGTTTGTCTCCAAGTCCATCCTCTCTATACCTACTGTTTAAAGAACCATCTCTGTTTGTTCCTTTGTTCTTCATGCACAGCCATGTTTTTCAAGTCATAGACTTGAAATTTGGAACACAGGTACTTCCCATCGTATGTCATATTCTTGACATATAACTTTCTGCCTTGGTGACGTTGACTGCTCAAGGTTGGAAGAAACGATTGGCAAGAAATAACACAGTGTGATCAGTCGACAGTGCCACACAGGTTGTAATGATGGTGTGAAAGTTTGCATGCTTGCCTTTCAAACAAGAAATCCAGGTTCAGTTCCTGCCCATTACATTTAAATTTATTATGTAAAGACATTAAAATACTATTTTTATCATAACCCAAAGCAACCAAATCTTTATTGTAATTTGAAGTTCTTTGCACAAATGGGAAAAGATTATACTTGGCAACAAAGATACTACATCTGTATGGGTGTATCTTACAGATTTTGTCTGGCTTGGCACAAAAGTCGCCTTTAAATTTTCCTATCACGTACCATTTTGTACTGTTTTATACTGCACCATTTTATAGCAATCACCTATTTTTCTGATTTCCTCACAAGCTGTAAATAAAAATATACAGCACAACAACTACAACTGGAACATCTGTGATGATCTTAAAGTAGCAGCACTAGATTGGACCCTTGGATATAACAAGAAACATTATTTCATTTTTGAATTGGACATATGTGTTAAAGAGTCGCATTACATTGAAAAGAACTGGCCACTCCATAAGCATTTGGTTCTGGGAAAGAAAAAAGTGGGGCACAATCAAATCAATTGTCAGCTTAATAAAGACATTTTTGCCTCCTCTTTTAAGAAGCTTGGATTGATTAAAAAAATTGATGAAAGCAATGAACGAGTAAGGTGAAGAATTTCAATATCTACTTCCACGAATAACTGATGCCAAGATTAAGGAAGGCATTTTGGTAAAACTTTAGTTCAGGTGCTGAACAAATGCATCTATTACTCATATACTGTTATGTAACAAGATCTTAACAAAGGCTCTTTTATGCTTAATAACACAAAGCATCAATAAAGTGGTTATTCATCTCTTTAATGTGGCCTACTAAAATAACTTCACTTTGGAATAGGCTGAAGTAGCTTAAGTAAGACATATTTTTCTTAATATTGCATAGTTCAGTATAAGGCCTATGAAACCTTCTTATTCATAAGTAATTGTACCAGCACATCAAAAGCTCTTAATATGCCACATTGCACAGAGATGAATAACCACTTTAATGAAGCTTTGTAAGTGTTAAGACCAAAAGAAGCCTTTGTTAAGATTTTATTATATAACAGTATATGATTAGTGGATGTGTTTTTGCAGTGAATAAACTAAAGTGTTTTCTGCATTCTTGTTGGTCCAGAAAGACATTTAAGGATATTGTTGAGAATTTTCTTGGCAACTACAAAGCAACAAACTATGCCCAGCTGGCTGAATACATGTTTCAAGCATACAAAATCCTGAAGTGCAACATGTCGCTGTACATTGATTTTCTGTATTCACACTTGGACACTGCAACAAGAAAAATCACATGCTGAGTACAAATGAAAAATCAGCAGCAAAATATGTTTAGCATTCAATTGGTCTAATGCAATGTGTCAGCACCGGTAGGTGATTAAACGTGAAACTCAATAAAAGTTAATTTCATGTTTCTCCAAATTTCTAAGTGATACAGTTAATCTCAATACATATTTGTGGTCTGTTTGAAGCTGTCTATTATAATCACATAAATTCTTTCAGTAAGCTTTTGAAAAAGTTTGTTGTCCAGAGTAGAAGCGTGCCAGTACTAAAACAGTAAGTATGGACTGCAGCATGAAGTAGGGTAATCAGGTTTGGTAATGTATCGTTTGTAATTACTTTTTATCTTTCCACCCTTCTAATTTCAAACCTAGGCAACACATAGTTACTCAGCTACTCTTCTCTTATATGATCGTATATTTTCCATTTACTTGAACGTGCCTGTTTCTAAACAATTATCAAGAAGACAGTCAGAGTAGGACCAGACTGAATTTTATTGAAATTCCATTATGACAAAATTTACATAGATAATGGAGTCATGCTCAAAGTCCATTGTACACCCTTAAATGTGCTCGCTGAAGGGGTTGGACTTTTCTCCATCTATAGGGCTTAGTTTAATGCCAATTTGACCAAAATTTAATTTTGCATTCAAAAGTGTTAGCTTTAACTGCCACATTTCTTTGCAGCCCACAAGCCTCAAAAATCCCCAGGTCTTTTTTTACAATCACTCTCCTGCTTTTTTGTGAAAATCATGTAAAGAACACATCATTTTGGCTTAAGCAGCAGTAGATTATAATACCCCTGAGTTTACTCCACTTCAACTGATAACTTTGAGATGCCTTTTTTGTAGCAGCCTGGTAATGTATTCTACTAAATCTCTTTAATACCAATAAATAGTGTAGCAATGGGGAAAAAAAAGATTATAAATAATTAATCACCTTATTAATCAGTGAGTAGAACTTTACCTTATCTCTGGAATTTGCAAGTTTGGGTGAGAAAAGAAATGATTTTGCCTTACAATGGCATTTTAGATGTCAGGCAGAAATTGAGATGATCATTCCAACAACATATTGCACTTGTGCCAGCTCCTCCATAGCCGAGTGTTGGGCAGGGCCTGTCCGTGCTGTAGGTTATATTAGGATTCTAGTCTCCTCTCTAGCCCACTCAATTTAACTTCCCTTATAATCAGAACCATTTGACTGCCTAGCTACTGAGAAAAAGGAAAAAAAAATCTTAACTTCTCTGCCTACTTAAACCCTTCATTAATTTTATCTAAAATAGAAAACCATACTAATGGGAAAGAAGAAGGCTTTAAGCTGCCTTATCCAATTTGTTCTTATATATTTAAAATAAACCTATCGGCATCATCAATTCAAGCTTGCCTATTTTTAAAATTCAGACCGTGAAGTATTAAATAATATTACTACAGTAAGTACCACTTGGCTTCAAGCACTTAAAGTCACAGTGCATCGTTGAAATAAGGAAAAAAAAATTTCATATTTTTTCTAATGAGCTGTAATTTGACAATGCCCCCCATCAACCCCAAACCATCCTTTTTTAATAATAATATAATTTATGTCTGACTGCAGTTAAGGTTGGCACGTCACCTTGAAAGATTTGTAATAATGTTTTAAATATGTAATATGCCTGCATACAGTACAGGCCAAAAGTTTTTATACACCTCCTCATTCAATGTGTTTTCTTTATTTTCATGACTGAAGGCATCAAAACTATGAATGAACACATGTGGAGTTATGTACTTAACAAAAAAAGGTGAAATAACTGAAAACATGTTTTATATTCTAGTTTCTTCAAAATAACCACCCTTTGCTCTGATTACTGCTTTGCACACTCTTGGCATTCTCTCGATGAGCTTCAACAGGTAGTCACCTGAAATGGTTTCCACTTCACAGGTGTGCCTTATCAGGGTTATTTAGTGGAATTTCTTGCTTTATCAATGGGGTTGGGACCAGCAGTTGTGTTGTGCAGAAGTCAGGTTAGTTGGACGATCATTTATTTTTCAACAGGACAATGACCCCAAACACACCTCCAGGCTGTGTAAGGGCTATTTGACCAAGAAGGAGAATGATGGAGTGCTGTAAATGGTCATGAAAATAAAGAAAACACATTGAATGAGGAGGTGTGTCCAAACTTTTGGCCTGTACTGTACATTAGTGCATTTCTTTACTCTTAAGAGCCGAATAAACGGATTTTGCCGTATTAAAATGAGAAAAAAGAAGGCAAGAAAAAGGACTCCAAAAGTCTTATTCTTAAATTAGATATTTGATCAGTTAGACCACTTACTGAAATAACAAAACAAGTTGCAAAATGCAGGAAAAAGTTTAAAATAAATAAATATAAGCTACAAAGAAAATGGCATGGTATAGTAATATCCACAATGCTTGGCTACATGCATTAAGTATCAGAAAGCCTGGGAGCTTAAAAACTCCAACAGCATTACACTCACTATTAGCAATGGAATAATTTATTTTTCCGCCCAGCCAAAGGCCTGGAGTGAGACACAGTTTCTGCTTAACAATAATCCTTACTGCTGTAGTTTGGGGACCTTCAATGAAACAGCCCCTCAGAAGTATATATTGTGAATATTGCCTTACTAACATCTTTGATAACTGAATGACATGAACCGAGGTTATGCTCAAAGCTGCTGCCATCAGGAGACATCTCAATGAAATAGTTCTAGCAATTGTTCGGACCTTTTGGACACACAGGGACTCCAAAGGAAAGCGGCTGAAGGATGTTGCACTAAACTGGAACTGAAAGTTTAAACTGTGTACCTGTTAGGCTTCTTCAGATTACTTCTTTTCTGCACTTCACTGGTGTTTAAATTCACTTATAGAGAGTCAATCTATTCCAGAGGCAGTTACTGCTAGACAGATGCCTCCCCTAAATGGGAGTTACTCAATTGTTGGATATAAACACACTAGCCTTTAACAGCATGTCCTGCCATCTGAGAAAAGAAGGCTGTAGTATTAGGTGTATTCATAATGCTTTTGGCTGCAAGAGTAAAAGAAGGATGAGAAAAATAGGTAAATAACGCGCAGGCTTACGTGCTTCTATGCTTATATGTAACTTGTATGGTTACATGCCTGTTATATACATACTTGAATTCTTATATAACTCTTTATTGAAGCTGAACATTCTTCCTTATACACAATATTTTGAACAAATGCTGTCGTCATTAGTTTCCTCTTGCTTTTCTGCATGAAGAAATTTGAACTTTTGGTCTTAAGGCTGCTCTACACCAGGAGTTTCCAACCTGGGGTGCCTGGACCCCAAGAGAGTGCAGCAAAGTGGAAGACTGCATTGCGATTCACCAGAATTGACTGAGGCGCGTTCTCCTACTTTTTTGGGGTGCAATCAGCGTCTTGCAGTGTGCTGTCATTGTAGGTCATTTATTAGTTAGTGCTCCTATTCCATGATATGAAAAGAATCAAGCATTGCCCACACAATTGTGACCTGTGAATGAGCCACAGCAATGAGGGTGGAGCATTCGTAAAGACAAATGACCTTTATTTATTTATTTATGTATTTATTTATTTTAGGAGAATGGAATTTGGACTTTGCAATTAGAAGCGTGATGTCTACTTTTGATTTCTGTGCAAGCCCAGATCATGAAACATTATTCATTTTGAGGTTTGAATGATATTTTTGTCAGAAGGGGAGAAGGGGAACCAAATTGGATGAAACATTCTGCTGCTTACAGTCAGCCCATCTCTTTTGCTGGTGGCCCTGGCAGTAGCGCAAAAATTTTAACTGTGTAACGCATCTGTTTTTGAACTGCAATGTAGATGTTATCGGGGGACAAAACTTGTCAACTGTGTTTCATTGCTTAGCAGTGCACTGGCACCCATTACTTCACAGGGGTCTCCAATTTCCCAAATCCCTAGATCATCGATCGTGTGTCATTTCCTCATGATGCTTGATGCTTTGTGGTCTACTCGGGGATATACCCCAGATCGTCAAGAAAGTGTCTAAGCTTCACAGGTAACATATTTAAAAGATTATTGAGACTTACAAATGCAAATTCCTCAATTTGTATTTACATTTTATGCACTGACTTAAAAGATTATTTTTTTAGTTCAATTTGTTCACCTGCAGTACTGTATGTGGTTCAGGTTGACTTCTTCATCTTCACATGTGATATTACTTTTGTAGGGGATGCAAACATAAACATTTTGTAGGGGTCCTGAGCATCGAAAAGGTTGGGAACCACTGCTCTACACCAAGTAGCAATATGCTTGGCCATGTGTAAAAAAATAGGGATGACAAATAATGTATCTAACCATATGGTAAACCCACTTTATCCTGAGTTGAGTCCCAGGGAAGCTGGAGTACTTCCCCTCAAGCGTATGGCACAAGGCTGGAATCTTTCCTGGACAGTGCAACAGCTCATTGAATGGTGAACACACACTACATACTGTGACAAATAGGGGGCACTTTCGCTCTCTTGAACCCTTGTCCAAGACGGCAGACACGAGGTAAAAGTCCAAATGTTGACTTTATTATTATTCAAAAGTGCACAAAACACTCTCCTCCTCACTATATTCATTCAATACACAAATTCTTAATCAATAAACCAATCCACCACTCCCAGACGCGTTGCCACCCTTTCACCCAGCTCAGCTCATCGTCTAGGAGTTCCCACAGTCCTCTAATAGTCCTTGACCCGGATGTGTTTCGCCCTCTCTGTCCATGTGACTAGAAAGACTTCCGGGTCAGATAAAAATCCTTTTTCTTCACCCCGGAAGCATGTCATTCCTCTTGTCCATGTGACTCGGACGTACTTCCGGGGCGTGGGGAAAATAATCTTTGCTCCTCCCTGCAGCTCCATCTAGCGGCCCCTGTGGTATCCAGCAGGGCTGTGGATGAAAACTCCATTGTCCATAATTCCCTGCTGGTATTCGGGGCACCTCCATGCCGCAGGGAGGGCTCCATCTGGCGGCTTGGGGGTATTGGCCGGGATGACTGGCTGGCCATAGACCACAATACCAAAAATATCTAAAGTTTGCAGAGCAATGGAGGTGAATGAAATAGCACACGTGTTTGCATGCATTTAAAAAAATGAATGCAGCAATACAGTTACAAACACATACAAGTGCATTAGCTTCACATTTTACATTCTTTACATGAGCTGTCCAAATTGGAACTTCTGATATGTGTTTTTTTTACTGTTTGCATATTCACTGCATTCATTTCCGTATCTTGTGCACTGCATTTATTTACGTAAGTCGTGTAGCTTTATGCTACTCTGCATGGGAAAATATGCGCAAGATTCACATGTGTGAAATCTTTAAGTGCTGTCTGTGTGTTGTACATAGAAATAAGGACATCCAAATGCACATACTCAAACACCAAGGAAATTTACAATTAATTAATTAGCAGTGTGTCTTTATCACTGGACAACAGCTCTCAAACTCAAAAATCTAACTAAGTGCAGTGAGAGAGCTGTACTCCTCCTTCCTAAAATATACCCTTGAGTGTTACCTATGATAAGTGGCCTATGGCGTTGGGCAGGTTTTTAATAAAAAATCAAGTCCCGAGTGCAGGCTCAGTATGGGAGCAGGTGGGTGCATGACGGCACTATTCCGGCTGATTCTGAATGATTAGCTAATCACGGACTCACATGCAAATGCACGTGGATCGGTCAGGTGCCGCATTCACACCTCAGAGTGGGCGAGGGTCTCATCTGCATCTGATCGGGCAGTATACAGGAGCCTGAACAGCAGAGAAGGGGAGAAGAGAAAGTGAAAAAAGAAGGAAAAAACAAGAGAAAGGGACAGATAAAAAGGAAGAACAGAGAGAATGAAAAGGAAAGACGGGAGAAAGAGTGAGTGAGAGGCAAAATCTGTAGAGCCCTTGTAGAAGAAGAATGGAGGCAGATGATCAGGAGTGAGCCTCAGGGAGATGAGCCTGGGGCTGAAGAAGGGGTGCTGCTATTTAATGATGCTGTGGAGTAGGAGTGGCCTGTTAAGCGGTATCTCCCGCAGATACCGAGGAACTGGCAGAGGGAGACAAGTGTGCAGCTCAGCACAGCACCCCAGGGATGCAGAAGACCTGGCAATAGGGAACCAAGCCAGGAATTTAATGCTGACTGCACCTGTCGGCTGGGCATCTCCTCCACTGCAAGATCACGCGTGGGGTAAGCAGAAGAGATGTCAGGTTTTAGAAGGAAGCATTGGGGCTTATTTGTATTGAATTATGAAAGAACTGTCTCTGGATTTTAACCTTGTTTTATTGGATTTATTTATTAAATTTAGACTTTTTAACCTCCACATTTTAACTGGTTTTATAGATTATTTATTTATTGAAGATTTTGATGCACTGCACTTTTCAAACACTTTTGGATTTTGGATTGCCTTTGATAAAAGCAATGATACATTTAGCACCAACCTACTGCTGGATGTGCGTGTCCTCATTTGCTCAGCTCATCTCGGTCTATGACTGTCAACGGGTTTGGATGGAAGAGGCTCCTGGATGCAACATGGAGTGTGGAGCTAACCCGGACTGTTAGACTATCATACTGCATGCATTCAGACCCCTTCACTTTCTGCTCACATTATTGTGCTGCAGATTTAATTTTAAATGGATTATTTCTTCCCCCATCAATCTACACTTAATAACCCAAAATGACAAAGTAAAAAGACGCTTTCAGAAACTTACTTATAAAAGTCAAAAACTGAAATCAATCATCTATAGCAGTACTTAGACTCTTTGCTGTGGCACTCCAGATTGTGGTCAAGTGCATCCTTGAGATGTATCCAGAACTCCCTGTTTATGTAAGGTCCAATAATTAACATTGCATGTCAGGACAAAAACTAAGCCATGAAGTCCAAAGAACTCTCTGTAGATAATACTGTGGTGAGGCATGGATCAGGAAAAGAATATACAGTAATCCCTCGCTATATCGCGCTTCGACTTTCGCGGCTTCACTCTATCGCGGATTTTATATGAAAGCATAACTAAATATATAACGCGGATTTTTCGCTGCTTCGCGGGTTCTGCGGACAATGTGTCTTTTTACTTCCTGTATATGCTTCCTCAGTTGGTTTGCCCAGTTGATTTCATACAAGGGACGCTATTGGCGGATGGCTGAGAAGCTAACCAATCAGAGCACGCAGTTAAGTTCTCCTGACTGAGAAGCTAACCATTTAGAGCACGCAGTTGAGCTCCTGCGTGCTGAATGCAGTTTTAACCAGGAAGTCTCATCTCGCTCATTCAGCATCAACGTGCTTCGCTGTGTAAAGAGTTGTGCTCTTTAATGTTTATCTTTGTGCATAGTCAAGCCCTTCATTATGGCTCCAAAACAGTCTGCTACTGCTTCAGGTGCCATGCCCAAGCGCAAGAAGAAGATGTTAACGATTGCCGAAAAGGTAAACGTTTTGGATTTGTTGAAGGCTACGATTCTTTTTATTTAAAAAGTAGGAAAGGAATATAAGATCTACGGCTGCAGCGTCCTTTTAACCAGGGTGCAAAACGAGTTGTAAGTGGATGTAATAAGGCAGTAGTCTGGATGGAATCTGCTTTAGGGATTTGGATTGAAGACTGCCAGAAGAAGAGCAATGGCAGTGCTACACAATCGCCTGAAGTGACTCCTTTACAAGGGCTGTAACGCTCTCCTTTGTTGTGCAGTAAAATTAAACTCATTGTTATCGGACAAGTCATCGTGTCATTGTTGGTGAGTAACCATAAATAATTAATACATTTACTGTATACTATTTTTCTTGTAATGTACGTATTTATTGCTGGTGACCTGTCTATCGTAATGGCTGTAACATATGTGATATCGGAGACACTCAATATCTTTAAAATAATATTTAGGTTTTACTGTATATAAACAGTGTGTGTTTATATACATAATTTCAATGAATCTTACCTAATATCTAAGAGAATACAAAGGGATTATGCTGTATAACGCTGCGGGGAATATTTATAAACAGTGCGGGAGAGTTTATAAGGGCTTAAAATATATAAAAATAACCATACAAACATATGGTTTCTACTTCGCGGATTTTCACCTATCGCGGGGGGGTCTGGAACGCAACCCCCGCGATGGAGGAGGGATTACTGTAAAACCATTTCTAAACCTTTGAGAGTTTCTAGGAGGACAGTGGCTTCAATAGTTGTGAAATGGAAGAAGTTTGGAATCAACCATGCTCTTTCTAGAGTTGGCTACCCAGCCAAAATGAGTAACTGGGCAAGAAGGGTCTTCATCAGGAACGTAACTAAGAACCCAAATGTCACACTAACAAAGTTTCAGAGTTTTTTGCTAAGATGGGAGAACCTGTCGGAAGGATAGCATCTCATCAATCATATGAAAGCCTTACGTTAGTAAAAGGCAAATGACAGCCTGCTTGGAGTTTGCCAAATGACATTTAAAGGACTCTGAGAGCATAAGGAAAAATATTCTCTGGTCAGATGAGATAAAATTGAACTATTTTTTTGCTGAACTCCAAGAACTATGTCAGACAGAAACTATGTACTGCTCATCACCTGGCTAATACTAACTCTATAGTTAAGCAAGGCAACAGAGAGGGACAGGGAGACTGGTCAGAAAAGAAAGAGGGATGAACGCAACTACATCTAGTGAAGTCCTTGAGGAAAACCTGATCCAGAGTACAAGTGACCACAAACTGGGGCAACAGTTCAGCACAGTGTTGACTAGAAGCATACACCAAAGACAATCCTGGAATCAGGACAAGTCTCTGATTGTTGTGGAATGGAAGTTTAAATCTATTGCTAGCTTCTGTATGAAAATCTGCATGATCTCTGTATGGCTAGGTATTATTATAACAGATAAATAAGCGTGCTTACATAGAGTAGGGCTGCCAGAGTGGAATGCAGTTCTTGGCTAATTTATCGTCCAATTAAGATGCCAAACGTATGACAAGTTTTCTGATAAGCTTAATTAAAAATATAAGAAAAGACTAGAATTTCTGCTTTCCATTGTAATCAACAAATTGTGTAAGAATGTTCTGTGACCTTTGGATGAAACTGAGCTTATTTTTCCTAACCGCTGCTTTGAAGATCTCTGTTATAAAAATGCAACTTCCCCCCTATGAGGGGGCTTTTTGCATTTAGTCTCTGTAAGGCAAAGACCCTCTACTCACCAAGAATAAAGAAGTAAAAGAATTCTGCTTTTTGAATAGGTGTCTGCCTGCTGTTGTCTCGACTTCGTCCACAGTTTTCTGTGGGGCGGAGACAGACAGGTGACTCCTCGAGCGGGATTGTCCAGAGGACCGGTAAAAGGACCGACTCCAGCCGAGTCGGAAGGACCAGCTCCGGAAAAAGTTAGGACTGGCCTGCCTCGGGCGTAGCCTGCATGAGAAGTCCCTGGCCTCCTCTGACCGAATACGAAGGTCGAACCAACTGGGATTTTCCCTAACAGGTTACGAAATTCTTGGTGAGTAGACCAAGGGAGTCCGATTGAGTGAATGATGTAGCTCAGGGATTTGACCGGTTTACGGGAAGTTAAGGAAAATAAATACTGTATCACTAACGTAGTGGATGGTAAAACTGGAAAATAGAGAATAATACTTGGGTCCCTCAGGGGACAGTGTAAGATACTACAAGGACGTTAGTAAGTTACTCCCTGGGAAGTGGAATAGAAAGGGGTGAGTGGCACACTCCTATTAAATAGGGGAATGGGAGTAAGAAAAGAATAGTATATGAATTGAGTGTCTGGCAAAAACACTGAGTGGGTGGACGAGTTTTCTGTTCCTAACGTCTGGTCATAATCCTGCTTCTACGGGTTGCTCTGTGGTGGAGACATGCACAAGCAGTTTGGCACATAGGAGGCGTCTGACGAAGGAATTGGTGTTGAGCACACCTTGTATTCCGGACTCCACGCTGAATATTGTTGTACGATTCTGCTAAACAACGGACACGAAACCACTTCAATATTAATCCGGGAGTGGGACAGGACTGGGAGCAGAACGCCGCGGGGGCTGAATTGTTCTACTGTGGTCCAGTGCCATTCATTATGGGAAAGCAAAATAGTAAACCAGTCAAAGAGACTCCCTTGGGAAATCAAAAGTCTCTGTTAGAAGGATTATTTTTGGAAAGTGTCTCGGACACGAGCTTTCACTCAGGTCCGAAAGGGGGTTCACCTAGAAAATTAATAGAAAAGAAAACCGGATTAGACTTTAAGAAAGCATGTAAAAAATGGAATAAACAGAGTGGTGGCAGATGGCCGATAGATGGGACTGTGGACATATCAGAAATACAAGAAATAAGGAAAATATTATGTAGAAATGCACAAGGATGTTGTAACAAAGGTCCGTATCGAATGGACATGTTTGATAGATGGGAATTGGTGATAGAGGATAGGACCTTGGAAGCGGCGCAGAAGCGTAACGAGCTGCTGGCTGCTGAGATCAAAACACGGAAAGAAAAGGAAAAGTTATTGTTAGCGTTGCAGAAAACGAAGGTAGAGACAGAGCCCAAGCCTGAAAGTAAAAGAAAGAAGACCGAAAAGAAAGACCCCCTATACCCCGTAATCTGTCCACCCCCTCCTTACCAAACTCCCCCGATTCCACCTCCTGCACCCCCTCCTCCAACTGCACCCCTGTTAACAGACGAGCCGTCTGGAGCAAGTTTTTATGATGAACAATATCATTATGACCCGTCATCACATATTGACCCTGAGGAAGATGATTCAGATCATTCACAAGGTGCTACTGGGTTGCAATGGCAGAAACCAGAAGCGTCATCTGTCTCCCAGCGCACGAGAAGTCAGACTCTCCGCTCTAAACCTATGGGCGGTTTTACTTCCCCCTACGGCTCCCATAAACCTTCTGGCCCGACATTCTCTTGCCCCCTCATTGAAGTCCCCAACCCCTGACGTGATCCCACACAACCCCCAGGCAATAATAATCCCACTACCGTAATGATTCACCGAAATTGGGACATTCAAGAATTAAAGGATGTGGTGTCTGAACTGCCCGACCCCAAAGCGGTCAGTGGACTGAAATTTGTGGAGCAGTTACAGCAGCTGGATGACATGTATAAACCCAATGCTGCAGATTGGACACAGGTGCTCCGCCGAAAGCTGGGCACCACATGGGCAACTGTAAATCACGGTGATTTTAACGGTGCCCCTTGGCGTTGGAATGAAGCTCTTCCTCGAGGCCCCGGGAATGAAGGTCCTTTCCTCGGCCAGTGGGAGCCTTTGAAAGGAGCCCTGGCAGAAAAATATAAAAAGGGCACAGACTGGTCATTAATTTCAGCCGCTAAGCAGAAAAAAGACGAGACAGTGGATGAATGGGCTTACCGGTTGCAAGATCTGATGGCTAATCACTCTGGGCTAGACAAATCAAATGATAGAACTCGTGCTGCAGTGCCTCCTTTTGTCTCAGGACTGAGAAGTGACATTCAAAGCAAAGTTCGCACGTCCTGCATAGGCTGGGAAAGCGCTACGTTCAAGGAAGTCAAGCGTCATGACGAGCATGCTGAGAGACAGACTAAATTAAAAGAGTCAGACACACAGACCAAACTTTTGGCTGCACAAATAAATTACTATACTAGTGGAACTGGCCCGGCTAGGGGGAGAGGATGAAGAAATTTTTTTGGATGTCGAGGGCGAGGGAGAGGACGCGGGTTCCAATTACCAAACCCTAATAATCCTTACCCTTCGGAGCAGATGCCAGCATCATATGCCTGTTACGGCTGCGGTGAACTTGGACATTTCAGACGCAACTGCCCACACAAGCGCCCTCTGCCACCCCCTCTCCCTGAGCCCAATGACATTCCTTGGTCCTAGGAATTAGCAGGGACCCCCAGCCACCTTTTCCAGACACCCTGCATTGTACTGCCCAATATTTCCCTGCTGAAGTAGACACTCCTTGGTTAGAATCTTTTTTTTCCTCCGGCACATACCCTGAAACTTTGTACATTCCATGTATTTTTGTTTCATCTACTAAAGCTGCTGCTTTAGTTCACCTCACATGTTCACAAAGTATTTTCTATCTAGGTTGTTCAAATTGGGGACTGGGTTGAAAAATGTCCAAATAGAACTGATTGGCTGTACGTTGCGCCAGGTATTTTTGACACCTCAGACCATCTAGTTACTAAAGTATTAATTCAGATTGATCTGCCAGTTGTTCATTCCCTGTGTCACCCGTCTCTCTCTTTATATTCATTGCAAACTGATAGCATTCTATGGCTCTCTTCGATTCCTGATACACTGTGGCCTCAAGGGAAAAATTATTTTGGCAGAATAGCAAATTGTGAACCTCTAGTAATCTTTCCAAAATCCTCCTTCCGTTCTCACCGTGTGCAATATCCTCTCTCTCCCGAGTCTGAACTCGGAATTGCTGCTGTACATAAAGATCTCATTGAAAAGGGGGCTATAATTCCTATTAAATATTCTCCTGTAAACTCTCCTATCTTGCCAGTAAAGAAAGCTGATGGCTCTTGGCACTTTGTCCAAGACCTCAGACAAGTCAATTCTGCTATCTTTCCTAGAGCACCGATCGTGCCTAATCCTTCCACTATTCTCTCTGCAATTCCTGCAATGGCTCGATACTTCTCAGTAATTGACTTAGCAAATGCTTTCTTTTCTATTCCTGTACATCCTGATTCTCAGTTTTGGTTTCCTTTTACTTTTCAAAACCGCCGTTGGACATGGACCGTTATGCCACAAGGTTATACAGAGGTTCCTTGTGTATACGGCCAAGCTCTTGCTCAAAACCTGGAAGGTTTCTGGCCCGACAGGGGAAGTGCATTGATACAGTACATCGACGATTTATTACTCTGTAGCGAAACAGAGAAAGCATGCACACAAGATACAGAATTATTGCTCAAGTATCTTGCAGAAAATGGGCACAAGGTCTCCAAAGCCAAGCTGCAGTTAGTTCAAACCACTGTCAAATATTTGGGGCATGACATCACTTGTGGTACCAGAGCTCTGTCAAAAGACCACATAACCACTATTCAAAACCTGCCCAGACCTGTCATAAAACAACAGGTTATGTCTGTATTGGGCATTTTAGGTTACTGTCGACAATGGATTTTAAATTTTTCTGAAAGAGCACAGCCTTTGTAAAGTCTAGCTAACACTGCTGAACTTCCTCTTTCTGGCCGCATACAGTGGAATGAACAGGCTGAGAAGGCTCTATGTGATTTAAAAAGTGCACTACTCTCTGGGCCAGCGTTAGGGCTCCCTGACTATTCTCATCCATTCACTTTGTTCGTAGACGAAAAGGGGGGATATATGAATGCAGTACTAACACAGCTCCATGGAGAAAAACTAAGACCAATAGCCTATTTTTCGAAAAAATTGGATCCAGGAATTGGCTAAGGAACTTCCAACCTATCTCAGAGCAGTAGCAGCCACAACAGAAGCCGTGCTAGCCAGTACAGATATAGTGCTCATTAGCCCCCTAACAGTAAAGGTGCCTCACGCCGTGCACTCCATTTTAGTGCAGGCCAAAACTTCACATCTCACTACTGCTAGGGCAATACACTATCAAAACGTACTCTGTACTCTGTCAAATGTCACAATTGAAAGATGCTCCACTCTAAATCCAGCCACTCTTCTACCAACTGAAGAAGGGGAGGCACACAGCTGTCATGACAAAATAATTAAGGTCATACTCTACGTAGATGGATGTTCCTTGCGATTGGATAATGTAACACCCTCAACCAGCTATGCAGTGGTCAAAGGTGACCACCTGCTGGAGGCAACTGAATTTCGTCAAGTTTAAGAGCGCAGGCAGCTTAATTAATTGCTCTTGCCCGAGCCTGTCAGCTGTCAGAAGGGAAAGTAGTAACCATTTATACAGATTTCAGTTATGCTTTTGGAGTCTGCCATGATCATGGAGCATTGTGGAAATTAAGGGGATTCAAAACCAGTACTGGTAAGCCCATCCAGCATCAGAAATTAGTCAAATCCCTCCTCGAAGCTATAATAAAACCATCAAGACTGGGAATAGTTAAATGCCAGGCCCACACTGGGAAACAAGATCCTGTCAGCAAAGGAAACGACCTGGCTGATCACTTTGCTAAACAGGCTGCCTACAATAACACACTAATCTTTTTATTTCAACAGAAAGATGACAAAGACCCTGATAATCAAATAATCTCTTTACAGAGTGCAGCCACGGACAGAGAAAAGAGAAAATGGTCCAAAGAAGGATCCCTCTCTGATGGGGTCTGGACTCACAAGCAAAATAACAAACCTTTCCTCCCAAAAGCTTCTTTTCTAGGTATGGCAAAAATTGCACATGGCCTGGACCACGCCGGAAAGGATGCCATGATTCAAGATGTCGAGAGACATTGGGAAGCCATAGGCTTCTCTACGTATGCAGAGCAATTCTGCAGGCGATGTGCGCAATGTTAAAAAATTTAATGTAGGAAAGGGTACCCCGGTAAGTCCTGCTGTTATACCTAACCCAATGGGTCCATTCGAACATCTTCAAATGGACTTCATTGAACTAACACCATCTAAAGGGTACCGATACTGCTCGGTAATTGTCGATGTGTTCTCCCGATGGGTGGAAGCTTTCCCTTCCAAACATGCAGACACCAAAACTGTGGCAAAAGCCTTGATAAAAGAAATCATTCCAAGATGGGGAATACCACAAAAATTGCAGACTGATAATGGTACCCATTTTGTGAATTTAGTAATCAATGAACTAACCACCTGGCTCCAAATTAACGTGCATCACTATTGCAAGTACCACCCTCAAAGCGGAGGTATAGTAGAAAGGTGCAATGTCACCCTGAAATCTAAATTGGCTAAGATCTGTGAGCAGACGAATTTAACCTGGCCTGACGCTTTACCCCTGGCCTTAATGGGATTGAGAGGGAGGACACACCGGCAGTTGGGACTGTCGCCGTTCGAAATTCTGACTGGACGACCCATGCCTGTCAGCATGGTCATTGGCAATGTTAATCTGCATACTGTGGACAATGATCTTATTTTCAGTCTTACAGGTCTCCGAAGGAGGTCCACGAGCAGGTTAACCAGGCTTGGCGAACTAGTCCTCCACCAACGGAGTCACAGATTCCCTTGGGAACCTGGATACTGGTCAGAGACGCCCCAAGGAAGCACTGGCATCAACCTCGCTGGAAGGGACCATTCCAAGTGCTGATATCCACACCTCACACTGTTAAAGTCGAAGGACTTCCCGCCTGGATTCATGTGTCGCATTGCAAAAAATGGCATTCATAGCTTTGCTAGTCCTAATCTTTTCTATCCATCTGACTTTAGGACAAGGACAAACAGGTGGTGACTATCGGACTCACCAATTGAAGCAAATACATGGGGACTTTCCCACGTTAACTTTCCAAATAGGGAAAACTGCCTCGTTATATCCACTTTTGGCTCTTGGGGCCAATAGTTCAAATCCATTTTTGTTTCCCTTTTAGTTGTTTTAACTGTTATTCTTTTGATTTGCTGTTGTCTTATTCCGTTAATCCGTTATTTTATCCAGAAGTTTTTCACTGCATCAATAACTAAAGCTTATTTCCTCCACACAGAACGCATGCATCTTCTTCCCCAGGCCCAATTCTCTTCCCAGTCTTCCCTCAATCAGGACTGTTTAGCTTAAACCTTCTTGTTATTAAACTTTTAAGTTTAAAACGGGGGGAATGTGGAATGGAAGTTAAAATCTATTGCTAGCTTCTGTATGAAAATCTGCATGTTATCTATATGGCTAGGTATTATTATAACAGATAAATAAGCGTGCTTACATAGAGTAGGGCTGCCAGAGTGGAATGCAGTTCTTGGCTACTTTATCGTCCAATTAAGATGCCAAACGTATGACAAGTCTTCTGATAAGCTTAATTAAAAATATAAGAAAAGACTAGAATTTCTGCTTTCCGTTGTAATCAACAAATTGTGTAAGAATGTTCTGTGACCTTTGGATGAAACTGAGCTTATTTTTCCTAATCGCTGCTTTGAAGATCTCTGTTATAAAAATGCAACTTCCCCCCCATGAGGGAGCTTTTGCACTTATTCTCTGTAAGGCAAAGACCCTCTACTCACCAAGAATAAAGAAATAAAAGAACTCTGCTTATTTGAATAGGTGTCTGCCTGCTGTTGTCTCAACTTCGTCCACATTGTCCTTGAGTGGCCCAGCCAAAGCCCAGACATAAGCCCCATAGAAGGTGTGGAGAGAAATGAAGATGGCAGTTTCCAGAAGCTTCCCATCCAGTCTAATGGTGCTTGAAAGGATCTGCCAGGAAGAATGAGATAAACTTCCCCAAAGCCATGTATGCATAGCTTGTAGTGACTTAATCAAAGTTGTAATTATTGCCTCTACAAGGCACTGAACTAAGGGTCTGAACACTTCCATGAATGAGAGATTTCAGTTTTCATTTTGTAAGAAATTTTCAAACCTTTTTAAAATCATGTTTTCACTTTGTCATTATAGATGGATAGAGTGTAAATTGCTGGGTAAAAAAATGTAAATTTATCCATTTAACATTTAATCTGCAACACAATATAGTGTGCAGAAAGTGAACACGTCTGAATACTTTCTGGATCCACTGTATGCTTAATGTTGCCAGGATACTCCTGCTGTGACCCTGAATTGGATTAATCAGAACTGAAAATGTTACGTTCCATTTTTAAGTGTTTTACAGCATTACACTCTCTCTGTGACACTTGTTCCCTCAAATTTGGTGCCAATATGGCCTTGAACTCCTCCATTTTAATCCATACACCTGTAGGTTGGCTTCCTTCAAAGACATAATCACTTGGTGGTAGACATTTTAACATTGAAAACACTGAAACTAAAAAAAAATAAGCTTCATCAAATATCCTCCAATGAGCAAATATTGATGGAATATCATTTAGTGGTACAACGTTTAGTAATGAATATATTGTTTAAGTATGAATTGTTTTTAATTGAGACAAAAACATCATTGGATTGTTATATGCTTGAACTGTTATTTTTTAGCACAGTGAAGATAAACAAAACATTTTCTTTCTGTGTATGTCTATTAGTTACTAAAAGTATCTGAGGACACATACGATGGTTGAACAAACTGGTTTTACATGTAGCTACAGTGTCAATATAACACCGGGACAAAACACCTTCACAACAAGCTTAACATATCTTTATATCTTCTGTCAGTTTATCAATCACCAACGATCAGTCTTTTTTGGTTGCTTTTTCATATTCTCTTCTTTGTTTATAACTACTAAATCTCTGTTATTAATTTTACACAGTTATGAAAAGGGCAAGTAAAATTATGACTCCAAACATTCATTGCATGCAAAGGATATGCAACAAAGCACAAAATATGAATGCTTTAATATACCTACCACTGCTATGTCCCAAACATTATTGCCCTGAAATGGAGGGACCATGTAGAAAAAGTGTGACTGAAATGTATGTAAATACCCTTATATTAAAGGGTCTGCATTGTGCACTTTAATTAATATAATCCTTTGATTCTGAATTTTAAACTGTGGAGCAGATGGGTAAATCAAGAAAAAAAAATATACGTCTTTTTACCAAATGTATGGATGGTAATGCTTGTTTCTTTGTTCTTGTTATTCATGCCCTTCGTATTATTACATTTTCAGTTTTTTTTTTTATTAATCCATATTATACCTCTTAGATAAGCACACAGCATGGTGTCCTAATGCTTAAAAAATGTGCCTCATAGCCTTAGAGACTTGGGTTTAATTCTGCCTATCTGTTATTGTTTCACTGTACAAAGGTTGCCTGTTCTTCCCACGCTTCCCTTCCATATTCCAAAGATGTGCATGTTCAGCTAACGGACTGTAGTTTCACACAGAGCTGGTTACTTCTCTACACCCAATATCATTGATATAGCTCCTTACAAAGCTACAGTGGAAAACGTGAGCTGCAAATGTGAATATGAAATGAAAATAGTTATGTCTGACACTCAGAACTATGGGTGGTATGGTGGAGTAGTGGTAGCGCTGCTGTCCCACAGTAAGAAGACCAGCGTTGGAGTCCTGGGTACTCCCTGTGTGGATTTTGCAAGTTCTCCTCATGTCTTCCAGGTTAGGTGAATTGGTGATAGTAAATTGGCCCATGTGTGTTCACCCTGCAACAGACTGGCACACTGTCCAAGGTTTGTTCTTACATTATAACCTATGCTGGCTGGAATAGGCTCCACTGACCCTGTTCAGGACTAAGGGGGTTAGACAATGACTGACTGACTATATTTTAATTACGCTATAAGACTTTGACCACTTTAATACTTGGGAAAAGGTGAATTGGAATTATACCCAAATCTTCCACTCTTGCATATCTACATGCACTTTTTGACAGAGTCTGTCCTGTTTATTTACTCTTAGCAGCTTCTTTTCTGTGATTTATTGCTCTAGTGTTCATAAATTTGCCATTTGGAAGAAAATGATTAAGTAAATAAAATGTCACACGACTCGTTACTGGAGATTCAACTCGATAGCTACATTAGCTCTGTCCTACCCTGGAGAAAGGCTACTTGTTTGCTTTCCTCCTTTCTTTTTTAACACCTTAGCCAGGCGATTACCTCAATAGCTCAGCTGTGTTATTGAGACATTTCAGCGTGAAATTTGTTTTTCCTCGCTGAACTTTAAGCAGAATTTCAAGTGCCAAGTCTCAAAAGCCAAGAGGGGCTATTAAGAGATAATTACTAATTATGCTAATTTGCAAAGTTGTGCTATTTCTTTCCTTGGTCATTTTATCAGCAGCTCTCTTGAGAGAACAGTCACTATTCAATGTTAATAACCTTTTTTCCCCCCCTGTTAAATGTTCGGTGGAGGACAAAGTGTCCTAAACCAGGAAATATTTTACAATTAATCTGGATGTGGCTGTGAATTTGATGACACTTTTACAGAACGCCAATGTTAATGACCTTCATTAACCTTTTACATGCCAGTCATGTTTGATCATGTGTCAATGTGCTGATTCATCACTAGCAGAGCCATAACTTACCCAGGTTTTATTGCATAGGAGGGAAGGTTTGTACATGAAGTGTGTTGATTGTGAAGCAGCAACACTACATTTTATGATTCACATTGTTCTGAATATTAGTCTGCAGGTCACCTACAGCTATAACATATATAAAATTAAATAAATGAATATAACATTGAAAAATAGATTTTGCCATCAAGTGTTTAACACTGCAGTGAATTAAATTACACTTGCCATGAAAAAAGCAATACTTGTTTATTATTAAATAACATTCTCTTCTCTTTACACACCTCCTCACTAGGCCCTATCATCTTGTACTACTGGTTTTTTTTTTTTATTAGTGCTATGCTGATGATACATACCTGCATCTGCCATTCCCTCCTGACAACCATACTGTATGGTGTCGGCTAGAATCTCTGTATTTTTCACTGATATTGCAACCTGGATGAAGTAACACCATCTCCAGCTAAACCTGGAAAGACGAACCTTCTTGTTATCCCTGCTTATCTGTCTATTCAGTACTCCATCTCTGTTCAGTTTGGCTCGTTGTCATTAATACCCACCAAGTGTGTATGCAGTCTTGGGGAGGTAATCGATAACCAGCTGTTCATCAGAGGCCATGTTGCTACAGTCTCTTGGTCTTGCAGATTCACTTTGTACAACATCCACAAGCACAAACCATATCTGACAAGAGTATGCAGCATAACTCCTGGTCCAGACTTCGCCATTGTCATGTCTGAACTACTGCAACTCTCTGCCGGAAGAGTGCCTTTATGTGTCACCCAGCCACTACACAGGATTCAAAATGCGGTGGCACATCTGGTGTTCAACTAGCCGAGGTGTGCACATGTCACTCTTCTTTTCAGCTTACTATGTTTTCTTCCTGTAGCAATGTATTAAGTTCAAAACCTTGATGCTTGCCAACAGAGTAGTCAGTGAAAACACTTCTGAGGTCCTATGTTCTTTCTCGACCTGGCACAATGAACTGCCCACTTCTATTCCAAATTCTGACTATCTCACGTTTTAAGACATATTTGGTGAATTTATTAGATTTTATGTTTTATAAGCCAGGAATTGTAACTAGCTTGCATTTTGTTCTGAGCTCTTTACTTGCGATGATCAACTTTGTAAGGTTGTCCTGAAACACTTCTTGCAAATACTCTCTCAAAAAGTGTTTGCTAAGCAAAAAAATGCAAATATATACACTGGCAAAATATATTTAAGCAACTTTACACATTTTAAAGTATTCTTTTAGATATGCCAAAATCAAAAGTTAATCATGTCTTAAAAAAAAACAAATAATCAGCAGAAGTTGTATTTTTAAGGCAACAAAAAAAGTCACTAAGTGGATAACACGATAAACCGTAATCTCCACACCCATCATTCATTCATTATTCCAAAGTGAAAACTTTCTTAAGAATCATATCACTATAAAATCTAAGTTGACATGAAATGAAATGTCAGTCTCATAAATGAACGTGAGCTAATTTAGCAAAGTATGTATAGCAAATCAAACAGTTTGGCTAGGCAGACTGTTTTGATATATATTTCAAAAGCACTGACCAGTTAATTACTTGCATTGTCCAAATGTTAAAAATATATTTATACATTTATTTCTCATTCAATACGGCTGCATATTTGTGAATATGTAATGCTTTCTTTTGTCATTGCTTTTAGTAGTTTGTGTCTGCTGTGCCATTCTACCATTTACTACATTGCGCTATGGTTCTGCACTAGTGGGACTAGCAGCAAATCTTCTTTGCTAAACTATAAGGTAGAGTGGCAATGAACTGATTGTTAGAATTTCTATATTTTAGTAGGGAATCAGTTCTTGACCAAAGAATACAAAAAACATTTTCAGCACAGAAAGACAGGGAAGCAGACTTTAAACTCATACTGTATTTAAGCATGCACAGACACTTGTAAACCATGTAAAGACACTTTCTACTGTTTTGCTTTCAGCAGTTTTATTATAATCTGTTCTCTATTCAGCTAAATCGTATACTAAAAAGTCTGTTGAAATTCCTAGTTTTCATACAGTCGTTTGGCACCTCAGAAGAGCTCCCTGAAAATATTTTGAAGAGGTGTTTACACATACATATTTCCGACCATATGGAGTTGGCTCCATTTATGAATGGGTGTATATATTATATTCAGGTCTGTGTGTTGATACGGCACATGAAGAGGACCAAAGCTCTTTATGAATATGCCATTTCCTCATCTTATAGCATTTTGCTCATCTCCTTTCGCTTTTGAAAAAAATTAGTTACTGAGTTTCTATGATGGCTTGCCACAGTAAACCCAAATGTTAAATTAAAGTGAAGGTTATGCTGAGGTAACAATAAGAAAGTGAGTGCTCAGCAGATGTCTCGACTTACTTGTCTGCATACAGCAAGAAACACCAGCAGCACAGTGACCAGATGTCGAAATGTTTATCTTTTAAATTGCAAACATACAATCTGACAGATGCAGCGACAGAACTAAACCAGACCCAAAAGAAGTCAGCATGTCTGCTATCAGCAAAGCAATATAAAAACAGTGCAACTCCTCCACATCCCAAACACAGTAAGTACCAGTCCTGTGATGCCCCTGTCTCTTCCATTTTACACGGCCAGTGGTGACAGCCCCATGCTTTCTTGGTCCAAGGAACACATCGGGTTTACTAATCGGTTTTTGAGCAGGCTGCTGTGCGCCTCACTGACCTGGATCCCCAGGCACTGGGAGTTCTCCACCACAGGAGCGCGTAAACAGTAATTGCTACATAAATTATGTGACACTTGGAGACAGCTTCTGACTCAAAGCCAGATTTGTTGGTGAAATGCTGGATTTATAGAAAAAAAAAATCCAGTGATCTTCTTACTTCCCTTGTACAGGAAGAGAATGAATAAAATAATACCATACATTCATTGTTTTTTTTCTGTGTAGAATTACATAAAAATATAAGAGAAACTCTCACAATATACCAAAATATATTCAAGTATATACAAAATTACAAAAATGCTATTATCAAATCTTATTGGATTTTAACTTTGACATAATGCGCATTTGTTTTACTTTCAAGGCCACTAAAATGTGTGCCAGCTAATAATTCCGTCTAAATGTATTATTTGTTGCAAAAAATAAAATCATGCTTCCTGGACAGACTGTCGTCCCATCTTATGAGGTTAACAAACAGCGGCAAATGAAATCTAAACTACTTTCAAAATATAAATTGCACAAAATGGATTTTAAAAAATGGATAAAAAGCTAGTGTATTCTATGAGGGGTACTTACTAATGACGATGGATACAGTATTATAGAGAATATGATTTCTGCAAGTGTACACATGTAAATGTGCAAAATCTTATTTTCATAATGAATAACTGACAAATTAGCAGAGAAAGTTATAAGATCAATGAACCGAAAGCAACAGGAAGGAAGAAACAAATACAAGGGTATCCTCCAGAAAAGCAAACTATTTGAGTTCTTTAATTGTTTGCATTTTCATTGGTGGGCAAACATTCACTGACACCTGCAGTGAGGCTGCCCTTTTTTGGATCCTACTTATTTTAAAGCACTGACTGAAAGCTGGTCCACTCTCTGCAGGCTAACCCACCCTCCAATACTTCCAGCACAAAAAAAGACAATACTCTATACAGACCTAATGAAATCAACACAAAATCTCCTTACATCCTTTGAACATTTTTCTTAATATAAAACCCGCACTATGATAATCTACAGGATTTGCAGGGGATAATTCCAACAAATCCCATGTCCGTGTAATCCTGAAGTGCTGACCACTTGCCAGGAGGCCTATCAGAATAATTGTTTAGGCTTTCAAGGGGATGAATCTGCATTAAAAAAATATAAAGAGAACTGCAGTTTAATCTCCATTATTCGTGCAATTGTTAAAAAGAGCAATTTATTTAAAATATGAGCATTCCTGGTCAACAACTGATTTATACACCAATGCAAGGACACAAGCCTTTGAGTCACTTCCGGCATGTGGTAAGGTGCTTTGAAATGAGAAAAAAAGTATGAAAGATTAGCGACGTTCTTTTTCAAATACATAGCGCATAGTAAGGTTGAGCCCTGGAAAATTCCAGTACTTTTCTGAAATATTAAGGGAACTTCTATGATGTAACTAAAAGGTGCCTAAAATAACTAAGATTATTGCATATGCTTAGATCTTAATTATTTTAAATTATTCTAAAACCCCCAAATGCTTTAAAAGCAAAAAATGAAAGTACACTGCCAGTCCTACTACATTAATAGGAATTTCAAATTGCCTGATAAATTGAGCAAAAAGACCTATTTCTTCCTTAATAAAAATGATGACACGATTTTTTTTTATTTGTAGGTGGGTGTCACAAATTACTCTTATAAAAACACCTCAGGAAGCCAATTACTCAAGCTTTGATTTCCTAAGATGTCATTTAAATGTTGTAATTGCAAAAGTGTTGTGAGCTTTTAAGTGCTGTATACAATCTCAGTTTACTAAGTGCTCTTTAAAGGTTTAAAAGCACAAAGCAGAACCCGCATTTTTAACTACTCAAGACTTTCAGCACATTACAATTTTGAAGCTAGTTTCTTGAATAAAAAGTATTAGTTCATTAGCACAAACTCCCGTTATCAATCAATGTATTGAGGTAAAGAAAAACAAAAAAGACAGACAGGAACCCTCCCGTCACAAAGAAATACTTAGGGAACCTGTTTTGTATTTCATTATCTACAGGGGTCTATTTTATGTTGGGTTTTCTTATAATATAGCTCACAGACGGGTATGGGAAGAGTGCTGAGACAAAAAACAAACCTATGGGATGTTAAACACATTGCATTCCTGATTGACCTGTTTCTTATTTTAATTTGCGATATCTATAAAATAATAAAAAGCGACTATGTTTTCTCTTTAAGCAGCACCCTTCTTGTACATCTCCTTTCATTCAGCAATACTATCAGTGTTGATATGGAAAACATTTAAATAGATAACATGACAGCTCCAAGCACATCTCTACAAAAATACAGTGTCTGGTTTTTCTGTTTATTATAAGCACTGCCTAATGTTCTGTAGCCAATTTCATTATATCCATTATGTAAATACATTTTCTTCTGTTCTATTTGGTATTTATTGTCCCTCCTGTGTAAAGCATCTGGATTTTAATTTCATGTACACACTATGAACTGAAGTACAAGTTACATTCAAACACTGATGAAATTATAAAGAAACTGTTTAATGAGTTTGAGGCATACAAATGTTAAAATGGGAAAGAGAATGAGAGTATTGTAATGAGGCCAGCATTATATCAACCACACTTGTAAGAAACCAATTTTTCAGGCACTTGTCACATGGTGGAAAACTATAAGAAATTAAATAACAGAATTGCTCTTCTGTTTGAAAAAGTATTTTGACACACGCATTCATGTCTAAACACATGTGAATAGGCAAAAGATGTTAACCGTTTATCATTACTACCACTTTGAGATAAGCATAAGACACAGAAGCATATTTTCAGACTGCACAAGGAGTTACTTATCTGCAAGTATGCACATACATGTAAAGTGTTTCTGTATGCATGTTATGGCATATATGTATTTTGTGAATGCACTTTGACTTGATTTATACATTATAAAAATAAAGAGGATGGCATGGCGTCATACCAAATAGCAAAGCCTTCTCTTTGCGCATGGAACCCTGTTCAGTTTTCAGCTTTCTTCAATTCTGTGTGGAGTCAGCAGTGTCCTTCTTCTGCTTGTGCGGATTTTCTCTGTTTTCTAGTCATGCCATTAGGTTTACCAAGATCTCTTTACCATTAAGGAGTATGTGTCTGAAACAGTATGACTTGCAAAACACTGGCATCTGGATCACCACAGCTGGTTCATACTCTGTGGCCAATGCTACAGTAATGTGATCTGGCTGTCTGCTATTCTGCAAAGGATAAAGAGAGTACAGAAAATGGATGGTTGGATATGAGCATATACTAGCCCCATCATATATCATAAAACTTATGAAAAAAAAAAAATTCCAACTGTTTCTTCTTTTATTGTAGAAAATACAAATTTTCACTAATACGTGCCTTTCGGTTTTTCATAATTGAGCATTATACATTTTGTATGTCAGTCTGTTCGGATTTTCTGAGCACTTGTCGAATGGGAGATTCTTTCTTTATTATGTTCAGATAAACTTGCAGCTATTGCTATTGAACACAAAATGCAAATGAGTCCTCTGCAATTTAGCTGAATGCATGGTTCAAAGCGAGATAAGGACAGGGAGAAAATGGTGTTACCTTTTTTTTTCATAAAACTGTCCTTAATAACTGCAAGATAAATAGTCAAGGGTATGGGGAACAAATTATTTGCACCAAATGTCCTTCAAATCAAATTATGCTGGCCTTTCTTTCTTATTTTGCTTTTTAATATAGTGATAATTTTCCACACTGCAGAATCTTTGTGAAAACAAAAAAATGCATTGCAAAATGCCTGCTAAATGTGTTCAGCTCATTTTTTCTAACCCTCCAGCCACAAAAGCCTCATCACTATTAGCAGATCTGCAATATTTTAGAAAACAGATCCATGAATTCAGTATTTATCTTTCTCAGAGAAGAATTCCAGCTGAGGGTTGTACTGCAATTTAAAACAGATTCTATTACACAGAGAGGCAAAAATCAGCAGTACTAGCTAACCGAAATAAATAAATACAGTAGACGAAAGTGTCCGCTTGCTACAGCTTTAATCGATTTAATTTTATCAACAAATCCAGTCCTTCCCCTTCAGCTGTCAAGGAGTGCGATAAGCGAAGCGAGTCTTGAAGCATGGCACAGGCTTGTCGTAGAAAAGGAGCTGTGTCCCTGAACCCAGCCGAGATGAAACATGACTATTTATTATTTTGGCATTGCAGGAGGATGAAAAGCCAGAATGGTTCCCCACCTCTCGCCCCGCGCAATCTTTCTATTCCATTAATTTTTCATGGAATTTCATTTTTCAATAACCCTACTCTAGTTTTCCACCTGGGATACTTCATTGTTTTTCCTACTCCCCGTGACCCCAAGATAAAGCCCCATTACCCCCATTTTTCAAATCAGTCAATGGTTCATCTAGTTCACATTAATTGACGTATATGAGCAGAGCACAGACTTACGTACATTCACATGATGCTTATATAGTACTTTAATTCTATGACAATTAATGATGTATTAACTTATACAACATCATACTAACCGACTTTATCATCTATTTCTAGCACTACTTAAACTGCGTTGTAATGATTTTATTTTTACTGGAACATTACATTTCCTGCAGTCATGGCTTATTAACACAGCATCTATCACCAGGTCTTCTACTACCACTTCATTAATATATCTTTCACCTTCTTTTTTAATTTATTGAAATTGAGCTCCTTGTTCCTTCTGACTCTGTGCCTCAAAATCATCTGTGTCACATCAAATCAGATGTACTAAAGTGGGATTAAGAGCAGTGCTGATCTGACAGTGGTGATTTTGTTGTGCACCTGGCTTTTATGTTTCATCAAGTAGCTATTTTCTTTTCCAGTCACTTACTTTGAGACATATCCAAACTGAAAAAAGATGTGAGTGCTCTTAGAGAACATTGTATCATTTGTCCTTTTAACACCATTTATTACACTAAACTGTCATCATCAATGGCAATATTAGATATGTTCTGAACACAAAGAAACGTCAGTATTAAATTCAAGTGGGCGTGTTTATAAGTCTTAAAGGTGTTTTTTTTCCATTCGGAGATGCTGCATATGTAGTGATCTAATAAAACAATGTACTATATACATTGATGGGTGTGTATGGGTGGTTTTCTTTGTTTTGTAATTGTTAAATTGTTTAAATCATTGCGATACACACAAGCCGTGTGCTAAATGATTTGCACATGAAGCTTTGAAAAAGTTTTAACATACACCAAAAAAGATGTTCCAATTATTAAAGTACTCTCTCAATTTGTTTTACCACAGGAAGCTTGTCATAACTGTCACGGGAATTTAGTTCACTTTGCAATAACTAGTCACCTGCTTTCCACTGAACGCTCACTGTTGTCCCATAACCTGGGAGGACTCAACATGTACTGCACAATGCACCTTATTGGGCAGATCAGTTAATAAACAAAGGCGTGTGTTTGACGGTTTCAGCTTCTAATCCGAGATCAGAATCCTGGAATACGAACTACCGAATCTTTGAAATTCTTAACTGCACAGTAAATATGCATCCCGATGTTTTCATAGCGAATGACAACGCGCGCATTCAGTCGAGCTCCACGTCCGCTGAAACAACCAACACGTGCATCTTAACGCCCAGGTGAACCTGAAAACCGTCCACTGTATCTGCATATCGGGATGTGTCTGGAAGCTTTAAGGTAGGACTGACGCTCAATACGAGATGCTTTCTTTGTCCTTAAAAACCAATGGGCAGGGCAGTTATCTTCAGGTAAAGCACATCGACGTAAAACTGCAGGATAGTTTTATGATGACGTGCAAATTACAAATAAGCAAAAAAAGGTAAACGACATTTAGCACAAGAATCTTCTTTGAGCAAGTTAATGTTTAGTAATACTGAAGCTGCTCGTCTTTCCGGGACAATCATTGCGCTTTGCTACGGCCTCGTTAATCAGTCTTTCTAGTCAAATGGTTTCACGCGCTCGTCTAGCGAAGCGCTCCCCCAGGTTTTCACCGGCTATGCTTCTTTTTTTTCTCAACAGGCAAATAGAAGAATTGGGAGAAAGCACAGGAGTTAACAGCCCGACAAAGACACGCAGCCCAATGCCCAAGAGGCAGCCAGCAGACGGCGATGACAGCACCTGAGCGCAGGATGCAAAATGCAATGTACGTGGATGCCATTCTGTCCCTCTCCGAGGTCATATTAAAGAGCGACGTATAGAACTTTACCTTTCCGCTTGGACCGCCTCCTCCTCCTCCTTTTGAACTTGCCTCTGAGTTGGCTGTTTGGAGCCCGAGTGTTGTTCCCAAGGACCGATGCCATATCAATGTAGCCGTGACAAGGTGGAACAAAGCGCGCCTTCTTTCTTCTCGTATGTCCTGCTACCTTCTTTTACTTTGTTCCCCGACTTATTCTTCACAATGTAATTCTCCGTTCCTTTGCCTTGCGCTCGTCCTCCACTTTGAACAACTCTTCTCTCAGTGCTGTACTGCTGCTAAACTCACAAGCGTTAAGTCGATCCAAGCATTGCAGCGCTGATACGGCTCTCATGAAAGTCTCGCAGGGCTGTAAATGCGCTGCTCTAGTTTCTGCACCTCTGCTTTTTTTTCTTTTTTCTTTTTTTTTTTTTTTTTTTGGCACCAGCCACTTTGAAGCCAATCATGCAGGAAGCCCATCTATTTGGTGCCGTAAATTCTAATTAGATCCAATCATGGCTGTCTCTAGACTCTGACATCAGCACCACTCCCACCTCCCTCCTACAGTCCATCCCTGTCAGCTTGCAAACTCAGCTCCTCTTTACCCTGAATGATGTCTGAGTTGTTAGAGGAAAATGTGACGGCACTTGTGGATACACGCGGGATCGAGGAGCTTTGACGCAGTCATTGCGTTGTAGACACCTAGCTTACACATCAGTTTGGAAAAGAAATGACATATCCCTTTATAAGATTTATTCCTGTAAAAAGTGCTGGCACCGCTGTGTTGTGTCCCTCATCCTGGATCTCGTATTTACCTCGGGTACTCAGGGTGTCCGTTCGCACAAAAGTTAAACTATCCCGCATCCGCTAGGCATACGATCACGCACACTCGTGGCTTTTTTTATCGTGTCAGTCACATTGTCACTTTGTGCATGTTTTATCTAATGGATGGGATACTGGATTGGATCAATTAAACCGACGACGTTACAGCACCTTTCCTTCTGGAAAAGTACAATAATGTTTAGCTTTATCCAAAAGATGAAAGCCGTTTCGTCATTCCAACAACTGAAGGTCGAGTTTATGGCAGCCTAAAGCATCAAGGATTTTTGGTAAAGAAACGGGAATGTCTGCGAGATTCTGAGCATGTCTTGCTTGTGTGTCTAAAAACATTTAATTTAATTCTTGCTGTAGATAATACTTCTTTGACCATTTTTAATATAAAGATGTTTAATCTCTCTCTTTCTCTTCAGGACAATAACAATTTAAGATAGACTTTTGGTCTGACAATTACACTTTCAAAGACCTCATTTTCCATTTAAAATTTCCGTTACACGAGAGGAAGAATACGAAAACTAACGCAACCAAATTTTAATTGATTATTTTGGAAAGATAAACTTTTCTGCTATTCTTTAGTCACAGATAATTTTCTTCCTTTATGTGTAATGTTCTTCTGTGAGTATACATGGCATTACTGTTGGTGATACTATTTTAAATATATATTTGTTAACTGGTACTTTTTATTTCCTGCTTTTAACACATTTTACATTTTCATGAGTTAAAGTAGATTTCTACATTTTTCACGAAGAGAACAGATTGAAAATATACACTTTTAAGTCAAGTATGGTATCCCTGTTGGAGTTCTTACATCTTGAATGATTGCAGGCACAAATACTTTGTTAGTCTCTTCCTATTCATATATGTACTCACTTTGTATATGTTGATTATATATCATAAAGAGATTTTGTAATTGCATAAGAGTTATAAATGTATTTGTTCATATGGGACGGCACTATATAAAATAAACGGAAGTGAATTACTACACTAGTGGGCTCATATAGTGCGACTGAAATTATGCATCTTGTTTTCAGGATTTTCTTTTATCCGTCTCATTTTATTTTCCGAAGCAGTTTCTAGAGTCGCCCAGACTTTCATGAAACCAGTGACATAATAACATAATACTAGTAAGATATGAGGCAAGGGGGAAAAAACGAGGGATATCTATACCTCATGTAACCATTAACAGGAATATATTACTAAAAAGTATTTAATGCCATGACTGAGTTCTTGCAACTTTTAATATTAAGTCTTTACAAAATAAATGTTGCTAATTGAACAAAACTTTTTTCTAATTTTATGTTTTAAACCTTTTCAGTTGCACGTACATTGTGATCTAATCATGGAGACAAAACTGGATCATCCATAGGTATAAATATGTTATTACATATATTACGCGTATATATATATATATATATATATATGTAAAAGGTGGCCGAATAGATACAAAGTCCTCGATTTTTTGTGTTCTTATTAATGTGCCATCCCCGTTTGCACGTGACAGCATGTGTGTAACATTTTATTTGTGAGATTGCGGAGAAGTAAGGGTTTATGACAGGTCGCAGTACATAGTAAAAGAAAACTGGACATTTTGACTTCTAACCAAAGAAGCAAGGGTACAGATTTGCTGCCGGTTGTGCTAGAAAGTAAAAATAACTCGGCACCTCGGGAGCACACGCAGTCGCTTAAAGCTGTGTCATTTGTTCTGAATCTCAAGAGCAAACCCAGGTAGACAACACTTAGATTTAATTAACAATGAGTCATTTATTTCTGAAAAGCCCTGTAGCTAAACTGAGTAAAATTTAAAAAAGATAAAAAGTAGGGTTAGTAAGTCATCAGACCCTCAAAACAAGGAGAACAAAAAGGAAACTAGTGTAGGCAACTGTCAGAAGTCAAATAACAAAAAATAGAAGCTGCGGTAATTTAGCTCATGGAAACGTTACACTTGTTAATATAAATGAGTATGAAAGTTCAGGTGTTACATTATAGATTTACTTTCAGGAAGGAAAATGAGACTCAGCAGGGAAGTTCATCGCGTTTATATGTATAAAGAAGACAAACAACTTATGGATGGCATTGGTTTTATTATGATTATTTTACAAAAGTAATTATGACGAGCGAGTTATGGTTTCTATTGAAAATCTGTGATGAATATTGTGATTTTTTTAGAAATTAAACAATAAGCATATTTTATTTAACGGCTGCAAATCAAACTTACTGTCACTTCAGTTTGATAAACTGTTTTTAACTATAATATTTATGTTTTACAATAGAAAGGCAGACTATTGAATCACTGAATATGTTGTAACAGTCCAGTATTAAAAGTCTGTTGTTAAAAACACATCACACCAAATAGACTAATGTGATTTTTTTTTCGTTTTTCTTTCAGCGATGGAAATGTATGATTTTTTGGAAGTCTGCTGGATGAGTGCATTCGAGATTCATTACCGTAAGTATGAAGGGTGGTAGTTTAAGTCTAATTTGTTGAATCGCATTATTGACTATAATCCTTGATTGTATATTTATTAGTTATTACATCATTTTAAGTTGTGGCAATCAACTTTTTGTTACCTGTCCTACTACACTTGCTGAACAAGCAGGCCCTACCCTAATGTTACTCGACTACGTTTAACTGTTTTGTAAGTCGTTTTGGATAAAAGCGTCTACCAAACAAATACATGCAAATATAAGTCATGAGAATGAGACAAAGTTCAGTATGAAATCAATTACTCGAAGTCCAAACAAACATTTTTTAAACATTATAAGAGAAACAGGTTTCATTTAACAGAAAGTAAACGCATGCAGACTGTTTTTTTTATGGATTACCTAAAGAATTTACGCATGCGCAAAAATATCCACGCATTATTATAAATATAAACTTGCCACAAATAGGAATAAAAGCATGGACCAAGAAAAAAAGAGTCATACGCATAAATGCCTGCAACTGTTATTATGGGGATAGGTGGGTGGATGGATACGTGTGAATGTCTGCAATAGTGAATAAATAAATAGCTTCAGAAGCTATCCTCTCCATAATTAGGCCGCTAAACTTCATATGTTCTCTTACAGGATTAGAAGGCATTTTTTAAAAAAAGCCAAGAGTTGTACCCATTTGTTTCTGCATTGCGATTTATATATAGTACATGTCAAGCAGTATTGATGTATTTAATAAAATATTTATTCGAGGATATACCTTAACATACCCGTTTTACATATTTTAAAGATCAAAAATGTGTTATATTTACACCATTTAAATTAGTGCGTTAATGGTGTTTCCGCACATTTCCAGGGAGTTATTAGGAAGTTACCAAGCAAGCACCTTTTAAAGCAAAGCTGATAAAGCTAAGAACATTGACATTGTAATATGATGTATGCTGCTTGTGTCGCTTTCAATACTTTTTGGCTCTTTTTCAAGCATTTGTATGAAGTATTTTTGAAGCATAAAGATCTTTTTCAAAGGTTGAAAAAAGTCAAAATATCAATATAAATTGCACTCAGAGGGGAATCAATAGATGCTACAAGCTGCCGAGCAAAGGTCATAATGAAGGTGTGACCGCTAACAGATAACTGAGCCATGGGGGAAATCATAGCTGCCGAGGGACTTGGACGTAATGTCGCGAGGAAACATTCATAACAGCCATTCTCTTCAAAGCAGCACATTCGCGTTGTATCCCTCTTACAGTAGGCAATTGCCAGCAGCTGCACAACCGGTTCGCTTTAACTTTTTAATACCTTGTGTCATAACTGTATGTTCATTTTGTCTAGCACTTTCGTATGACTGGTTGCAGCGCATTACTGTTAAATCAGTTTCGACTTTTGCCTAAAATAGTCGGATATAACTAACGCATATAATCCTACATAACTATGGAACATGAACTAATGAATGCAAACATTTTCATTTTCTTGTATTCAGAATACTGCGGGCAATTGAAGATAAACATTTAGGTTGTTTCCGACCTCCTGCATTCCTTTGTAACCCTGCAGCCTATTGAAATGGATAGCATTACTGCTTAATGATCTCTCTCCTCTACATTAACAGCCTTATAATGATTGTTTTTTCTACGTTTTCATGTAAAGAGCTCTGCGATAGTGCGCAACATGAAACGTGTTAATGTTATTATTCCGACTTAATCTTTGTTTCAGTGCTTTGGGTTCACCCTGCTGCTACCGTAAATAGTTTGAACCCAATTTTCTATTTATTTGGTTATTAAGTTGTACTTGTGTAAGTCACACAGTGTGAAGTTTACAAAATGGACGGACGAATGCTTTCAGATTGTGCGTGGATATACTGTATAGGATTTCAGTAAGGCGCTGTCCGCGGTGCTGATGTACGAACGTTCACTCTGTAATGTAAAGCAATATACTAACAGCACACTGCATGGTCATCGCTTAAAGGCAGTCGTTCACGTGATGGTAGAGAAGTAGTATAAAACTTGACTGAATTAACTAAGTAAAATAAAAATATAAAAATGCAAAAATAACATCTTTATTTAATAAACGCATAGAGTACTGAATGTACTCTAAACCGATTTTCTAAAATTTAAGCCTCGTGTAACACTTAAATACCACAAACTAACCATACAAAGTTAAGCAAATGAACGAGAGTAGTTGGCACAGTTGTATCTGTTTGTTCTTGTTATAAATTTAAATGAATATCTATATTTCTATACAATAACAGAGAGAGAGTTTAAAGCAGAGTGACAGAATTAATATGCACATCTGTAAAATATTATTCCACAGCATACTGTTAGTTGCATTAGTTTATTAGTTTATATTTAACATTAAACAGCATTGTGACTTTTATTGTACTAGCATGTATTGTTTCCTCATTGATTGCTCAAATATCATCTCTTTTAGTCTTAGAAAGTGATGAAAAAAACAGCATAAGTTTAAGTTCATTTATATCCATCCATCCATTATCCAGCCCACTATATCCGAACTACAGGGTCATTGGGGTCTGCTGGAGCCAATCCCAGCCAACACAGGGTGTAATGCAGGAAAGAAACCCCGGGCAGGGTGCCAGCCCATCGCAGAGTTCATTCATTCATATATCAATGATTTTTTTTTTTTTACTTTTTAATTTTATCAAAGACCTTTTATAAGCATTATATATTTTATACTTTGTCAGTAAATCTTATCATTTGTATTCCAAATCTAAGTTTCTAGATACATTTCTTTACATTTAGATTTGTGATTACACTGTCTCACTTGTCTTCTAGGCATTATTATTTTCACAGTTTATAAATCTCTAAATAAGAAGTTATGTATGGTTGGTGAGCACTTCATTCCGGCAGTCCTTTTCTTATCAAGGGTAAGAAATCTGATATCATTCTTGATGTTAACAGCATTATGTAGGGTTGTTTGTGTCACTATTAAACAGTTAACTTTTGGTTTGTGCTGTCCCTAAAATGTGCATGCAATTATTATACTGTACAAGCTTAAGTGGTCTTGAAAGTGAGGTCAAAGATAACAAAGTGCAGCACAAATTAACATGCAAAATAGTAAAAAAAAAAATTGCATTTCTCAAAAGAAGTACAAATTTCTTTAAAACTAGCATTAGAACAGCCATAATTGGAATACAGATATCTATTTATATACCAAAATAGATTTTGTATACTGTATCTCAAAATTTCTTAGGATTAGTTTTATGTATGTTAAATAATACAAAAAAAAACCACTTCAGGGTATGTCAGATTTATTTTAAAATATCTGAAATGCATTTCAAGGTATTGTAAAGCAAGCCTAATGTCATATTATGATGTAGTTAATTATTATCTCAAATGAAGGAGAATACTATTAAAAACAATGCCGTAGTCCTAAAAATTAATGTAATGTTATCTTAAAAGAAATCTCCTGATTTAAAACGAAAAAACATTTCCCAAAGAAGTTATTTTCTATATTGAAATGAAAGGAAGGTCTTCTGAGAAGAGTTAGATCAATTTTAGATCCATATTTTCAATTTTAAGATGTGTATTACTATTTTAAGATAGCAGAATATTTATAGATATCACTGAACATATCTTTTGCTTATTTGATAAGCACACTAGTTTGCAGATGTTGTACAGTTTAATCTGTAAGGGCACAATTTTAACTACACTCATGAATTTACACAGGTTAACTGTTAATGTCATGCTCTTTATACTGTGACTTCAACCTTCATTCGCCATATATCACAAGCATCAACTGAAATATGACTTGTTGTTACACATAATGTAATTAATGTCTAGTTAAAACTTTAATCAGATATATTGTTTGTTTTTTCTTTAAATTGTATAATTCAGTAATCATGTGTACAGAAGCAACAAAAGGAAATATACACTGTCTGAAACAGAAATATTGTTCTTTAATTCATGTAATTAGGAGCATTATCACTGTCATTACATTTTACAATCATTCAGTTTCTAGATTCATTGTTCAGATGCTTTTTACTTTCCATTTGGTAAAAATGATGAATAATATATCTATATTAGTACAGAAAATTCTAGATATATTCATTTAAAACTAAAGACATCTTTTAATGTAGTTAGCTATATGACATATCAGTTAGACGGAAACAAATGAAGTCAATGTGTATACCTGCTAACTTTCTTTCTTTCTTATTCAAAAGTCCAAAATATGTTATTTGCTTTACATTTTAAGTGGTTCAGTTACACTACTTAGTGATAAAAGAGAAACTTTTCTGTTGTGAATGTGCTCTAATTAATTCCTGCAGTAACACCTCGTTTGCCTTTTTTAAATTGTCTAAATAAAGTTTTGAAACAAGCTCTTTTACTTACAAGTGAAAATAAAATTAACATGATTTCCAATTTATACTTTGGACTTTAAAAAAAAAACAGAATAGTGTAGTATTTTCTAATTCTCCATTATTCCCTTTTTGCTCTGTTGCTCATTTCTGAAATGTATACATAATTTGTAGTCAAACCAAGGTGTAAGTGAAATTTACTCAATGCTTTTGTTTCTAATCCCATTTATGTGTGTTCATTTGATTTATTTAAAAACACAATTTTAGACTAAAAGGATATAATCTTAAACATTAGAGTAACTGAAGAGAAGGAAGAAAAAACAAGAAATTAGTAAAATATTTTCATCAATGATAACAGTGTGGTTTCTTTATAAGTAAAGTATGGATGGCTTAGTACATTGCAGAATAATGTACATAGCCATAAGAAAAAATAAATAATGAAATAACTGCACATTTATTTTAAAGAAACATACTAAACTATGATTAAAGGGACGTGGATTTAATATACAGTTGTGAAGAGAATCTGGTGAAGATTATTTTAAGGTGCAAATTCTTAACAAGTCATTGTCTGTGTGAATTTTGCACATTATCCCTGTGTCTGCACAGGTTTTCCCACACTGTAACAGATTTTTGTATTTTTTTACAGTAAACTCTACAGAAACTTGCCATTTTAATCACTTTACAAATGGTAACTCTCACTCTCAATGCACCATGGGTCCCCAAAACAAATACAGCAGTTAGCTATGGGCTTCACAAAAGACAATGAGCACACATACAGGCAGGACATGTTCTGAATGTACTCTGGCTATTTTACAGTAATATACTGTAATTCCTTTTACAATAGTTAAGAATTTTACAGTGTGTTATTAACAACATTTTGCAAGTTATTTATTGTAAACTGTGGGACAGGCAGGCAGTGTTTTTCAGTAGTTAAGGCTTTGTTATTCAAGCCTTGAGGTTGTGGGTTCAGATCATGCTAGTAACACTGGGTGACCATGAGCAAGTCATTTCTTTTGCTGGTGCTCCAATTAGAAAAGCAAAAAAAAAAAACAAATGTAACCAGTTGTATCTCTCAAATGAAGTAAGTTACCTTGACTAACGCTATCAGCCAAATAAACAAAGGTATTGATACAATTGTTGTATTCCTTAATATGTCAGTGTAAAAATATTTTACAACATAACACTGTCATCTTAGGGTATTTGTAACCCTTTATTGGCAGCATGGCTTAAAAAAAAGTGCTGTGAACTGGATTGCAAGTACAATGCAGTATTATTTAAAAAAACACACACACAAGAGCTGTATTTTACTTCCAAGAAGAAGCTGTGCATTGGAGTCCAGCAATCGCTTTTTACACTAATTAACATCAATTTCACAGTTTCTTATTGGCAACTTGTTTGCCAGTTATTTACTGTAAATTCTAAACTAAATTTTTTATTGTGCAAGCTCTCCAGCTTTCCTACCACATCCTCCCACAAGACTTATATCTAAAGTTAATTAAGGAGCCCAAATGTGTCCCATCTAAATGTGAATGGAAGCAATGAGAGACAGTCACCCATATCCAAAATTAGATTCTTTCTTGCAAGAAAATGTGGTTTAGCTGGTCTGATAATGGAAGGATAATGTTGATCATTACCAATTAGTTAGTAGAAACCTAAAGCTGATGTGACTGGAGACAAAAATGGGCATAATAAATAAATGTAGCATTCATATGGAAACATAATTCATGTAAATACTGCTTAACAGTCAAATGTAAAGTTGTCCAGAGCAGATGAATTCCTTTCAGTCTATGTTTTACTTATTGAGGCTTAGCTATGACATTAGCTAGGTTATCACACTCTAGAGTTTGTCACCACAGAAGATGTGTCATTGTATATATTTTTATTTGGTAAACGAGATCTTCATTGGAATTTAATAAGTTTGTCTCTCATATTTTAATGTAATCATCCAAGATTCAGTCTTTGAGTGCTTTGGAGATTTACTGTACTTTGACAACCAAGTAAGCAAAATGAAAGGTAAATTTATGGAAGGTTTGGCTCCATTTCTTTTTTTTCTTTCTTGAAATTGTGTATGGTCCTGTAAAAAGTACTATTTATTTATTGAATGTAATTTATGACTTCATGTATTTCTGTTGGTAAGGACAATTTAAACAGTAAACACTCATTGGTCAAAATACTTTAAACAATTTCATACAAATTTTTTAACTGGAATCAATGATTCTTTCCCCAGTTGAATAAATAACATTAGTCAAGTTTTATCCTGATGCAAGATTTAATGAAACGAGTTTTAAAAGTTATACCTTAAAATAAGAATTTAAATTACATAATTTTCCACAGCTAAGTTTAGTTCTGTATTAGTTAAACACTTTGAGAACTCAGTTATAAAAATTACTAAAGTCTTGGGAAACTTTCCTACAGCTATCTTCATACCCAATTGTTTCTTTCATTTTGAATTTTCACCCTTATTTCTTCCAGATCCCATTTCCAAATGTTTATTTCTAATTTTCTTGTTGTTCAAATTGTTTTCCTTCACATGTTTAACATTTTACAATGAATAAGACTTAAGATGTGTGGCTTTAAAATAAATTAAATTCTTTGCTCTTTGACAACATGGCGAGTACTAAATAATATTTTCAACAAATTAGGTTGATGAATTTGTAACATGTTATCAAGTGATGCCTGACTGCTGACACACAAGATTTTACTAGCAGATTAAGGTAATTATTAAGATTTGCACAATATATATAGTTTCATGTACATAGTAAAATATTTGTTTATGACATTTTCTGATTTTGCTGTAAAAACTAAACAGGGAGGTTGAGAGAGAGTTGTGGCTCAAGGTGGGTAAGTCACATTTATTGTAGCAGAGTTATAATGAGGATGTGAGCAGTTCATGCCTGACTAATTGCAGTCACTTATTGAGCACTTGGAAATAGTTTTCATTTTGTTGGTAGACATTTTTCATCTATATTCTTGGGTTATTTGCAGGGTGAGCTGCTGTGGAGATATGTAGGAATTGCTGGTCTTCTGGGTCATCGATATCTGAATTGTAGATTCTACAGTATATCCCAGTAAGCATTTCTTCCTCTGTTGACTATATTTTGGTGCCCATAAAAAACTCAAAATTGTCATATCCTTGACAGTATATTATCTTGATGTAGAGTGTTCTTCTTTGGAAACACAAACCTTTGTTGGTAGTGCAATATTGGTTGTTATGTATATGACAAAAGCTTCATTATTCTATACTAAAGCATCCTGAAACTACAATTTAAACTCTATCTCTTAATGAAAGTACCAAAAACTTTCTTTAGTGTATACTTTGTGGAGACCTTCCTGGATCATTTTATCTTTAATGTAACAATGGAAGTCCATGTCTGGCAACATTTGCCGCTTTCAACATCAGACATGTGGTGGCCTAATTAATGGCTTACCTCTCTTTGACCAGTTGTAATTGATTTCTTGCATGTAACTCCCAGAGCTACAATTCTTGTGCTCTGTCCTAATTCTTTGACCCTTGCTAAAGAGAGGGTTACAATATAAGAACAATAGACACTTTATTCATGAAATATGAAGCACAATTAAACGCTTTCTCATTCATTGATTAATTCCCTGCTGAGATCTATTCCCCAAGGCAACATCTCAATAATGTTTTTCATCACCCTTGTGGTGTAAGTGTTATTTAATATTTATGAACCAAAATAAAGAGATAGGAGTAAACATTATACAAAAAAGTGCAAATTTAACAAGTAAAAATAATTGATGGAAAAAAATCTTATCCAACGGTTCTCCAGAGTTAAATCATTCTGATTTTAATTTTCAGTTTAAGTAAACCTTGCTAATTTGTATAAGCTATTGTAGGTTAGGTGACAGCCTCAAATGTGAAGGATGTTAATCAGTATGCTAATTCTCATTAGTATGGTAATGAACCCTAACATATTAAGCACCAAGAAATATTCACCAAAATGTGTAGTCTTTGTTTACGTCTATTCATCCTTAATTTCTTCAACACATTCTTTTCCATTGCAGTATTTTTGTTTACAATGATTTAAATTTATTTAAGTTTTTTTAAACCTATTTATAAAAAATATCTCTTGTATTACAAAGAGTTAAAAGGGCTTTTTCAACTCTAAAAGATATATAAAAATATTAAGAGTCACCAAGGTTGTATTCTGCTACAGAAAAATGTTGGGGTAGATTTGTAATGATTAGGAATCAGGAGATGTAAACAGGTCATGTGATGGTCTGGTTCTGCACCCACAGCTGCTTTCTGATGTTATTTGGAGAAGTGATTCTGGGAAATTTTCCCTTTAGGGACTTCTTTTATGTTCAGTTCTTCTTTCCTTGGAATTAATTGTTCTGTTTTCCTGTTTTGTTGTAATCATTAATCTGGCAATACCATTTTAATAATTGTTGTGATTTAATCATCTTTATTTTGTACTTATCATTGCATGACTGAGGTTATACAGTTTATTATAGCTACGCTTCGTGACAGTCTCTTCATGCCAATGTAAGAGGGAAGCATATAGCTAAAAGACACTGCTGAAAAGATCCTTGGGGTTTCTTTGGCATTTTTCTGGCTAGAAAGAGGTTTGTGTGTCTGTTTTGGTTCATTTTCGTTCTTGTTTGCCCTAATGCTACTAATCCTTTGGTCACAATTTGAGTTTCAGTGACTGTGATACTTGCACTTGTGATTGTTTCTGACAACTGTTATCAAGACATCTCTTGGCTTGTCATTCCTTTACTTGTCTTAGATCTTGATCCATCTTTTTATTGTAATGTGTTCATCTTCTAATTGCTCATTCTTTTCATCAATCTAAGAATATCATAACACTGTGTAGGCTCTGGTCTACCACTACTCTAGGAATGTTATCGTAATCATCATTATCATCATCATCATTATAATTCCAGTTTTTTTGGTGAGGTTTGAGGTGGCAAAATGCTGAGATGGACTGATCAATCAAGAAGTATTTCTGTTGCCAGAACTAGGAGTGGTGTTCATCATCAAGTGCTTTGTGGCCAGGTGACTCACATGTCAAGGTTAGGTTCTGCCCAGGAAAATTTTGTGGAGCCTCAATGGGGGTTTTCCACTAACAAGACTAACACAAGAACACTAGCATTGTTTGATAAGGAATACAATTTAGAAAGCCTAAACTTTCCATGTTTAATTAACAAAATATATACAGATGCATATGAATCCAGATGAAAAGAAGCAGAATAATGGCTCAAGTTACTTATTTACTTCCTCGTAAATGAGGAAAATAACTCAAACTAAGTTCTGAAGGTTGAATGTCTTTATGTTTAATAGGCTCAGTGGTTACAGTTTTCTAACTTCAGGCTATTCCTGGCTTTATTTAAATACAGGGATGAAAGTTGCCAAACATTGGTAACTCTCAGGTCAGGTTAGGTTGTGGAACATGCACTGGTACAGTGTGTTGCCACACCCATCACATGACGAAACAGCTTGGGATCCTGGTTGGCAACCCCCTAGGCAGGCACGCAATCCAGTCACCCTCCAGAAATGACCATCTATATTCCACAGCCAGGTGTTACGTGGGTGTCCCCTTCCCCTTGGCCTGGTCCAGCCACTAATGCCTTCAACAACGAGGATCCTGCAAGTCGGATCACCCACAGGGAACCACACTACATGGCTGTAGTGCCATAACTGATGCTTCCTCACAATGCAGGTAATGTGCCTCATTCAGGACTCTGTATGCAACTGCTGATTCGACACAAAGTCAAACCAGTGGTACCCAAAGATTCTCCAAAGAGACACACTACTGAAGGAGTCCAGTCTTTGTCTCAGGTCACTGGATAGCGTCCATGTCTCGCAACCATATAGCAAGACAGGAAGCAACAGGACTCTAAAGACTTGGACCTTCGTCCTTTTGCATAGACATCAGGAGCGCCACACACCCCTTTCCAGTGACCTCATGACCTCCCCATGCTCTCCCAATTCGTCTGTTGACCTCATAGGAAGAGTCACTAGAGACATGAATGTCACTGCTCAGTAAGCAAAAAGTTCACCAAAAATAAAAATCATTTAACATTGGAGGACCACATCAGAGAGAGAGAGAGGGAGACAGACATGCTCTGCAGCAAACTTGTGTGTTTGGAGGGGACAAGTAAGAGAGCACTCATCTGAGACACTCTTTCACAGAAATCCATTTTTTTTGGTGTGTGATACTGGGGCAGTCTCCATCCTGGCATCAATCAGCTTAAAGAGGTATGGAAGCAAGAGGGAGCTGTTGCTTCTCAGCCAATATGATCTTTGAAAGACTTCAGTTTTACATGGAAGATAGACACATGGGGGAAGAATGGAGTTAGGAGAGAGAGGGGTGGTGTCTGATAGCAGGATTACCGTAAGATGGCTGGTGAAATGGAACCACAGTGTGGAGACTTGAGTTTGACCTCTGTGTAACCAATGATCACTTTAAGTCCCTTTTTTGATCCCCATTTTTTTGTTTATTTTTTCTCATGCCACCTGACAGCTACTTGTGTACTGCAGAGGTTTAGGACCTCTGTTCTTGTGTATAACTATATTGATATATAACTGTTTTTATGTAATTATTGAAGAATATTTTCGGTTACCTATAGGTTTATTTAAAAACTAAACAACTGTAGCGGGGCGAATGATGAGGCAGGGTAAAAGCCAAATGCTGGGGGTCTCAACCAGGCAAAACCCCATTTTATTCCAGCAAAAAAAGAAAGCTGCAAATAAAACACACGTTTAATGGCGCTCTCTAATGGGGACAATTCCATTGAATCAGTGTTGTTTAAGAGATACACTTTCTCTCTCTCTCTCTCTCGTGTTCACTAAAGCAGTCAGGTCTGAAATGAGCATCTCCCTTTTATACTGAGTGACCAGAAGGGGTGGGGCTTTGTTGGCTTTTTTGCCCTCAAGAGGTGGTTTCTCAAGGGTCTGAATGAAAAAAGAGACAAGACTGTTAGTAACAGTACCCCCTCTCGTCCTGTGCTTGAATCGCATACCTCAGGTGCGCTTGGATTATGACCCACTGGTGCTCACATGTGACACAATTTAAAAACAGTCTTTACACTGCAAAAAATTAAATCAAAGCAAGTGAAAAGTACTCATATCATGATATTAAATGTTTTCCTTACTGAACAAATTTAGACTTATCCAAAAACTTGTATTAATGATTGTTTAGCTTACTTTAAGAAATCTTGTCAAGTAAAGTTTGTTTACCCCTTTGGCAGATTTTTTGCTAAATACAAGTAAAACAAATCTCATTTTTTTGTCTAGTTTTTGCATGTGCAATGCAAAATGTTAGTTTACAGTGACAATCATGGGTGGAGTTTTTGAGTTAAGAAAGAAGTAAATTAGCACAAACCCACACACATGTCTGAAGTTTGTTTAGCAGCATTTTATTGCCTTTCTACTTCTTCACAATAGGACATAGTGCTTATATAAAATGACAGTTTATTTGTCAGAGTTGCAAGAAAAACTTTACCTTAAGCACTCAATTCGCTTTTAAAAAAATAACAGCAACTGCAGAATTCACAAAATGATTTTAAAGAAACCTGGCCACTGAGGGAGATAAGCAATGGAGTGAAGAGCACAGTTTTTAAAATGGCAGACTCTCAAAAAATGTTTTGTATTTTTTTTTTCAGAAAACAGCAAAGATATTCTGCTTTACAATGTGTGTGCAATCTCCCAACACTGATCAATATTCGAGAATATTCTTGGCTTGAAAATGAGATATTTGGTAAGTTTTAAGACTTTTGTTTTCATGTTTGAAGTGGTGTCCCATAGATGCCATTGTAAACAAAACAAGAACAGCCACAACATTTTTTAAAATGTTGTACAAAAAACATATTTTACGTAACAACACAATTTTCAGTGGCAAATTAATATGACTGTGGAAAAATAATTTTAACATAAAAAAGAAGAAATTTATTCTTTATTCCAGAGTAGAGCATAACAAACCCAACAAACATTGCAGCAAGTCCTGGCTAATGCCACAGCACATGCTAAAGATGCATAAGGACCTTATATTATCCAATCAGGTAACTTTGGCCCTAAAAACTGTCCTGAATGCAGATGATGTCTATAAGAGCACTAAACACAATTTAGGGTAAGGGAAACTTACAAACACAAAATGAAAACTGCCCAAACGATAAGGGAGAAGGGGGAAATGAAAAATTATAGGGGTGAGGTACTGTTGAGAACCTAACACTAAGTAAACCTTTGTCTATGCTTTACTCCAAACTCCAAGCTGTCCTGACTGCTGATAGGAAGCCCCTTATATGTCCCAAGACTTTTTATGATTTCACTTCCCATTTAGTCAGTAAGTACTGCCAGATTATCTACCGAATATAATACTGAACCCTTATATAAATATAATTTCCCACATTCCTTTGCAAAATGTCTTAACCTCATGCTGTCATCTTTCAGCCTGGGAGACTAAAGCAGTATTACAAAATGTACCCAACCATCCTCTCATTATTTCCATGTCCTGGCTAACTACTGTATGTATGTTTCTACTGGGAAATACTACATTAAATAACAGTCAAAATCACCATTACAAATGTCTCCAAGATGGATGTTCTTTATTACAAAAAGCTTGTAAGAGCTATGTTGTGTGAACAGTTTAGTTCATTATGAGACTAAAGTTTATAACTTAGTCTGCATAACAGAGTTAAGAAACACATCAGTTTGAACCAATCAGCATAAAGATAAATGGTAAAATCCTTAACACACCTAAATCTTTGTATATATTAAAGTCCCAAAATAGTTAAACAAATTAAAAGTTTTTGCCACACATTTATATCTAAGTAGGAAATTCTTATGAATAAATCCTTATAGAAAACAAAAAATAAGTATTATTTTTCATTATCACATCATTAAGTTAGTAATTGTACAGGAAACAATAGGTACAGAATATCTTTGCTGCACAAGACAGATACATTGAAATCATTTGAATTCGCAAAGAAATAACAAAACACACAAGGGTGCATTGTGTTTTTTCTGCTACACTTCCTGTATCGGATGCCTAAGTGCAGTTTCTTTCATCATCCTACTTTCCTTTATAACTAGTATTTATTTTCATTGTTATCTTTGTGATACCATCTCACCCCATTTTGTAGAGTGTTTTTTGATGTTTTGTTGTGCAATTTTCAAGGATGTTACCATGGTGTTAGCAGAAATAACCATATTGCTTATCACATGGGTAGAAAAAAAAAAAAAGTGAGTGACACCATCCAACTGGAAATTGAACTTGTTCTGAACCGAAGGGAAAAACTTGTGATTATGTAGCTTATTAAAGGCAGAATGTTTTGTTTGGTTTTGATTCACATAGAATATTTTGCCCTGGATACTTAATTAGTTTTTTGGTATGCATATGGGGCTGTGTCTGATTACAGTACAGTAGAGTCTCACTTATCCAACCTTCGCTTATACAACATTCTGTATTATCCGACGTCCCACCACAAAAAAAAAAAAAAAAGCATCAATCAGCAACAAGAACTGCAAGTTGCAAGCGTGAGCGTAGTCTATTTTTAGTTGCTAAGTTCATTTTTTCAGTTAAATTTTTCTGTTGTTTTGTTGTAAAACATGATTACGCCTCTCTGGCGTGTGTGTGTGTGTGTGTGTGCGTGTGTGTCTGCACCTGTGTCTCTCTTGCTCACATGCGTGTGTGTGTGCGCATGTGTCTGCGCTTGTGTCTCTCGTGCGCGCGTGTGTGTCTGTGTGCGCCGGTGTCTCTCTCGCATGTGTGTGTGTGTGTGTGTGTGTGCATGCGCCTGTGTGTCTCTCTCGCGGGCATGTGTGCATGCGTGCATGTGTGTCTCTCTCGCACGCTCGTGTGTGTGTGTACACGTGTGTCTCTCTTTCTCTCTCGTGTGTGTGTGCGTGTGTGTGTCTGTCTGTGTGTCTTTCTCTCTCTCTCGCGTGCTCTCTCTCCCTTGCTGCACAGGGAATGCACAGGGAGAGACTGAACACGTGCGGAAATCATCGGCGCGCACAAACCGAAAGGGAAACTGGCTCGTTCGTATACCTAGTGTGTGGTCGTGAACAGATGCAAAAGTTTGGTGAACTTTTTGGTCATAACCTGATTTATACGTGTCCAGAGATGTTCGTGAACCGATGTTCCACTGTAATAGGTACGTAATGTGTAAAATTATAACATAGTTTGACATTTAATAGGCTTTTTCTTAACACCTCCCATTATCCGACATTTTCACTTATTCGACGTTCTGCCGGCCCGTTTATGTCGGATAAGTGAGACTCTACTGTATTTGACTGTATATCTGATTTTGTGATGAATAAATAGGCACATAGAGATCCTTGTAATTCCACTGACAGAAGAACCTAAAAGAAAAACTATTATGAATACAGCTCCCATTTTGGCATTGTGAGATGATGATGCCTTCACTTCACTTTTGGGTGACAGGATGTCAAACATCACTAAGTGCATGCCTTATGTGCATGAGTACATATGACATCTTAGATGTGGTCACATGGTTTTGGTCACCATCTTACTTAAGAGTAAGCTGCATTCTCAGTAATTCTCAGTAACTCTTTGCACTTTGTTTTGATGAGTTAATTTCTTTGGAAATTACTTTTCTAGGAGTTTCAATTGTTGTTTTTCTTCATTGTTTGTCTTAATTTGAGTCTATTCTTTGACATGATTGCTGACCTAGTGTTTTCACATCAGTTTAGTACATTAAGATGCTTCTGTCACACTTTGGTTCCTTAACTTTTGTGATCTGATCTCTACGGAAACTTACAATTAGTTGTAAAACCCTGTAATTCCCCTGGGGAACCCTGTAATTCTTCTTTCAATGACAGCCTTCTAAAGATATAAAAAAGTAATACTAAGGTATCTTCATTATTTCATATACTTATAAATGCTAGTTTAGTTAAACCAGATTAAGCTAGTTTAGACATGGATGAACAGATAATAGTTTACTTCTTTTCGGGAAAAACGATTAGCGGCGATTCTCCCTGGGGGGTTGGGAAATGGGACAATGATTGGTCAATGTTCTGCATCGATTAGGAGTCCCAAAAATAGCAAAATGCAAAACTTGTTCATGAGAAAAAAAAATTATAAGAACCTCGGGTATAAATTAACCGTATTTAATCTATGATTACCTATCAGCCATTTATCTTTGTATTGTTTCAAACATTTTTTCATATTTGTTATATATTAGTTATTAAGTCTCTGCCACGAAACACATGAACATACAACATTAGACGTGGTTTTAAATTTAAAGTTCATATTATTAGTCAAAAAAAAAAAGACAGATTTACTCACATGACAGTTGTATAAAGATGTACAGTATCTACTCATCAGGAGCTGATACCACCACATAGTTATGATCCACTGAAACGTAACTTTGCAGATGCTCACACATTAACTCCAAGACAAAGAATTTCCCTTTCAAAAGCTGAATCCTGTGTCAATAGGATGCTGAAATAGTTCTAGCTAAAGTATCTTACCATGGTATCGGCATTTAGCCAGCACGCAAACATCATGTACTCATCAGATTTGAAGTGCTGGCTACAAACATACGTGAAGCAATAACATATAACAAATTTGGCCCTTCATCTCTTTTAAACGCCTTGGATCCATTTTCTTCTCTGTGCTTCGTTAGAAATCTATGAAAAATTAGATGGAGGAAATTACAGAAGCTGCTGTTTTGTGATTCTGCCATTGTTTTGGATGACGAGAAGAGAGTTTACCTGTTTATGATGCCTCCCAGAAATTAAAATAGAAAAGTGTGAAAAGGGCTATATACAAAGAACACTGACAACAACAACAACAACAACATTTATTTATATAGCACATTTTCATACAAATAATGTAGCTCAAAGTGCTTTACATGATGAAGAAAGAGAAAAAAGACAAAATAACTAAGAAAAATAAACAAAACTCATTAAAATAGAATAAAAGTAAGGTCCAATGGCCAGGGAGGACAGAAAAAACAAACAAAACTCCAGACGGCTGGAGAAAAAAAAATCTGCAGGGGTTCCAGACCATGAGACCGCCCAGCCCCCTCTGGGCATTCTACCTAACATAAATGATCAGTCTTCATTGTATTTAGGGTTCTCATGGAAGGACTCGATGATAATGGTCATGTGGACTTCTGGCCTTTAATCCATCAATGTAGGAACATTATGGTGCTTTGATTAGGTGGTGGTGGCGCAGGTCGCCACCACAGAAAACCGGGAAAAGAACAGAAGAGAGAGTAGAGGTTAGTACGGATTTTGGAGCCACCATCAATAGTAATGATAATTAATTGAATTTACAGAGCATCAGAATTAAACTGAATGAAGTTATGAGAAAGCCATGTTAAAGTAATGTGTTTTTAGCAGTTTTTTAAAGTGCTCCACTGTATTAGCCTGGTGAATTCCTATTGGCAGACTATTCCAGATTTTAGGTGCATAATAGCAGAAGGCTGCCTCACCGCTTCTTTTAAGTTTAGCTCTTGGAATTCTAAGCAGGCACTCATTTGAAGATCTAAGGTTACGATTTGGAATATATATATAATATGATAGACAACTATTCTTTCCCAGACAGATTTGGCCAGTTGGTGCCACATAATATATATCTGCTACTGCACATCTTACCTGCTCTTTGGTGACAATTAAAAGCAGCTCTAGAAGGGTGAACCAGGATATAATCCCTTACATATAAGATGCAGTCTCTGGTTGATCTTACATTGCCAATTTATAGGCTGGTACAATTACCAGTAGACAAGTCAGTAGTAAAATATACCAAACAATTATGGCATCAATAATTTTGTTGGCAAAGGCAAACATACTGTCTTAAAACAATTACTTACACTGCCCAAGTCATGACTACGTTCTCAAAATTCAAGTTGTTTTGGATTTGTTACACTGCTTTTCAGAATGAGGGGCATGTGGAATATACAGACAAGTTCTACATATCACCTGAATTATTTCTTGAGTTAAAGCATAAAATAATTTGTGCATGTGGTACAGCAAGGACTAACAGAAAAAATACTTCCCTGCAACTGAAACTAAAGAACCTGATGATGAGCCAGTTTTGGTTCATGCAGATAGCATGTTGCCGGTCATATGGCAGGATATACAAAGAGTAATATGTCTCACAACAGTTCACACAAACATTATACAGTACATAAATAAAATATTCGGCCAAAACTGAAATCCAGAAGGAGGGGTGGTAGATAAACTGGTGGTAATTGAAGAATATAATCTGAAGTGGATGAAATGTATGGGACATATGCTTTTACCCACAAGCTCATGAAGTAAAACTATGCTGTCTATCACAAAGTGTGTGAGATTGCTCTGATGCATGGAATTCTTATTTTCAAATAGGAAAAAAGACAGACTGGATGCTGCCACCATCCACAAGAAGGTCATGGATGGTGTGATCTCTGAGTATAGTTCCAGTGAAACTGCCAGGCAAGGCACACCACCCTAGAAATTATTGCCAGGTAGGCAATATCAATGTCATTTTACAATCATCCATGAGAATAAGATGTACAAGATAGACAGTGACGTCTGTAATAACAAGCAGGAAAAACAGCAACACCAGTGCAGAACTTGTTTTGAAGTATTAATGAATGAAATTGGTTGCTTTAAACAGTATCATGCAGTTCAGACTGATGAGTGTTTTGAGTGTTAACACATTCTTTAGTTGTATGTTTTGCACAATTTGTGAAATAAAAAAATGTTGATACCTTTTACAAAACATGATTTTCCTCAAAAAATATAGCCTATAGATACAGCAAAAACAAAATTGACCCTCAAAAGAGTTAATGAGCCTTTACATTGTTACCGGCAAGGAGCCTCAATAATACCAGACTGCGTAGCTGGTCCTCGTTTTCATTATTAGGAACCAGAGGGAATGAATATTGCAAATGCCAAAGAAATGAACTCCTCAACCGCACTGGAACAGCCTTTGGTGAAGTATTAATAACAAGACTCTGGCCAGTTTTCATACATCAGATTCAGAAATAATGAGGATTCTGTCCAGGCCATGACACGGTGCACCGGCTCTTTTTCCTTGCAGCTATGCTTGAAAGGCCAAGGCCACTATTGCATGACATTTAGCCCCTGTGTTTGCAAAACTACAGTTGTGACTGTATTCTTGGCATGACATCAGACTCATTCCCGTCTATGTTGCAGCTGAGACTGGTAGAGTATTGAGTGAGGGGTCATCGGGGTTGAATCTCTACTGTTTGGGGTTAATGTTATCCCTTTGTTCTTATCTGACCGTGATCTAAATAGTGCCACTGAAGCATTTTGTAGCTGACTGTGATGCCTTTGGGATGGGATCAGCAGTTCCATATCTAAAGCTATAGTTCTCTCTGCTGAAAAATAACAAGCAATTTCCCCAATTGAACAGGTTTTAATATATTGCAGAATTTTGTTCACAAGTGAAAGTATCATGTATAATGAGGTTAACCATTGAATTGATGCAGTGGTGGCTCATGTGTTGTACTGGATGATGGTGAAGTTAAATTCTTAGATAAAGATCTTGATTTATTTTTCAGTTTTTATACTGCAACTTTTAGTTCAGTTCGGTTCAGTTTTTGTGCAGTGTTCTATATTTTCTGTAAGCTTAGAGTGCTTATTTATAGTTATAATGCACTTCCAGTGATTTATCAGTCCACAAAACATTTATATATAAGTAAATAAACATACAATAAATTTTATAAATCTTAATTGGTAACATGGATTATGACAATATAAAGCCTTGTTTTCACCAGGTTGCCAAATTCAAGTACTTGATATGACAGCAGTGGGGCTCTTGGATAGCCAGAGAGAGAACTCATACCTGAGCCAGCCTATTGTTTAAAAAAATATTTTCATTTTCAATGTTAAAAATTTTTCAAAGAGTCTCTGCTCTCAAAACACATAAAACTCTGTGAACAAATCCAAATAAAGTCTTTCCTATGCTTAGTGAATAGTCTATAAACCCACTGGGTCACTAACACTCCCAAAACTTTAAAATTTAAGTACAAACTCTTTTAGATACTTTAGTTGTACACAAAGCAGGGCAAAGTTCCTCATCTGTTTTTTCAGAAGCAGATTGACTGTGGTATGTCTAGACACTCCATTTAACCCTTGTCCCTGGGCCAACTGACTTGGAAGAGGATGGACTGCCCAGGATCCTAGCTGCCCTCACTCGGTTGTTTCTATGTCCTAGATTCCGATGTGCCTCCAGAGTATCCTTCCTTGGCTGGTTTCCTGATTCACCTTGTGGGAGAACATTCTTTGAGCCATAAAGAGTGCCTAATCTGTTTTTAAAGGTTTTCTCTAAACTCCCAGCTCTTATATCACAAAAAGGGGGAGTGATCCATGACATTGATGAAAGCAAGATATTCAATTCCGATATGACTGTGTATCAATATCTATCCTGACTGTAATCTCTCTATTATAATAAAAAAATCTTGGGTCGAGACATGATCTTCTCTGAAAGACACTTTGATGTCCCACAGGACTAGACTTTACAACTTTTGAAAGTAAGATCCATGAGATGGTGACTTTTGCACGTCACCCCCTAATTACAAACAATTTAAAACAAGATCACAGACATCTAACCTCTCAGTTGTTGGAATGCTTTTGGCAGACACACTTCATGTGCTCCCAGCTCTTAAAAATTTTAAAAACGAATGCACAAAAGAACAATAATAATCTATGTGCAAATTCAGAAAATAAAGAAAGTAATAATCAGACCGGCCCAAGTGGAATTGAAAACCTCGTAGGTCCAATCGGGGTCAGAAATAAAAGACGTCATAAAGACTTCAAAAATGTTGGCATGAAACACATGCAGAGCAGGTTAGAAATTATGAAAGCAGTGGAATTCGAAAGGCTCAAAAAAAATGTTGGCACGATACACTTGCAGAGCAAGTTAAAGAATATGAAAGTAGTAAAATTCGAAAGTATCAACAAAAAGAAAGTAAAGATCTGATATGTCAGAAGTATGTAGATATCGTAAGGCTTTAAAGTTTAAGCCGGAGACTTGTAGATCGTCAAATTCGTGTTGCCATTAGGGAAAAGAAGTGTTGCCTCCCAATGAAGAGGCGTATTCACGAGAATTAAAAGATTTGTTGTCTGGTGAAAGTGAAATCCACAAATACTACAGGCAAAATATCCAAGTCTACAATAAAATTTTGGAGATCGCACCATTCAATACATAAAACGTAGATTTACACAATAATGGACCTTACGAGAATCTGTGGTCCCTCAACAATTAAAGCTACAACAAGTTTAATTTCGAAGAAACCACAGTTCGGTCAGGTGTATATTTATGATCACGGAGAAGCGATGCAACATAGGATTAAAAGAGTATGTAACAATTCCCATGAAAATAACAGTTTCTTTAAATTGTATATCTGGATAACCAAACCCGGGGAGTGGGTGAGTGGAGTGAGCAGGGGGCAGAGCCCCCTAATATTAATAAAAATTCATTCATCAGACAGATGCAACCTAATAGAAGATCATGAATACCAACTACTGCTGACTGTTGTCATACTGACTTCAAATTGCTTGCAATGCCAGACATCATTACAAGAGCTCAAAGGTATTCAGGGTAGAATTATTACCCCCCAGATTTGTAAATAGAAACTTATAGAAACAGGTGGTTGATCTGAGGTGGGCATTGAATTACTTAGAGGAATGTCTGTCTTTAAGACTCTCTCAGACTTGAGGTAATACATATCAGAAAACATATAGCATTTGGGCTGTATTGGCATTTTTCTTTTTTCTTGAATTTCACAGTTCTCTTTAAAGTTCTAATTTGTGTCACATGAATGGGAAAAACACCATTAAACAGCGAAATAAACACATTTTGAAAATGATAGATCTATATTTAATTCACCAGCTTAAGAAGTAGCTTACAGTGATCGTCACATCAAAGCAATAATCTAACAATGCAGTCCTGTAAACCATAAACATATACATTAAATTGAGCCCCATGAAATAAACCAAATAGCCTAAAATAATCACAAAATTGAATTCATTTGAGTATAATGATTATCTTTAAACATTTACTGAAGATTCCTGTTTACTGTGCTCTCAACTATATATGCAAAAACACAATATCACTATCCAATCAATACACAACATCAGACAATTTTTTCAGCAAAAGATTGAGTATGGTGAAGTTTTATAGTATGCAGGAACAAATGTGAAGAGTGTAATCAATCAAGTCCTGTTTAGGGATTGACAGAGGAGGACAGTATTTGTGAAGTTTCAAATTAAGCCCATTTGAAAGATGCTTATACTTTATATTTAATTTGTCTTTAGTAATACATTCAAAGCTTACAGTAAAAGTTCTGTTGTCATGTTGATCGTTTACTTTTGCTATGTCTGCGTTTCTGGTGCAATGCCAGTTTGAGGATTATTATTACTGTCATTGGTATTATAGTTACAGTTGGAGTATTAACTTTGTTTTAGCCTACAGTTTTTGGTCCAACCCCCAATGTTTAAGAGGAGTTAATGCTCAAAGACCTGGAGCTCAGACTTTGATTAAGAAGTAAAGCAAGTAAAGAGGACTTGGCAACAGACCAGGTCATGATTTAAAAAGGTAAATGAGCTAGCTGAGGTGGTTTGGGCTTATAGTAAGAGTGTCTGTGAGGTGTTCTGGACATACGGTATCCCATTGGAAAGAGACAAAGGAGACATACTGTGCAGGAAATTCTGTCTCACAACTGTTCTATAATTACTGGGGAATTCCTAGGTGTACCAGGAGATTTGCTGAAGTAAAAAATCTGACATCCTCATCAGGCAGGATTTGATTTTTTATTTGCTCTAGGGATACCAGATTAACTTTCTCATTATTGGTTTCTGTTATTTCTGAAATACCAAACTTTCTGTTGGCCTCAAAGGCACACATATTCAATATACCTACATTATTTGAAATACAGCAAAGTCCCATAAATAACTTTCTAGGACCAAATGCCTTCAAGTAGCCAGGAGGTGTTGTCACATTCCCTTGTTGCCCACAGTCTTTGCCCAAGAAGAAAGTTAGGCAACAGTAATAACTACTGGATGAACCAATCTCTCGAGTTCTTAGAGGCTTTTTCTATCTGTCATACATGCTGGTGCCCCAACCTATAGCCAATCCAGGGTACTCAGCACATATGGTGCCTAAATACACCATAAAATACACCTAACTCCACTGGCGCCATTGTGGTCTTCTCTTTTGTCTGGAGGTTTATGTGGGAAATAAGTATGTTTTGGACTGTCCTTTCCCACTTCTATATAATATACAGAGTATATACAAGGGTGGGCAAAAGTAGGTTCATAGTTGGTTGTATGGAAAAAGACATGTAGGTTATGATTATTACAATATCTTTATTAAATCGAAAGCTTTATTAACCTAAAAGAATGTAACAATGGCACAGTTCACAGTGCAATCTCATAAGTGCTCAAATTGCCTGCCTTCATTATTTGCACATTCTTGTAATCTACTTGGTAATAACAAAAGAAGAAGAAGACAAATTAGGGGACAAATAATACACATAAATAATAAAATAATACAAGAATAAATTATGTGTGTTCACATACTCACAACTGTAAATATACTTTTGCCTGTGTATATATACAGTACATGCATGTGCATATTTGTTTAGTGGAGAGGATAAACCAGTAAAATAATAATTACCTTGCTCCTATGGGGAGTTACACTAGGTAAATGGCATTCAATAAAAATGTCTGGCCATTGCACCCCTGAAATTGCTTGCAAATATTAACCTGATTGTATGTGATTAACATGGGAGCCCTTTGTGTAATTAATGATTATCAGAGACTTTGAATCATTTTGGCTGGATGTCACATGACAGAAGTAACCTTTCCCCCAGTTATTTTGTTATTAGCTTCTCATTTCCATAGAAGCTTAATGCAGCTGATCATGTGGCCACTGCTTCTATAATTTTGATGAAGACTAGATTGAAAATAGAGATATTCATTAACACATGAAACATTAAAAGTCAGTTGAAAAAATATTACTGTGTGCAAGTGTGAATGTGTCATTTCACTTACACTAAGGCTGCATTAATATTGTGTACTTAAATATCCATCCTTCCATATAAATTGTAAAATAGCTTTACATTTAGGTGGCTTGCTACCACGTCACAGCACACGCACTCTGGTGTGAGGGTAGGCCTTCATCCTTTCCACATAGAGTTTATGTTCATTTTAGTTCAGTGAAGAACTTCAGTTTCACCAGCTTGCTAAAGGACACTTGCCAGGTCAACTGGAGACTTTATATTTCTTAGCTTTTTATTCTGTCAGTGACTGGTTGATTCTCCATTGCACCACCAAAGCTGGGAAAAACTGCAACCTGCTACAAATTAGGACAGAATAGATAAAGAAAATAGACAGATGGCATATTCAATTAAAAAAAAAACTAAACATATATAAGACCAGAAAAAAAAAGATGTAGTAACAATTGGACAAGTTAATGCACAACTAATGCTCAAAATCCGAATAGGCACACTTGAATGAACAGTTCTGAAAATACATTTTTATTATGATTTGCCCCTTTTTTGTAACTGTTTAATGGCTTTTCATCACTGTGTATGTTAAATGCACTTTATTGTATTGGTTACACACTAGCAGATCAAATGTATTTTGCAGGCTTCATATTTTTAACTAATCATAAAAAACTTCTTCTACCTTTAGTTTATGAGAATGTGATTAAGTACACAACCCAGAAAGTGATGTAGGAAGCTTTTTGACTCCATTCCAATTGGAGGCACAGAAAAAAACAAAACTAAAAATTTTTTTTGCCCATTGACAATACTGAAGGAATAATATATTTAAAGCTCCATCATTCTATGCTCTAACCTGCTTTTCCAAATCATGAAAGTATGACTATCAAGGAAATTTTAGTACTTCAGGTGTATTGAAGTAAAATACATGGTGTAATATCTCAACATCTCATACAGAGAGGTAAGGACAGACTCTGGGTATATTCAGCTGAAAATAGAATATAGTTTTACCTGAGGCTGTAGATATGGCAGTATAAGCCTAGATTGCTATCAAGAGTGTCTTCATCTCTAACCAAAGAAGTACATGAAAGTAAATTGCAGGTCTTAAGATTTAAAGAAGAAAATGTCAACCATGAATTATTTTCAGATTTTTTTTTTATTAAAAATAATGCTTCACTGTAAATTATATATGCTATGTGCACTAAAGAAAAGTGAAAGACAAATTTCATTTACAGTGAAACTGTAAAGCAGTGAGTTGTAAACTCACTGTTGTAATTATGTTTTCTAAATTTTAATTTCCTTTCAACAATAAATGACATATTGGGTAAAGGACATGCATATTATTTCTGGATCTTAAGTCTATATATTTATGATTTCCTAGCTATGGTACCTAATTTAAACACATTTGCTATCTCTTACCTTACGTGTCACTGTAGGCATGTTATTAGGCAGGTGATGATCAGTGTTTGGTCTTAATCAGACATAGTGCTTGAAGTTCTTCCCAAAGAATTCATTTTTTTTCCTCATTCTCTCAGATTCCTCTTACTCAAGAGAGCCTTCTGTATAGTCTGAATAATTTCTAAATCCATCGTTTTTTATGTAAAATGATATATTTAGTTGTTTGCTGCACAATCATCAAATACATATACACTGTATTGCTCTAAAATGTACAATATAAATAATGCTATAAAACAATTTTAATATTTTAAATGCAGACTATACTTGTGAAACATTCAGCTGTATTTATTTTCATATTTAGCTATAAGAAAATAAAAGAAAGCTGAAATTGTCTTGTCCAATGCAATTTTTGACATCATGTTTCTTTTCCATCTAAAACCACATGGGGTGTACTCTTCCTTTTCTACAGCTTTCTACTCTTCTAGATGCTGAAGGTAAAACATACAATGATTGCTTTTTTTGTACTCCAACACAGTAATCATGTAACAAGTGATTTCAGTGTCTTGTTTGATCAGTTTTTCAGTCCTACTTTAAAACATAAGTTTGGACACCATAGCATTTGTTTCTACATCTACCAGTTAATTTGAATTCAAATATAAGAGTTAGGATGTCTGATCAAAGTTAAAGATTTGCAGTCAAATCTGATTTGGCCATTTAGTAATTCTCTTTTCATATAAGTAGACAGAAATGTAATACATTTCCTACAGAAAACTGAATCCTACCTCTGATGTTAAAAATAGGGTCAGTCTGGTTCCTTGTAATCTTATTGTTGCCAAGCACTCAAATCAAGCTCACTGCCAATAAACTCCAGAAATGCAGCTTTTGCAATTCTTCAGCATTTTTTATCTACTACTGCTTATGTGCTCTATCAAGCAGTAAATGGGATGACATGATTTGTACTTTCAAGAATATACAGTACATACATAAATTATCAATCAGTCAATATTTATTTGTTATAATGCTTTTCCCACATTACACAGCTGCTCAGCTCTTTACAAGGTAATTCACAGTACAATATAAAAAGAATTTATATTGCTGGTACATAATAACAAATAGAAGTAATAAATGTAATATATAAGCACAGACATGAAAACAGAAATAGTGTCACAGCTTGCAAACTGTCCTTTTCAGAATGCAACATGCAAAAAAGGAGGTCTTCAACTTGAATTCCAATTGTAGATTAGAAAGAGCTTTATCAACATCATTTTCAGAAAATAAGTGATGATAAAGCTTAATGAGTATTTGCCAAATGTTTTACAGGTAGAAATTTGAAAGGGAGGCTTCACCAAACTTTCAGTTTTATTACTAGGGAACAGACTTTTGTACATTGAGGCTTTTAAGGAAGTGGATGTCATATTTTTGTATTCCTAACCACATTAGGAACAGAACATCCATTCACCTTCAGTCCAACAACTTTAAAGTTAGTCTTTGACATTATAAAGCTGGGACTGTATGCACACAGGTGCATTCTTTAACAATAGTTTTAAAAAATTAGCACACTTTAGGGTTTTAATGTAAATGATGGCAGATCTTTCTTACTACAAGCTTGATGGATTTTGCATACATTTTCATCACCAACGCACAAGATGTTTTTGTACTACAAACCAGATAGTTTGCATACCTTTACATGTTGTCTTTTTTCTGTGATTGTCAGATCTTATCTTTAATGACTGCCCTTTAATTACTGACTGCAGAAACAGCAGGAACAGCAGAAACCCAACAATATGAGATCCACCCTGGATGGCCGAATATTGCACTTTATCCAACAACAATGCAGCTTTATATGGAAGGAAGATCTTACAATGCTTTCTTTGTATATGTTCTATCCTGCATGCTAAAGCCTACACATTGTGGTACAACTCTTTGATCCAGCACTCAATGACAATCTCATGTTAGGCAGGCCATGTTTGAGGGCAAAACTGTCTATCATAATAATATACACTATATAGTGTTCTGAAAAGCCTTAATCTTCCCTGTACTCCTACTAGTTTTTTAATAGCTTGGACCCTAACCAGGGTTTTTGTGAGATATGCAGCTCCATTGAAAACCCTAGTTACATAATCAGAAGTTAAAGGAACTACAGATACTATTAGATCTGGAATATCTTAGATCTTAGATGCCCACCAGAACTCAAATTCCCATGTGGCCCTGTGGGTGTTCAAATAGTAGCCATATCAGAGGAATGGTGTCATACAGTGTTCCAGTGGTCCCAGAAGACAATCTCCCTCTGTCCTTTCATTACAGACTACTGGCCAAGAAAGGTTCCATCGACTAACCAGACATGCCCATCACACCACATCCTCCTTTACAATATATATGGGATAGGACACTATAAAATGTTGAAGAATCCCAGAGGTCCATGTTTATTAGCAACAGTGCTACTAAAAGAAAAGAAAGGAAATTAGGAAACAATCATGAACAGAACATCAAGCTGGTTCCATGGCTTTTTAACAAGATTCTTGTTTCTGCAGACTAATGATATATGGAGCTGGGTGCAGAACTGGTGTGGTATCTGGGCTTTCCAGAAGTGGTGTCAGAGCTCTTAGAGCATTCCTCCTCCATTCTTGAGCTGGAGAAGGAAGAGAGTATGGTGCATATGTTTCACCACATATATAGGTTATATATGTTAATCTTAGCCAGTGAACTTTTCTCTCAGCTCTCCAACTCTTTCTGTTGTGTGATGAAGCATTAAGATTCCCTTGCAGAGTCACTACTGGTCAAGTCAATTAATCATTTCTGCAGTCAGGAGGGGTCCTTCTTAAGCTACAGGTGCTTCAATTCATCTTCAATGGAAGCCAGTGGGTGTTCGTCCCAGAGCCCTGAAATTTATGGGTCTGTAAGCCAGCTCCCCAGGTACCCATTCCTGTGTAAAGCCATCATGGTCTCACTCCTCAAAGTCAGGGATCAAGAGCTACCCTGTAGCTGTAGGGGCTGTACTATCCTCCCACCAGTCCTCCCTCACCTCTCCTTTAAACAGACATCTTGGCAACTACTTTTACAGCTATTGATTATGACTGTCCAGTCATCCATATATACATTAACCCATTATCCTGTTCACGCGGAGCAGGTATCTGTCTTTGGAGCTTTGGGCACAAGGCAATGGCAAACCCTTTGTATGTCTTGGGCCTGTAGTTTTGAGAAAGGGCTCGCCCACTGTAACCCTGAATTGGATTAAGTGTATTCTGGGATAGATGGAAGAACAGATAGAAGAAGGGAAGGATGAATGGAGTTTTAATGGGTTGTGACAGATTAGGGTTTTCTCGCACCCTTGTACCCTCAGACCACACGTCAGACACCAGGTAAAAGTCCAAATAATTATTATTTATTATAATAATAAGTGCACAAAGCACCCTCTACTTCCAAATACTCCAATAAATAAACAAGTCAATAATCCAATCCTCCACTCCCAGACGCTTAGCCTCCCAACTCAGCTCAGTGTCAGGGCTTTCCCAGAGTCCTTTTATACCCCCTGACCCGGAGGTGTTCCTGCCCCACAGTCCACAAGTCCTTACCACTTCCGGGTCAGGGTAAAAGTCTTTCTCTTCAACCTGGAAGTACGTCGTTCCTCCCGTTCACGTGACCAGAACGCACTTCCAGGTTATAGGGCACATAAGAGTCTATGAGCCTCGCTACAGCGACTCCTTGTGGTCCCCAAGGTATCCAGCAGGGCTGTGTATAAAAACTACGAAGTCCATGAGGCCCTGCTGGAACTCGGGGCACATCCATGCTGTCGGGAGAGCTCCTCCTGGCGGCCTGGGGATGAGGGCCGGCAACTCTTGCCGGACATCCATCACAGGGTACATTCACTGTGTTTTACAAGCTGTCTGTTGCAGGCTGCAACTTATAGACAATATAAATAAAAATGGAATTACTGTTGAGCAGTTTATCACAGCTGAATTGCTAGTGCTATTGTGAGACAAGTAAAACAGTTATGAAAAACAATGGTCAGTCAAACATTGAAGGGACCTGCACTGGGTGGCATGCCCTGGAAGAGACCTAGAGAGTTACCTTTCCTGGTCAGGACACCTGCATAAAGAATTAGCAGCATTAGCAGCTGGAGCCCTTATTTTTCAATAAGTTAGTCCACCAACCCACTAATGGACAGCAGGTATATAACTTCTGGGTAATTCTAGAGCCCACAGTGCATCCTAGGAAAGGTAGCTGCTGCAATGTTTACAAAAGGTACAGTGTTAATCTCATTTCAGAAATACTGAAAGGTGGTTTATACAGACCTTTGTATTCTCAGTTTGGATGTTCTGGGATTGGGGTGGAGCAGAGGCGAAAGCTCTCCTGACAGAGTAGAAGAGGAAACCAGAGAAGGACATGAGTACTAAAGGTTTGTATATGGGAGAAACACTGGTTTTAGGGCAGTTGAAGACAAACAGGACATTCAAGATAATCAATTCCAAAAGGGGCACTGTTATGTTCATGATATACTAGTATATATTGATTTTCTTCTGTTAAAACCTACCTGTTGTGCCTTGTCTACCATAATTAAACATTGCATATTTGGAAGCTCTGTGCCATCTAATTGTTGTTCTAACCAGGGCTTCACCCTCAAGTGTCCCCTGTAGATCACATATGATGGAAGCAAGAAAGAAAGAAAGAAAGAAAGAAAGATAGATAGATAGATAGATAGATAGATAGATAGATAGATAGATAGATAGATAGATAGATAGATAGATAGATACTTTATTTGTCTCTAGGGAGAACTTTGTCAGAGAGGGGGAGACAGAAAATTCAGTAAAATGTGCAGCTCAACTATTAAATAATAAAAAGGAAATTTCCATATTTTTAAAAATCAATGTACAAAATCTGTCAATTTCATATACATTCACTATTGGTACTCAACAAGTCATCTACCAAATCAAATGTATTTATAAACATATGTACTGAATATAACTTTTAAAATCATCAAAAAGTAAGATTTCTTTAAAAAATACATGCAGAAATGATAGTGTGCGGTCCTTGTTATGGTAATTGTTAACCATTCTCTATGGCAGAAAAAAAGTGTCATAGCCATTAAGTAAAACTGATATCTTGCCTAAAACTGCTTCTCAGTGATGGTGTGGAAGTATAAAAAGTGCTAGCACAAGGTCAGTCACTAGCTTCTGTAAAGATGGCTAAATGCTTTGGATAGATTGTGCTGTACTTTTTATTTATTTATTTTCTTGACAACTAAATTTGTGTCTAGGATTGTTTTTTGCTTTATGCTTAAATGCCGAACTGTCAGATCTGACAATGTATGAATGTGAAAAGAAAATCTAAAATATGTTTCTACCCAGTAGCCATTTTTTGTAAGTCCAGGATGTAACAAGGTAAGTCCACTTTTGTGCTTTGATGCCAGTAGAAGGTGGTAGGTGCCTGTTGTTCATGTCTTTTCACCCCAACCCTGCTGTTTTATCCACTATAATTGGAATAAATTTTAAAATAACTTTGAATTATTTTAATAATCTTTATTATTTTGGTAATTCTAAAATTTGGTGCTGTGTACTACAGCACTCTCAATAGCTTCCTTCCAACAACTCTGATGCCAAGAAATATAAACTCAAACAATTAAATACCAATTGAGTAAAAAGAAACTCCACTTTATTTGGGTTACAGTACAGATCAAGGCTATGCTGTAAAATAGCCAGCTCTTTTATTCCCAGGTTGTAGGATTAAATTATCAATCCCTTTTTTAAAGACTTGCACTTGTCTCTTTTTTTTAGAACTATTCCACTATTGCTGTTATGGCTCGGTCCTCCATTAAAAAGGAACACTGTAATTAGTAGTGTGATATTTAATTTCTCTGTTAGTGTAACAAAAGCATAGATGGCTCAATTATTACCAAATATACTCAATAAATATATACTAATACTATATTTTCAAATTTAAACCTCCAGGAAACAACTGTTGAGATTAACATTATTACTAAATGTGGTCTAATAATTTCCTATCTTCTATACATAGTAAGAAATAAAGTTATTTAAAACAATGCAGTTATAACTTTTTAAATAATTTCACCAATAACTAACTATAACTATAGCTAAAGGGCTTGAGTAAGGGCAATTTCGAAGCAAACCGGGATGTGCGCTGACTCTTTTTCTCCCTTCTCTGCAGACCATTCACAGGAGATTCCACCTGGCCATCTTGACGTCACTTCCAGGTCCAAGCCTATGGAAGAAGACCTTGCCGGCTCCAGCCCCTGTGATGTCACGTCCAGGTTTGAGCCTATGGTTGAAGACCCTTATGAGTCAGACCCCTTTCACCTCACTTCCTGTCTTCCCCTTTAAAAGCATCCACCTTTTCCCTATTCCCTCAGTTCTGTTTTGGACTCAGTTTTGTGCACATAAGTGCTGTGTAACATATTCACGACTTTGCAGCTAGGATACCAATTATACAGGTGGCTGCCCCAAACCTTGCTATGGCTCTTTGTGGAGTTTGTGACCAACTGTACAGTATAATATTGCCAATACATAAACATTAAATAATAAACTTATATTTAATAAAACAGTGTCAATATTGAAAGAACAATTTATAGATTCATCCTACATGGTCTTTATTGATCTCCATAGCCAGATTAAGCCTAATTTTACATTTTTTTGACATTTCTAAAACAAAAATCAGTCCCTATTGTCTCTTTTCTCTTTATCTGTTTATTTTTTTCAGGCGACTCCTTCTATTACTGTTGGTTGTGCTCCATGTTTACAGATAAGGAAAACTGAAGATTTATACGTGTAAATCTCTTATTCTGATGGCACAGAACAGGTCCTGATATGATAGCACTTATCACATATTTTGCATAAATAATATTTGGTGTATGCTCAGAAAATTAATAATTATAAAGCATTATCACCAAACACATAATATTATCCGGAGCACCAGAAACAGCTGTCCAGTTCCACCTATAACACAAAATCTGCTCACTTATGAGTTCTGTTCCTATAGTTTCCACCTGGCTTGATAATAGCAGACATTGCAGTGTAATTAATCATTAAATAAAAAAATGTAAAAATCTAACAGCACAATTAAACAAGTTTAACAAAAATAAACCCTAATTACAGTACAGCATATGCAAGCTGCACTGTGGTTAAGGTACTTAGTTTTACAAATCCTTTGTAAAGTATGAATTTGTGCAAGTCTGACTTGCTGAAGAAAATTATATTTTACACCTCAAATAATAAGAACAATATCCATGCATATTTTGATTTTACTGATTTGTGTTTTCGACAGCAACCTTTTCCAAGAAGGGCTTATCACTGTGTTTTTGGTCTATTCAATGATCTTTTTATGAGGTGATTTGTTCTGATAGCTAAGCTTTAACTTTGAGGTTGATTGGTTTAGATTTGTGTGTATCCAGTCATTAATAGTGCACTGTGTGAATTGCGGGTCAAGATGGGTTATACTTAAGTTGTGTAATTAATGTCTATGGCCATATCTAGACTATTTAGTGCACCATTGCTAGTGTCAGATTCTAAGGATTTCAAGCACATTGCAACATAACAATACATAAAGTACAAAACTTTTTAAAAGACAATATCTAACAAAAATAAGAAATGTATAAAACTACAAAATATAACTTGCATAAATGAAAACTGAATTAGCAAAATGCCTAAATGGAGTGAAATACTATACCTCAATTAAAAAAAATGTAAGCCTTGATTTAAACATGTCTAAAGTGATGTTGATTGAGAGTGAGTTTCAAATTTTAAGAGAAAAATAACTGAAAGCATGACCACCAAACATTTTATTTCTGTATGTTGGAACAACCTGGAAGCTGTGCATCAAGTTCAGTTTAGAGCCCTTTTTAGGCGCATTGTAACGGTTGACACATATTTTTGTGTGTGCTTTTAACTGATTATGTCCCATTAATTAACTGACTGTGGGATATCTCTTTAAGGAAAGTAGGGGGCCAAACTATACCTGGGGGTCCTTGCTAAAACGTACCATGGTGTGACGTAAGGGGAACTGACTTTAAAAAGGCAAAGAGGCACGTATTTTAAAAAGAAAGAAAAAAAAGAGGGAGAAGAGAGAGAAGGGGAGGGAAAGTGAGAAGAAAGTCTGTTTGAGTAAAGAGCTGGGAAGGTGAATAGAAAGAAGCAGCCAGCTGTAAAGCAAGGAAGACTCCGAAATAAGGACGGTTGGGTGCACGGAGAAGGAGGGCCTGCTAACCTAAAAGGATATTTGGAGCTCACGGCTTTACTTGTCTGTTGTGGAGCGGGCATCGGCCATGTACGGACACTAACGCCGAGTCACCCGGGTGAGACGGACTTCATCCTTCAATAAAGTCACTGTCGCCAGGCCGGTGAGATCGCTTCTTTACAACAACAAAAACAACAACATGTATTTATATAGCACATTTTCATACAAAAAATGTAGCTCAAAGTGCTTTACATAATGAAGAATAGAAAAATAAAAGACACAGTAAGAAAATAAAATAAGTCAACATTAATTAACATAGAATAAGAGTAAGGTCCGATGGCCAGAGAGGACAGAAAAAAAAAAACAACTTCAGACGGCTGGAGAAAAAAATAAAATCTGCAGGTAATTCCAGACCATGAGACTGCCCAGTTCCCTCTGAGCATTCTACCTCACATAAATGAAACAGTCCTCTTTGTATTTAGGGTTCTCACAGAAGGACTTGATGATGATGGTCATGCGGACTTCTGGCTTTTATTCCATCAATGTTGGAGTATCATGATGCTTTGAGTAGGTGGTGGTGGCCACCACAAAGAAACCGGAAAAAGAAACAGAAGAGAGAGTAGGGGTTAGTACGGATTTTAGAGCCACCATGAACAGTTATTATAATTAATTGAACATACAGAGTATCAGGATTAAATTAAAGTGAAGTTATGAGAAAGCCATGTTAACGTAATGTGTTTTCAGCAGTGTTTTAAAGTGCTCCACTGTATTAGTCTGGCGAGTTCCTATTGGCAGGCTATTCCAGATTTTAGGTGCATAACAGCAGAAGGCCGCCTCACCACTTCTTTTAAGTTTTGCTTTTTGGAATTCTAAGGGGACACTCATTTGAGGATCTAAGGTTACGATTTGGAATATAGGGTGTCAGACATTCCAATATATAAGATGGAGCGAGATTATTTAAGGCTTTATAAACCATAAGCAGAATTTTAAAGTCAATTCTGAAAGACATAGGTAACCAGTGTAGTGACATCAAAACTGGAGAAATGTATTCGAATTTTCTTTTCCTAGTTAGGATTTTAGCAGCTGCATTCTGCACTTGTTGCAAGTGATTTATGTCTTTTTTGGGTAGTCCTGAGAGGAGTGCGTTACAGTAATCTAGTCGACTGAAAACAAAAGCGTGAATTAATTTCTCAGCATCTTTCAATGATATAAGAGGTCTAACTTTTGCTATGTTTCTTAAGTGAAAAAATGCTGTCCTAATGGTCACATCAGGATTGGTTGCTGGATTCACTGCAGACTTTCCAGGCCATGTGAATATAAACTTTTAAAACAAAGTTCAGATAAAAGGGACTGGGGAACGTGTGGGGATTGTATGTGTGTCTAATTTATATGTGTATATAGATGTAATATAGGTTAAGTACATGTGAATATATTTGTGCCGTTTATAAATAGGATATTGTTCAGTTTCTTTGCCTTGCGTTCTTTCTTTCCTGCTTTCTTTCTTTTCTGTTTCGCTGTTTTCTGGGGAGTATATTATAGACTGTTTAAGGGGGTGGCATATTATTTAGGATTTGTATAGTTATTATAGATTAGATAAGGATTGTTTAAAGGGTGTTTATTGTTGTGTTTGATTTATAATATATATATATTTTTGATTGTGTAAAGAATTGTTGGGGTGATTTATTTCCTTTTTTTATAAATTCACAAAAGACAACTCCAGCTGAGGACATCAAATTGGGGCTAAGGTTCTGTCGGTTTCCGTTCCTAATAGAATTAATTTTCCTAAGAGTAGGAGATTTTTGTGTGTGCCGGGCTCCTCATTCAACTTAAGAGGAACTTGCTACAGCGTAATGGTTAATCAAGTTTGGAATTTACATTGTAGAGTCTTAAAGGTTAAAAGGTAGAACGTTTCAACAGAGAGCCAATGCAAGTGACATAAAACCAAGGGTGATAACTGGATCACAGGCAAAAGAAGAGCACCTGAGTTCTGTTCCATCTAGAGATTATGTATGGATCACTTTGGAAAATGAAAGCGTTTCAGTAATACAAGTTAGGAAGGAAAAAAGCATGAGTAAGAGCTTTAGAAACATAAAAATAAAGAAAAGGATGTTCCTTAAATGGACTCATGCAGAATTACAAACGTATTTTATTTATCGTATTAAGATTTGACATGATTTTTATCACTCACTGCCTACATTTTTAATTTTGCATTTACTGGCATTCAATCTTACATTTTTACACGGATTCAAGATGAACATGGTGTAATGATTCTCACAGGAAAATGTCTGCACAATAAGTTGATGAGGCCACATGAGTTTGTGCCATGACGGCACAGAAGACATAACTCCCAATATGCAGGCCAGGAAGAAAGTGAAGATGTTGAGCTCTTCTGATTTCTTACAATTGTAAATCACTATTTTGACATAATTTTCACTAGATTTTGTAGCAGTGCTTTTTCATTTCTGCCAATGCATTTTTAATATTGTTTTTTTTCCATTTTATAGGTTTTTCCTTTGTTTAAGGAATTGTTTTGATTTATATCCCTTAGGAGCTAGTTAACAAAGGCAGATACTCACACTGACTGCTCATAATCAGGACGGTAAGCTATCTCTTGCAGACTCTTTAAAAATTATTTCTGTAGTTTTAACACATTTTGCTTGTTTTAAATGCTCCTTTTTTATTTATTATAACAGTTAAGTTACCGAGTCACCATTTTGGGTTTCTGTTTTGTTCATGGGCAACAACATGTTGTTTGGTTTGGTCTTAGCATTAGCCATCCTGTTTATTGTTGCTGTGGCTGTTACTGGTTATGTAACATTATGATGTTACTTGCTTTTTATATATAAGATGGCTGCAGCTAAACAGCAGAATCCTAAAACTCTTAATATTTCACACTAACATAGGGTTGTGCTGTGCCACCTTAGCTGGGAAAAAAATGTGCAGAGTCAGTCATGACTCAGTTTTTTTTAGTCTCTTTTTAGAATAAAGCTGTTTACTTTAAATATGTAGAGTTGAAATAGATTTTTTTCTTTGGACTTTAGTGGAATAATCACTGAGCAATATTATTTAATGATTATAATTGTGCTGTAAATTATTACATTCCATTGCTCTCCAAAAAATTATGAACATCAAGTAAAATATAGTGCTTACACTAGATCTGGGTAGATATGTAAATCTGTTTATAATTTTACTCCATACACTGTACTCTTTCATAACTTTCATCTGTGTTTTTGACAGAAGATACAAATTACTTTCAAGTAAAATTAAAAACCCAGTTGAGGTTTAAGATGAGAAAACACATTGACATATTCTTAATTTGATTACTATTTTTTGGGGGGAAGTAAATAATTTAAGTTTGATCCACTTCATTTTCTAATATCTCTTTTGTATTATTCAATTAGAGAAATATGTAAAAAAAAAAAAAAATAGAAATAACCCTTGATCAATTATCCTGCATGTTCAACCACTATAAAAATTACTCCCTACCAATATGAAGCTCCGACTAAAGGTTAAATGGATCTAAAAGGAATACTCCACCCAAAATAAGCTACAAGATCTTCCTCTCTTTCTCATTCATCGATTAAGAGCCCTCTATCTCAATACCTTTGTGTGCAATACTCTGATTTCCCAGAAGTATTTATCAAACAGTATTTATAAAAAAATGTATGTGTTTTGCAAATCATGAGCATACAATGACTTGACATCTAGAAAACACGAAACAAGTAATGTGAGGTTTTTCTCATGAACGTTTTTGACATTGTTTGTTGTTGTCTAGCTCTCTTCTATCAAAGTTTTTTTTAATCTCTAGTCTCAATGAAAACATGAGTTTAAAAAGCTTCCATAATATCACTACAAACCACATGAGATAAATAACATACTAAAATATACAGTATATTAAGTTCAAAATATCCTGGAACTATGAATCAGTATAAGCATTGCAGCGTATTTATAAAAGAAAATGAAGCAACAGCCAACTGAAATGTTAGAGTGACCTAAAATAAAAAATAAAAAATTAATAATAAGATAGCTGCACGTATTTAACAAGAATATTCTATACACTGACCATTTTGTTGGTGTGAAAAGGTTAAGGAGTACAGAATTTGTTATCTGTAAATGCACATTTTGCCATCTTATTATTATTATTTTAATCCATACAGCATCGCTTAGCCAAATATCAAGGTTGTAACTATGCAAGTTTAAATGCTTTAATGAGCAAAATTTCACAAAATTTCCAAATTCAAATACCCTTTACAATCTCTTTTGCTCTGAAATAGACACATTCGAGTTTTCATACTTTTCAATAAAAGATTTTGTTATAAAATTCTGTTGTTGAAAGGTTGCAATTTATTGTTGTTTAATATCTAAATACAATACATACAAAAATATGCAGTACTGATAATTTACGTAAAAAATTTGATGTACCATAAAAGCAGCCATGGATCGTGTAATTGACCCTATACCTGATAGATCATCTTCTTCTTCTTCTTCTTCTTTCGGCTGCTCCTGTTAGGGGTCACCACAGTGGATCATCTTCTTCCTTATCTTTCTGTCCTCTGCATCTTGTTCTGTTACACCCATCACCTGTATGTCCTCTCTTACCACATCCATAAACCTTCGCTTAGGCCTTCTTCTTTTCCTCTTCCCTGGCAGCTCTATCCTTAGCATCCTTCTCCCAATATACCCAGCATCTCTCCTCTGTACATGTCCAAACCAATGCAATCTCATCTCTCTAACTTTGTCTCCCAACCGTCCAACTTGAGCTGACCCTCTAATGTACTAATTTCTAATCCTGTTCATCCTCATCACGCCCAATGCAAATCTTAGCATCTTTAACTCTGCTACCTCCAGCTCTGTCTCCTGCTTTCTGGTCAGTGCCACCGTCTCCAGCCCATATAACATAGCTGGTCTCACTACCATCCTGTAGACCGTCTGTTTCACTCTTGCTGATACTCGTCTGTCACAAATTACTTCTGACACTCTTCTCCACCCATTCCACCCTGCCTGCACTCTCTTCCACAATCCCCATTACTCTGTACTGTTGATCCCAAGTATTTAAATTATACCTGATAGATAACAGATTAAATTAAAATAATTTTGGATTATTATATTATAATATGAGTTTGCAGAGGATTATTGAATTATCATAACTATAATGTAAGGTATGGTGTCATGATGAAATAAAAAATTTATTTTAGATAATAAATAAATTGTATAGTCTTGAAGACTGTGATAAATCGTTCTGCAGAACTTGATATTTCTTTATCTAGGCCTAGTCATCAATAATTCTGGATAGTTTTTCTATGTGCAGATATGACAATTGCATTCTTTTAAAATTCACCTCATTCTTTAAACCTAATTAAGACTAATTATATAGCTAACTCTGCTGTGAATTCTTTGTGCAGTTCAGTTCAGTTAATTTTCCAAGTACTCATCCAGGACATATTCTCGGTGGCAGCATGCCAAGCTGGATAGACCAGGCCATTCTATCTTCAGCAACAGTCTTCAGCTCCTCCTGAGGAATTCCCCCCATGCTATAACATCTCTCCTGTGCCTCCCGCATCTGCCTTAGAGTTTTATCATAATATGTCATGCCTGTGACCAACTTTTTGCAATCTCAACTAGATTTATTTGGACAAGAAATTAGGAGCAAAGACACTGGTGCAGATTCAAAGCATCTTTCTTGTACTTCAGTCATGCTTTACAGCACAGGTGTCGAAGTCCAGGCCTGGAGGGCCGCAGTGGCTACAGGTTTTCATTCTAACCCTTTTCCTAATCAAGTGACCAGTTTTCACTCCAAATTCACTTTTTTCCCTTCATTTTAATAGCCCTGTTAGAAGGATTCATTCCTCTGAATTGATTTGTTTCCTCATTAAATCACAGCCAAACAGAAATGAGAAGTGAAACGAGCCAACAGATGACCAGCTAAACTGAGGCTTCAAACTCCAACCAGTTTCTTAATGAGAAGGCAATGCTTGCTGTTAATTAAACCCGTTATTTAATTATTCATTCTTCCACAGCAGACATTTACAAAACTGATGATTTTATGTTTTTTTCTAAGAACACCATCAAGATGTTTTGATGACCTGAGAGATCAGCCTTACTGAGACCTCCAACTTTCTCTGTTTTCAGATTCTGTGTGATGGGCATTGGTGAGCTGGTCATGTGGCTGCTTGTTTCGTGTCTCATTATTGTTTGGCCGCTAATTAAGGAAAAAGAAACAACTAAGGGGCCTGAGTCAAGCTAATTAAAAAAAATAATTTGCAGGAAAAACTGGTCACTAATTAAGAAGATGGTTAGCATGAAAACCTGCAGCCACTGCGGCCCACCAGAACTGGAGTTCAACACCCCTACTTTACAGCCACAGCCTGGCACAACATTTGTAAACTTGCCTTTGCTACCTCACTTCATTATTTAGTATCATAATCAATTTTACTGTAACTCATGAACAAGACCTTGAGGGACATCATCTACTCAACTGGAGCAGTTATTCCCTGCTAAGCTGTAGAAAGCATGCTGATCTTCACAAAGAGAAGTTCATGACCCCAGGTTTCAAAGTACAAGTTCTCTTCCTAACTTCAACACACCCATCCTTAGTCCTTTCTAGTGCATGCCACAGATAACAGTCTGATGAGACCAAGACGACAACATAATCTGCAAACAGGCTTCCAAACTGGATACTCTTCACACCACAACTTCACCTCACATCCGTCTTATTGAAATTGTATGCTTAATTTTAAAGAACGTCACTTAGTTCTCAGCATGCAAACACAAGTCTTGTTTTGCATATAGACTGAAAACAGCTTGTAATGATTTTGGCTGTGAAAGAAAGGATAAGGAAGAGACAAGAGTATTTCTTTTTGAGGATAAGACAAACTCATGCTGAAGAGAACAGACAGGGAATTGGTAATAAATAAATAAATAAATACCACACCAACGTTTGTTTGTAGAATACAAAAGAAAGGGTACTTAATACCATACAGATATATTTGAAATATTCAGTTGTGATGGCCTTAAGTATCATGACAGATTAGCCTATTTGGTAACAATCATTCTAATGAGTAGCCAATGTCCATCAGAAAACACTACGCTATGGGTGAGCAAACCATGAAAAAGGCTTGCAGAATGAGATCAGAAATAAGAAACAGTAAAAAATAAATAAAGAGAAAAATATGAATACGATCAGCCATTTGCAGATCTAACAGGAACATTTTGTTGCGAAAATGTAGAAATTGCACATAGCAGTGACTTAAGAACCTGATACTTGTGTAAGCAGCTCTAAAGACCAATGGAAAACAAAATAATTATATGGCATCCTATCCCAAACTCTAATTAGCATACTAAACTACCATATGCACTATTGTCACACTGTATTTTTATTTCACCTTATTTTATTCTTTAAAATGTAGTACTTAAACTAAATACTGAAATGAATACATTTTTATTAAAGAATATTTAAGATCTTCCACACATATATAATAAAGATCCCTGATATTTGTTCTTATATTTTTGTTTGACTTTTAAATAATAAACAGTAAGCATCAATATCCATATTAAAGTTTTAAAAAGTGCATACTTCACTTCCATCTGAACCAGTTTTCTAACACTTAATATCAATTATACTGTATAGCAAGGAATGGGAAAGTGCAAATTTAAATTGATGGATAATGAAAAATAAAATAAATTGAATAAATGAAAGAAGTCAGAATCTTCAAGGCTTATTGTACAATGTGCAATAAAAATGTTAAACTCTCAACGAATGAGCATGAAAGCAGCACTAAATGGGTTAGATTGCAGCACTCAAATTTTATTGTTCTATATCATTCCTGCTGAAATGGATCCAACATTCTTAAACACAGTGACCGCTCTTTCTCCTTCACAGATGATGACCACATTGGCAATTTTAACACTAAGCATTAGCCTAACCTATTTTGAAAACATAAAAAAGTTACTGTATAAAAGAGTACATTAAAAAAAATGAATGTATGTAGGCAAAAAAATATCTAAAAATATTTCATCAGTGATGTAAGCATTTAAACATCTCACAGTCATAACAAAAACATTGAGGCCAGGAAAGAAGTAAAGAAGAAAGAAAAAATACGATTCATGATTTCATTTTATGTAATGGAATTAAATAAAAACCAGTTGGATGTAAGACTGACACCCAAACAGGACTTATGAATATCAAAAACCCAAGCTGAATTGGGTTGAAAGCTGAAGAAGAGATGAAAATCAAGCCAAGCTGAACCAAGAGCTGGACAGGTGGGTGAATAGAGAAAGCCCAGGACCAGGTAGTCAGTGAGTGTGTGAATGAACAAAAGAGGCCAAGAGACAATAAAAGCAGGGTCAGCTTAGAATACTCTTTAACAAGCTAAATTAAATTGCATCTTAGCAGAGTTTTATAAAGTCTTTTCTCTTTCATGTCAGCAGTGTCAATGTGGTTATGTAGACATCTGCCATCTTCCAGCCTGACATGGGCATGTTATAATGAGACAGGTAAAGCTATCAATAAAAAAATGATAGGCTGTACATATAACAAAATATACAACATTTAACAGACCACTTTGATGTGTAAAATTAAACAGAACTTAAATTAAGCACCTAATCCATCTTATATAGACTAACAGTGTTTTAGATGTCTTCAGAAGTTAGGCTCCCTGGTTTTTAGTCTTCTCAATAAATTATAAGGAAGAGATTAAATAATCCTGGATCTCAGAAAGAGCTCCAGCTTAATTGTTAATATTATTAACATATATTTTTCAGAATTGGTCTGACAATTTCTAAAACTGTTTTAAAAATGATGGTACACCAAAAGAGTATACCAAAACTGAAAATATTGCAACATTGGCAGACTGAAACAGAAAGGGAGGGAAGGATGCTAGAAAGAGGTGCTCGCCAATGAAGATCCTTTTTGCAAAAATCAATGACTCTTGGCTCATAGTTCCATGTCAGTCTCAATCCGAACATGGATCAGCTGAAAGAGCTGAGGAATGAAAGAAATCTGTCACTTCAGATCTCATGTGAATATTATGAGACTTTGAATTAACGCTGATGGGTGTGGAATCTTACAGCAGGAGCAGTGTGAGGAAGTGCAGTGGAATTGAAGCATGGTCAAGCATGGGGACTCGGTTTGGCCACTATATAACTAGCAGTCCTTTTAAGGGCCACTTTGTCTTCAGTTATTTATTTACTTATTAATTCATTCATTGTGTTTCCTTGTGTATCACCTGACAGTGGCTCATATACTACGGAGGTTGGGAAATAGCTCTGCACTATAACTACATTTGATATGGGGCTAGTTTTATGTAATGGTTGTATGTACATAATGGGAGTAATGGTTAATTAAAAACTATGTGAGGAAATTTGAGGATAACGTTGAAATTTGAAATGTGTCAACCTCATCAGGACTGCTGCAGCCTCCACAAAGTATTGTGCTAATGAACAATGATGCTAACAGCCACGGCTGCAGAAGAACTAAGTCATTAGGTCACTGGTGCATCCAGTACACAGAGATGCGGTCTGTGCGTTGGGAAGAAGCAGTTTATGGGTGTTAATGGCCTGATCTCAGTTACTAAAGATGCCCTTTCTGGAGAACACTAAACTTGATCAGTAGAGAGTGTATTAATGTTCAACATGACAGTAAAATTTGAAGGACTTCAGAACAGCAAAATATGTGTGAGAGCTGACCCATGTGGGGGCATGTAATGCCAGAGCAATAAGGGCACATTGTTATCATATAAATTATTTTTGCAATTACTGCCTTGAAATTGCTCATTTCTGCATTACTCGAACTATACTTGAAATCTACTTTTAGTTCCTTAAGCATGTCTTGTAATAAAATTTATCATTTGACAAATGTGATACTTTTTATAATTAATCTACTAATATAACAGGTCATGTGATAAGATATGTAAATGCATATTAAGAAATAAAGCCAATGAGTGTATAATTTAAAGAAAAAATCTTTATGGAATTCTAATATTAATACCTGAACTTCAGTTTAACAAAATCTGTTATGCTGTACAGAGAACTCTACCAAAACAGTGAAATCCATGGTAAACAGTGCTGTAAAGAACCACATAAAAGACAACAGTCAAAGCAACCAGAACTAGCACCTAACATGTCTAGCAAGAGATCTACTGAAGTAAGAACAAGATGAGAGAGAATCTAAACTGATCTGCATAGGTTTAGGAGAAAGGCACAATTGCATCTGGAATAGAATGCCATACTTTACCAGAGTAAATTAACTGACACTCAACCAGTTAAAATTCTGTAAGATAGAATCTTTGAGATTTTAGAGGAAATGTGGAGTACCCAGAGAAAAACAAAATATGCAGACTATGGAAACTCTTTGCAGGCAATGATCAAATGAGGAACTGAACCCGATTTCAGGGAGATGTGAGACAACAGTACTAACCACTACAACATACTGTAGCGCTGCCCAAAAAGGTAAACTATTCAAATAATATTAAAACAGCATTATCTACATACTTCCTCTGAAATTTGCCATTACTGAAATCTGCTGCTACTGGCAAACCCATCTTATATGACTAATGCAATGTGTTTATTGTTAGGCATACTGTAACTAGTCTTATGGCATTAAGGCAAGTTAAACTGCACAGATATCTCAAAATAGCTAGAAAGAAAGCTACAAAGACAGCCCAACTATTGGCCAGAAACAATTATCAGAACCTTAGTCTCCTACTGTATGTCCTATCGATTAGCAAAGAGATTAATCTACATCTCCTTACCTTCTTTTCTATTTTGGCACAACAAGCCGTGCACATAGGAGACATTTTCTGCTGCAGCAAGATAACGGTGTTCCTTTTTTTCTAGTGTCTGTTGACATAAGGATTTGCAAATAACAATTTAAGTGCTAAAAAAGCATATCCCTTTTTAAAAATATCAAGAAAGCACTGTAAAAATTATTTTCCAAATATTGCAATAAGATATATTTGTGATTTTCCATTTCAAAGAAAGCTGATATGCAAGTATGCACATCCATTTTCTAATCCTAATTTACTATAGTACTGAAATGGGCAGTATAGCTTATTATATACATTATATTAAATATTGATAGTATTGTTAATATTTTTAACAGACAGCTTTATCCATGACAACTTATAAAACAAAATCATTCAACTGACATTTTTACCTCCTCATCTTTTCGGACTGTTTTTCACTAGTTTTGCATTTGGTTATGGTCAGTGTCACTACTGGTGGCATGAGGCGATACCTGGACCCTACAGAGGTTGCAAAGGTAGTCCAACTTCTCCAGGATGGCACATCAATACATGCCATTGCCAGAAGGTTTGCTGTGTCTCCCATCACAGTCTCAAGGGCATGGAGGAGATACCAGGAGACAGGCAGTTACTCTAAGAGAGATATATAGGGCCATATAAGGTCCTTAACCCATCAGCAGGACCGGTATCTGCTACTTTGGGCAAGGAAGAACAGGATGAGCACTGCCAGAGTCCTACAAAATGACCTCCAACAGGCTAAAGGTGTGAATGTCTCTGACCAAACAATCAGAAACAGACTTCATGAGGGTGGTCTGAGGGCCCAACGTCCTCTAGTGGGCCCTGTGCTCACTACCCAGCACCATGGAGTTCGATTGGCATTTGCCACAAAATACCAGAATTGGCAGGTCCATCACTGGCGCCCTGTGCTTTTCACAGGTGAGAGCAGGTTCACCTTGAGCACATGTGACAGACATAAAAGGGTCTGGAGAAGCCATGGAGTACATACAGTATATATATATATATATATATATATATATATATATAT
>JANRMT010062818.1:710378-759475 GCA_026402145.1 Polypterus bichir lapradei | reverse complement strand
GCTGGGCAGGAGACGCCAGTTTTTGCAGACACGTTCACATGATCAAAAGTCTCCGCGCTCTTTGGAGGTCATTCATATACAAAATACCCGCGCCTCGCAGCGGAGAAGTAATGGGTTAAAGAAGTAATGAAAAAGAAAAGGAAACATTTTAATAATAACGTAACATGATTGTCATGAGTGTTGCTGTCATATATATGCCTGCCTAAATAAGTCACCCTCGCTTCGCCCTTACTTTTTTACCGTTCATTTAATCATGGCTAGTGGCGGAAAAATTATAAAATGGAAGGAGGATTACACTGAGTATGGCTTTACCAAAACAATTATTGATGGCGAATCGATTATTCATAAAGCTTGAATTGGTGATCTGTTTTTGTGTGTTAACCTCATATTTTTTCATACTTCTTCTCAAACCAAGGTGGTGCGAGGCTAAAAATAATTGGGATGCGCTGATCAATGTTATCGGTGTACCAGGAAATCATGCATTGACAAAAGTTCCCCTTTGATTGTAATGCAAAGTGTGATTAAATGCATTATTTTTTAACGCGTTATGGAGCACATGCATCGAAGCTTCTCAGCTGTGCTTGTGCTAAGAAAATTAAACATTTTAAAAATAACGTAACACGATTGTCAATGTAACCTTTTGTAAGTAGTGCCTGGAGGATTCAGTGTGGAGAAAGTCTAGAGACAGAGTGTGTATTAACTTGTGGATTTCTCTGTATTTGGTGGCAGTGTGACGAAGTTGCTTCGGAAGACGGCGTTAGTCGCGGAGCTCAGCTCAGAGCGAAATGAGGTAAATGGGAGGGGAGATGATGACGTGACTCCTCCACCCGCCTTAACTGTCAATCCCCCACAAACACAGTCTCTCGGAATTTGCATAAGCACACCCCTTCACCTGCAATTTTAACTTAGTTACAAAGTGATCAAAACTCTCGTTTATATCCTGCGTCCTCTCATTAAACTTGCATCCCGCATTACCCGTGGGCACGAAAATCACCAGCGGCAGCCTGTCTATTAAGTTAATTTAAAGTTTAGGTTTATACCTCGCTTTGTTTCCGAAGTAGCTGTACTGATGAATATGGTAGTATGTCACTCGCTCGCTTCTTAATGTTTCGCTGCCTTCTCAATTATATAATGCATGTTTTGTTCAGTGTATTTTGGAGCTCTTCCTGGTTTTCTACATAGTGCGTTGACAGTCAGTTCACGTGATTATGTGGGCGGTGTAATGATGTCACACGAAACTCCGCCCCCACGGCGGTCAAGCTCAACTCCATTACAGTAAATGGAGAAAAATACCTTCCAGTTATGACCATTACGCGTAGAATTTCGAAATGAAACCTGCCCAACTTTTGTAAGGAAGCTGTAAGGAATAAGCCTGCCAAATTTCAGCCTTCTACCTACACGGGAAGTTGGAGAATTAGTGATGAGTCAGTCAGTCAGTCAGTCAGTGAGTGAGTGAGTGAGTGAGTGAGTGAGTGAGTGAGTGAGGGCTTTGCCGTTTATTAGTATAGATATATATATATATATACATATATATATATACATATACATATAAATATATATACATATATACACATATATATATATACACAAACACATATATATACATATATACACATATATATATACAAATCTACATACATATCTACATATATATATTAGGGGTGGGACTCGATTAAAAAAATTAATCCAATTAATTAGATGCTGTGTAATAATTAATCTTGATTAATCGTATGTAATCGCACACGTAAATTTGCCCCAAATCGCAAATGTGTTTTTTTAATTTAAAAGGGTTTTAGTGGGCGACCGAATCAAATAATAGACATGGACATGAATATTGTAAACTCAAGCTCTTTTAATTTCTGAAAAAAAAATGCTTTTAAACTGCATTTGAATTCAAAACAGAAACAAAAATATCATCCCTGGTTAAAATTGGGCAGACTTAAAAATAAAGTGGTAGTTTAAGTACTTTAAGTACATTTTCAGAATGGTATTGTCTTTAAATAATAATAACCAAAATTTCAACATAAAGTGCAGTTTTTCTTCTTAAAAAAATAAGTCAGAAACATAAAAGTTAATTTGACCAACTTAATCTTTAAACTCTGAGTAACCTTAGCCAAAATTATTTAGTACATTAGGCTAAAACAGTGTGATCATTGAACATTTTGTAATTAGATGTAATTAGAATAAAATAACGGTCACGGAAGTCCAATGATCCCCAGTAAGAGCCACAAAGTCCGTTTTCTGTAATGCATCTAATTTTGCTTGCTTTTCACTGTGCACAAAACCATGCTTTTATCAAGGCTTCGCTCGGGTAATTTTTTGAAATTAAATTTTCCTCCGATCAGTCATAGGAACGCGCTTCATCCGACTGTAACATTTGTGTAGCTGTGATGTGTGCATCAGTGTAATTGATGTACCAGGAAATCATGGATTGACAAAAGTTCCCCTTTGCTTGGAATTGAAAGTGTGATTAAATGCGTTATTTTTTGTTATGGAGTACATGCATCGAAGCTTCTCAGCTGTGCTTGTGCTAAGAATAGGAAATATTTTAAAAATAACGTAACATGATTCTGCGTTAACCGCATATTTTGTCATACGTCTCAAACCAAGGAATTGCGAGGTTAAAATGAACCGAGAAGCGCGCGTACATACTCAGTACATCCCCTCTCGGGAATCGAACCTCGGACGTAGACGATAGAGGCAAAGCCTCTACAATTGCGCCATGGTGTGTGGCTTATCTACAGTATTTGAGAGTATGTAGATCGAGGTATATATATATATTCGCAGCGGAGACGTAGTGTGTTAAGGAAGCTATGAAAAAGAAAAGGGAACATTTTAGAAATAACGTAACATGATTGTCAATATACAGTAATTTTTTGTGAGTGTTATTGAGTGTTGCTGTGATCAAGGATTCGATTATCATTATTTGTTTCAATCAGGGTCGTATTTGTACGATGTGTTGTGTTCAAGTTACATATTGTGTTTGTCAGTCGTTGTAAAGATTAAATTCTGTAATTACAGCCACATTAGCTCCACAAATGAGACACACGGTTTAACCGGCAATGTCAGTAAACATATACTCAGCCTCCCATCGGTTTTTAAAGGCTCTATTTTCAGAATCAACTTTTCTCTTCGGCATCGTGTGGGCTAGCTTCGCAATAACTTGCACCATCATAAGCTAGACTTGATTAACGCGGTAAGTGTTCGGCAAGGCAGCTGAAGCGCTGCATTATGGGATCTGTAGTTTATTGTGTTACCAGCGCTTCATATACCCGAGCCATTAATAACCATAATACAGTATATAAAATGATCTCGCGGGCCGGATATAATTACACGCCGGGCCGGATGTGGCCTGCGGGCCTTGAGTTTGACACATATGGACTAAATAGAACTTGAAAAGATATATTTTTTCGTACATCGAGCCCGCGTGCTATTGTGGTTTTGCCTGCGTGTCTCAATAAGTCATCCTCCCCTCGCTCTTACTTTTTTACCGTTCATCTAATGAATACACTGAGTATGGCTTTACCAAAACAATCATTGATGGCGAATAAAGTATCCATTATTCGAGTATGTAGATCGGGGTATATATATACATATATATATACCCGCGTATCGCAGCGGAGACGTAGTGTGTTAAAGAAGCTATGAAAAAGAAAAGGGAACATTTTAAAAATAACGTAACATGACGTCAATATACAGTAATTGTTTTGTGAGTTTTACTGAGTGTTGCTGTCATCAAGGATTTGATTATCATTTTTTCTTTCAATCAGGTTCGTATTTGTAGGATGTGTTGTGTTCAAGTTACATTCCGTGTTTGTCAATCGTTGTAAAGATGACAGGTTTCATTCATCGATTCGTTTCTTACTGCATCAATAAACAGCTCGTCTTCCTCTTTATCTGAGACCTGACACACTGCATGCACGGGTTTTTTTTTTACACTGTCTTCCTTTAGCGGGACATTGACTTTTTCCACCGTGTGCTTTGTTTCCGCAGTAGCTGCATTTATGAATATGCTTGTATGTATCACACGCTTCATATTTTTTTGCTGCCTTTTCAATTGTGTAATTCGGTTTTTGTTCAGCGCTCTTCGGAACTGTTGCTTTTTGTCTGTGCACTGCGTCAGTTCACGTGAGCCGCTCGGTGTACATGCATCGAAGTTTCCCAGCTGTGCTGCTGCCATGTCGTGTTATGTCCATGGCTGTATGTAATGTTACCGAAGTCCCGGCACTTAAAACTTTCTCTCGCAGTTTCGCTGAGTTTGTGCCAAACACCACCCTGACCATCTCATCTTCCTCTGCATAAGCACAGTCCTTCACCCGTGAATATTTACCCGTGGCAGTTTGCTATTGGATTGCCACTGACGGACGGCCTTATATGGGCAGGCACTAAATTACAAACGCCAGCGGCAGCCTGTCTATGAACTTAATTTAAAGTTTAGGTTTACATCGTGCTTTGTTTCCGAAGTAGCAGAACTCATGAATATGGTTGTATATGTCACTCGCTCGCTTCTTATTGTTTCGCTGCCTTCTCAATTATATAATGCATGTTTTCTTCAGCACTTTTTGTTCCTCTTCCTGGTTTTCTACGTACTGCGTGATTACGTGGGAGGCGTGATGATGTCACACGAAACTCCGCCCCCACGGGTTTCAAGCTCATCTCCATTACAGTAAATGGAGAAAAACAGCTTCCAGTTATGACCATTACGCGTAGAATTTCGAAATGAAACCTGCCCAACTTTTGTAAGGAAGCTGTAAGGAATAAGCCTGCCAAATTTCAGCCTTCTACCTACACGGGAAGTTGGAGAATTAGTGATGAGTCAGTCAGTCAGTCAGTGAGTGAGTGAGTGAGTGAGTGAGGGCTTTGCCGTTTATTAGTATAGATATATATATATATATATATATATATATATATATGTATATTAATTTATACAGACAGGGAGACTTCGGTTTAGTAAAAGCTGCAATCTCTAACACACAATTTTTCAGGAAGCATGCACATACATTTTTGAAGTTGTTCTAATCTGACAGACTCACACAAAAATAATCACATTTTGCTATGCCATAGGTATTCTAAAATGCTTCCTTGAAAATTGCAGCTAGAAATGGAAAGATAAAAGGTGAGAGTGGTCATCCACACTAAATCGAGATTTTTTTAACTGCTTTATAATATACAGGTAAAATTCTGTTACAACAAAATTTTCATTACAACGAAGTATTTTTATGGTCCCGACAGTTTCTTCATATGACACGAGTCTATAGAAATCTCGTTACTGCGAAGTACATTCAGCAGATACTTTCATTACAACGAAGTGCCCAAAAGAACTTGAAATGCTTAAATGAATCATCCACAGAGCAATTTTTTCTGTGGTCACAGCTCAGTTGTGCACAAAAATCCCCAAACAGAAATATTGTGTAAAAAACTTTGCTTGTGCTGTTTTTTTGCTGTTTTTGTTTTAGATGGTTTTCAGTGATACCTTTTGCTTATTGCTCGTCAACATTTGAAAAACATCCACTGGAATTTAACTCATTGTCACCCTCCTATAGAAACGGCAGACACGAAAAAACCATAATGATTGCAGCAAAAAGAAAAAAGATGTTGGCAGTGAATTCGGAATTTCGCAATCAACGCTGTCAACTTTCTTGAAAGACCGAGCAAAAAAAAAAGAAGAAAAATATCAGGTTGCAAATGTATGCGAACTGCTGCATTTGAAAACGGTGAAAAAGCCGTTTTTATGTGGTTAAGTGATGCTCGTTAAAGGAACATTCCTATTAATGCGCACTCATTCAAGAAAATGTGAGGTTTCTAAACTCTCTTGGGACTTCCCCCAACTAGACAACATGCCGAAGAGCATCACGAAGTGCGATCACCGCGTCTGTGGAAGACTATTTATATGTTGCCAGGGCAACAGCAGGCACACAGCTCAGCTGTGTCGCTCTGCCAAAGGAAACATGATGGGTGATGCAAGGAACATTGTAAATGCAAGGAACAGAATTACTTGCCCTCTAACCTGGCCACAACCCTGCCTGACGGCTGTGTCTGTTTATAGGTGAGTGGCAGATCCCGCTACAATAAATAACCGTGCTGTTCCTGCTACAGTGCTGGGAGCCTGCGGTTACCCTGGCAATGGAGAAGCTGTCTTCCACAGACATGGCGATAATGTTTCGGGACGCACTTCTGTGTGTCATCCCATTGAGGGGAGTCCCAAAAGAGTTTAGAAACCTTACAATGTAAACTGTAATTGAGCACAAGTTTTATAGTTAGGCAGGACAGTTCTGGAATTAAAAGATAAATTAAACTTTCTCTTACATTGGCAGATACGTATGTGCAGTGCTATTACCCCCTGTACCCAAAGTTTTGAGGTGTGCAACTGTGATCAATGAGATTTATTCCACCTTACTTAAGATAGGTAACTGAGGCCATACATAGACAGCTGAAACATCTAAACCATGCAATACAGCTGAGAGGAAGAAAGGTATTACTGCAATGTAAGCAAACTGACAGGGAGAAGGCAAAACTTAGACAAGTGACAAGTGGAGACAACTCAAGCAAGCAATTAAAGGGGAGTAGGTGTACCCCATGGTTTGGCAGTCAGTTTATGGCCAAGAGTTACTATGTACTGTTTGAGTTTAACCTGTGCCAGCAAAAGATTGTATCCCATGTTTGGAAATTCCATGTTCTTGGTTCGGAACTAAAAACTGTGAGAAAAGTATAAGAGCCCTGGCATTGCACTGCACAATTGAAGCTCACCTATGGACTGATGAAAGACATCACTCCTGCCTGTTCCTATGTAACAAGCCTCCTGCACTCTCTCTAAGTGGCCAGAGCCAACTCCAGGAACCCCACAACTGCATGCTTTTCCAGGAGCTTTCAAGTATTGTATAATTTAATTGCATTATTGCGAGTATCAGCCAATATTAAAAGAACCTAAGTTTATACTTTCTTTAGTGCTGTTTTTCTTTTTTCATCTTAGAATGACCACTGCACCACTAGGAAAGGTGCTTTATACAGTATGTGAGCAAATATGGAATACCTTCACATTACAATTGTCTCTAAAATCAAAAGTATCAGATCTTCAATAAAAGTGATTAAGATCATTAAAATGATGAAACAACAGCACAATCTTCCTTTTGTGAATTTCCAGCTTTGTTCATCACTGCATTAAGCAACTCTGTTTTGTTCATGAAAACCGACTATTCATCTTCAAATTTAAACTGCATTTTAGCTTTCTTACCAACAGCAAATGTTATAGTTGATTGACTTGTATTTGCTGCTAAATAAGGCCTGTTTTCTGAATTTTGTCTTAAGAATATTAAGGCAAAAACTGGATTCTTTTCTGGGTGCAATTTCAGCCCAGGGACCTCATGTATAAACGGTGCATACGCACAGAAATGTTGCGTATGAATGTTTCCATGCTCAAATCACGATGTATAAAACCAAAACCTGGCATAAAGCCACGCACATTTCCACGGTACCTCATACCCTGGCATACGCAAGTTTTGCACTCGGTTTTGCAGACTGGCGGCACCCAGCGTCAAAGCAGTGCTCCTATTCCTGTGTGGTTACCCTTTCTTTCTTAGATCCACATTCCTGACGCGGCTTTATAAATACACTGAAACTAACTGCATATTGTTTATTAGTGTAATGCATCTGATTATAATTAACCTGTAACAATATAATGGACCAGGGATTAGCCATAGTATTCCAAATACCATAACTGCTTTAACGTTGTTACTCTCACTGCGCCTTCTTTTTCTTCTTCCAGCTGCTCCCATTAAGGGTTGCCACAGCGGATCATCTTTTTCCATATTACTCTCACTGCACCACTTGGTGTATTTATATCACTGTATCTGAGTGGGGAATCACAGCAGCATCTAATCGGAAAGAGAATTCAGAGGTTCAGAAACAGTTTCATCCCAAGAACTTTAAACACAGTCAATCAGTCCATCAACTGCTCCTTGTAGAATTGTTTGTACTTATAAGTACAATCACCTGACTATAAACTTGCACTATAGTTATAATATTGCACAACCTGAGCCACTTTCTAAAGCGCGTATTTACATATTATGATGATATCATTTTTAAGATGAAATGCAGCAAAATATGTTGATTATATTATACAGATAAAACTTTAACTTCATTTAAATAATCTGTATTGTTAATAATTAAACATATAAAGATACTGTGCTGCAGTGCTAGCTAGTTCACAGATTGATCTTGCCTCGCGCTGTATTCTTTCTGTGCTGGCGAGACACTGGAAGGATAGATGAATAGAATAATTAAACACTGTGGTCTATGGCCGGCTTGTCATCCCGGCCAATACCCCCAGGCAGCCAGATGGAGCCCTCACTGCAGCATGGAGGTGCCCCGAAGACCAGCAGGGAATCCTGGACAATGTAGTTTTCATCCACAGCCCTGCTGGATACCACAGGGGCTGCAAGAGGGAGCTGCAGGGAGGAGCAAAGAGTCATATGTGCCCTATAACCTGGAAGTGCGTCATAGGCAGAGCGACGGCAGAAGTGACGTACTTCCGGGGTGAATAAAAGGACTTTTTATCTGACCCGGAAGTGATAGGAGATCACAGGGACTGGAGATTGGAACACTTCTGGGTCAGGGACTATAAAAGGATTGTGGGAGCTCCCAGATGGTGAGCTGAGCTGGGTGGTAGGAGGGCAATGCATCTGGGAGTGGAGGATTGTTTATTGTTAGTGTATTGGTGAATTAATGAGTATTGTGGAGGAGAGGGTACTTTGTGCACTGTTGTGTATAAATAAAGGCAACATTTGGACTTTTATCTGGTGTCTGGAGTCTTGGACAGGGGTTCAAGGGAGCGATAGCGCCCTCTATCTGTCACAACACGTACTACGAAGATATTTCAATGTTCCTTAAAAGTTTTGAAGAATCGTCATTCTAAGCTTACAGATGGCTTGTCTATTACAGAGCTGATTGTGTGGCAATTGGGTATTTGGAGAAAGAAAAGTAAGGACAGGAATTGGATGTTAGTACGTTTGAAAGAGACAGTACTGCTGCAATAAATTATTTCATCGAAGGTCGCGCATGTCGCAGTAAGCATCTTGCGTGAGACATGAACAATCATTGCGCCACCGTGTTCCCATGTTTAATAACATGCTTTCATTCCTATCATCATGAAAAAATATCATGTATACATCTCAGTATTTTAATTATTGAGAGAGCTGTAATATTACGAATGTAATGGATTCTGTGTCCTGTCGGACGAAGAGAAAGCACAGAAGCACGTAGTGATTCACACACATACAGCACATAGAAAATCAAATACAAAACAAAGCATTTAACATGCTACTTTAGTTACGATGAGATTTGAGAAACTAGCAAATTAAACGATTTTAAGATGATGTTTATGATGTTCTACTTTAATGACAAAATAAACTACGTGATTAAAGTGGAAATTTCGAGTTTAAAGTTGACATTTCGTGCTTTTTTCCCACTGTGTACCTATTTTTTTTCTCTGTACCCTAACAAGCTTTCATATGACACTCAGACGGTGGGCTACGACTCGCCATTTCACGGCGAATTTGATATGTGACTTCTTTTTTATTTTGGGCACTGTGCGACTTTGTGAAGTTGAGCTTTCGAGTTTCTCCAACACTCTGTCACTCGATCAACTTCCTTTTGTTGATTATACCATTGCTTAAACCAACAAATAGTACATTTTTCCTTGCCTTCACTTGATATTCACTGAAATTCTTATATTTTCTCCTGTGCTTTTGCCAATGTCTTTTCATGAAAGGCTGAGCTTAAGGGATATTTATATTGATTTGCATATTCAAAGAGGCGTAATTCATGGAGGAGCTGGGATGGAACAGCAGGCGCATGCACATGCGTTACTTTTCATGCTGATCAAGATTTATGTAACAGAAGAACATGGAAGTTTGCGTAAGCACAGATTCCTGCATCTGGATTTTTCTGTGTGTACGCACATTCCCGCTTTTGTGCTTATGTAGCAAAGTGTAAAATGTTATCTATAATTTTATTTATTTATTTATTTTGTTATGAACTTCCCCAAAAGTGTTGATCCCTGTAAATAGTTAATAGTATACCAACAATATAATCTGTTGTAGCATGAGCGTTAATTAGTGTCACACCTCACAACCTGCATGCACCACGTTTTTGGCTTTAACGCCAGAAGCGCGGTGGACGCTGTAGGGGTAGGTTGTGGTTTCAGTTTCTTTCCCGATATTTTTTATTTTTTTTCATTTACTTTGTGTTAATAATTTCTAATCGATTTAATTTATTATTTAATAGACAGAGGGAAGAAGACGTGTATGTGACGCTCTGTCTATTTCTTTCCTTTAGTTTTGCAAAGGTATACTATATAAATATATATATATATTTTCTTTTCATTTGTTAAGAAAATATAATTATAAAATTAGAATTTTTTTTATATAAAGCTATGTGTATTTTAAATAGTTTTCTTTGGAAAACTGGAGTAATTTTTTGTAAATAGTTTTATATGTAATGTATTTGTATAAATAACGCGAGAAGTGCAGTGGACGCTGTAGGGGCAGAGGGAAGAAGACGTGTATGTGACGCTCTGTCTATTTCTTTCCTTTTGTTTTGCAAAGATTTATTGGAAGAGGAAAATAAAAGCTTGTGTTTTAACCCAACGTGCCTACGTGACAATCATTTACACAACACAGGAAAAAGCAGATTGCAGTCTGTTACACTTATGCCATGTTATAGTGTGAGTTGTATACATGAGGCCCCAGATGTCTACAGACGTCTTTCTTGTGCACCAATATACACTGGATTCCTGATAATGGGTAACTAATGTAACCATCCAATCTCTTTTAAAACCTGTTCTCTGATAATATATCGCGTTACTTTTAATCACTGATAATTGTGTCTGAGTGTGCCCTATAAAGTACACTGTGCTATATGACATATTGATGCACATATTCATATTTGCTACTTGCTATTTTTGACCCAGATATTTAAACATAAGATATAGCACATCTTCTAATTTAAGCAATTTAGTTTTTTATTTTATCACTTTGTGCATTGTTATTTACAAACTTGAAAACAATTTATATGTCTGTCTATTTCACTAAAAAATTGTTACACAGGCACTTGTTAGATGCTACATAAACCTCCAGCTGAGTCATTTTTTAAACTGCCGGTAGCACTCAAGCAAACTCCTTTCAAATTCTTGCAATATTCTCTGTTATAGTTATATTATTGTGTGGTATTTTTATGATTACTCTTTTATGTGTGTATTAACCTATCTTTACTGCTGTTTACTACAATTTGTGTCAATTTAATCCATACTGTATGATCGTGTTTTGTGTATTTTATGCGACAGTTTGATTTTTTTCCTAAATTGAATAGTAGAAATTGTGATGATTATAAGTCAATTTTTTTATTGAATGACTTTAGTTTTTACATTTAAAAGAATTAAGTAACCATAAAATTTTTATAAAAATGTTGAACTGCATATAATTTGATAAAAATATTAATAGAACACTTGAAACTGACTACCCATGATCTCTTCCAGTCTCCTTTGGACTTAATATTGCCAAGGTCTCTCCTATAAGGATCATTTATAACATGGAATTGACCTAATATAAAGGTCTTAGGATGCTGGAGAAAAAAAGCACACCCAAAGAAAAATCTGCACCAAAGCAAGGAGAACATGAAAACACCAAAGAAAAGGTGGATAGGCTGGGGTTTCAACCGAGAAATCTACTATTCTAAGGCAGTGTGAACCATTGTGCTGCCCCTAAATTGTATCTGATATCAAGGGTTATTTGTAATTGTAAAAAAAAAAAAATCACGCAGTTCTCTTTCAGGTTCATTAAAAATATTTTCCAAAAACGAACAAAATTTTTTTTATTTTTCCACTTCTTTCTTTAAATGTGCTGTTCGACTAAGGGAACACACTGGTCACAAATGAAATGTTGTGGGTCGCCCCTTTTAATATTTAGAACGTTCAAAATAAAAAAGGCACTTCATGGCACGTCAAACAAAGGCAAACAAAAAAACAATGTAATGTAAAGAATACACAAGTGGATTCAGAGTACTCAGGTGGCAGCTCCATTCTTCAGTATGCTCTCTCTGGAATGAGAGGACCCGTGCCGGGAGCAGCGGGGCTTTCTAGCAGAGGGACTGAAAGGGGTGGAGTGAAGAAAGGCTATCGGAGAAAAAAGAGATGACACCATTAGAGGCAGCACCCCCTTGTGTCCTGGAATGGTAGTGCTTACCTCTGATGAGACCAGAAGGCAAACATCAGACGTGCATGCGTGACAATGCTCAACTATTTACTTATAAAATCATGTGTCAAAAGAGTAGTTGACCATAATTAAAGTTGATGGAAATGTGACCTAGAATTGAACATCCTAATTTCTCCATTTTTGCAAAGCCATGATAACTCCTGTTCACAATATAATAATCTCTCACATGTTTATTTCAATGTCTCTCTTGTACTCTGCACTTTTATGTTTATTATTTATACTCAGTGTTTTCATCCCATAGTAGTGGGAATAGTATATATAGGTATATACAGGTATATATACAGTAGAACCTCGGTTCACGACCATAATTCGTTCCAAAACTCTGGTCGTAAACCGATTTGGTCGTGAACCGAAGCAATTTCCCCCATAGGATTGTATGTAAATACAATTAATCCGTTCAAGACCATATGAACTGTATGTAAATATATATTTTTTAAGCTTTTAAGCACAAATATAGTTAATTAAACCATAAAATGCACAGCGTAATAGTAAACTAAATGAAAAACACTGAGAAAACCTTGAACAACAGAGAATACTAACACTACAATAGTTTGCGCTATAGCGCTACCAACCGCTAGCTAAAAGCACTTTTTTTAATGAATTTTAAGCACAAGGAAAAAATGAACATTTGAAAAAATCCGTAATTTAATAAACCACGAACAAAAATAATATTGCAACAATGCACGCTACGAACCAATCGCTGGAAACAGAAGTGAAAACAAAATCAAGCCCAGTGCATTCTTTAACTGCCTTCCTACCTTAATGCTCCAGTTCTCTCTCGTGCTGCCTGTGTGTCTGCGCGCTGCCTCTGTGTGTGTGTGTGTCTGCGCGCTGCCTCTGTGTGTGTGTGTGTCTGCACGCTTCCTCTGTGTGTGTGTGAGTCTGCGCGCTGCCTCTGTGTGTGTGTGTCTGCGCGCTGCCTCTGTGTGTGTGTGTGTCTGCACGCTGCCCCTGTGTGTGTGTGTGTCTGCACGCTGACTCTATGTGTGTGTGTCTGAGCGCTGCCTCTGTGTGTGTGTGTGTCTGCGCGCTGCCTCTGTGTGTGTGTGTGTGTCTGGCGCTCTCTTGCGAGCTGCCTGTGCCTCTCTCGGGCTGCCTGCGTGTGTGTGCGGGTGCCTCTCGCGCTGCCTGTGTGTGTGTGTGTGTGCGCTCTCTCGCTCTCTCTCTCTTGCTCTCTCTCTCTCTTGCTCGCTGCACAGGAAATGCACAGGGAGAGACTGAACATATACAAACCAAAAGGGAAACTGGCTTGTTCGTATACCGAGTGTGTGGTTGTGAACCGAGGCAAAAGTTTGGCGAACTTTTTGGTCGTAAACCGAGTTGTACGTGTACCGAGACGTTCGTGAACCGAGGTTCCACTGTATATAAATATGTTAGTATTACACAATGTCCTTTTCAATGTAACAACAGTACATTTGCTACTAAATGTCTACTAAAATGCCTTGCTGGGTTTTGTTATTATTAGAATAATATTTGCATATTTACCAATGTAATAGATTTGCAGCCATTCATTTTCTGGCCCAGTACAGGTTCCCAAGGAACTTGAAGTTATGGTAGTAGCATCAGTTACAAGGCAAGAACTAATGTGCACGGCATGCCAGTCCACCACTGGGCAAACCCATTCATATACTCATAATTGCTTATACACAGACAATTTCTACATACCAGTTAACCTAACATAAATAACCTTTGGAATAACAGAGGAAGAGATCTAACAGGAAAAACCTTTGTGGATACATGCAAACTCCACATAGGCTACATAGAAAAAACTGACCTGTACTGGATGGCAGTTCACCATAGATTAAACCCATACACAAATCCATTTTTACTCATTCTTGGATGATTTAAAGTTGACAATTAAACTAACATTAACATCTTAGGGATAAAGGGAGAGAGTTGTTGTTAAAGAGGGAGATGAACCACTATATATTCTAGGGAAGCATAACAAATAGGAGTTCTCCAATAGTATGAGGGGCGTTCAAAAAGTTTCCACACTTTTATATTTTCATTGGAAACGGTGAAGTCAGGATAAGTAGTAATTGATCGTGTCTGAGAGTGTCATGTGACTAGTTCTGTCTGGCAAGCCGGCTGCCCTTGCAGTTTAGTATAAGAGTTGTCACCCTGTGGTGAAGATGGCTGCAAAACTTATAAATTGCACCAAAGAGGAACAGCATTCTGTTATACGTTTTTTGTGGGCAGAAGGTGTGGCAAGAGCACAAAATCATCTCCGCATGTGTGTTAAGTATGGGAATAAAGTTCTGTCTCATAGAGTTGTCTATGAATGGATTGAAATGTTCGAAAAAGGGCATACTAGTGTGAGCTCTTTGGACATTCAGCTATAGCCATGACCATGAGAAATGAAGAAAGGACCCTGGAAATGATTCGTGAAAACAGAAGAATAACAGCTGGAGAGGTTGCGGGAGAGCTGAATGTGAATGCTGATTCTGCCTATGCCTTGATTCATGATGGCCTTAATATCAGTGAAGTGTGTGCCAAGTGGGTGCCTAAGCAACTAACAGAAGAGGATAAGCACAAGCGTTTAGATGTTTGTCCCCGACACTTAATGTGATGATGATGTGAAAGCAGTGGTGCCTCAGTGGCTACGCGCTCAACCAAAAACATTTTTTGTTGATGGCATTAAAAAGTTGGTACGACGCTGAGAAATTTGTTTTTGAAATTCTTAATAAATAGAGTTTAAAAAAAGTGTGGCCACTTTTTGAATGTCTCTCGTAAAAGTAATGTTGCCAATGAAACATTAAACACTGCCGAGCACACAATTACACAAACCCATACTCACTCGTACTGGAACAATTCATGGTTATCAAATGGTCTAATGTATGTGTCTTTGTCATATGGGAAAAAGTCAGGGCAAACTGGCAAAATCCATGAAGATATATGCACACTCCATACCAACAGATGTACAGTATACTGTAAGACTGCTCTTGTCACTATATGATTGGCAGTGTTTCCTTACCTCTTAATATCATGATTTGTTAATAGCATGACTTCATGTTTTTTAAATAGCAGATTCACAAATGGATGACTAGGTTTGCTTTAAATATTGATTTTGTTTAAGCTAACATGATACAGACATTCCCTAGAACTTTATTTCCTGGGTCTCAACAGTCATTTTTTTCTAATTTTCAATGAAAGTACTTTCATTTGCTTTATATTCTGATACCTGGTATGAAACTGAAAAAAACTCTGCTGGCTTGTATGGGCAGCAGGGTTAAGACATTGCACAAAAGAAAAGATTAACAGCTGCCTGTTAGTGGAAAATAAGAAAAAATCAGAACCTTTAAGAGGACATAATTAAAGATTAGAGATAATAGCGAGAAGCTTAGCAAAAAAAAATGTCAGTGTGGAGAAAATCCAACAATCAAAGGCATATCAGACCTTTCCTATGACAGTGAAACACAAAACAGGGCAAGAAATAGAGATTTATGTCATGTTGGTCAGTAAGTGAAATAAGATATTATAGAAAATAATATTTCATATTTTATTTTTTCATTCTAGCATTATTATTAAATACAAAAGTAAAATAAATTTATGTGCATCCAAACTAGATATATTTATCATAAGGAGTTTTTTTTTCTGTATATATAAAGAAGCACATAACTTTAGTTTCCTTTATGTACAGTAGTATTATTATACACCAGTAACAGCGCACTGCACAATAACGTGCAGTGAATACACTTGACTTGAGCATTCATAGTCTTCATACTCTTTCACTGCACATTTAGCATTCATTTGCTCAGAGGTTGATGCATTTGCTGCTTGCTGAGCAGCTCTTCTTTCCTCCACCCTAGCGGCCCGCTTCTTCTCTTCTTTCGTCGGCATCTTTTTGCATTAAAACTGATTAAGTCAGTGTTTGTGTTGCAATTACTTAGTAGATTTTCCTTAATTTTTCACTTAAGCTGGCACTTAAGTCTTCAATCAGCCTCAAGAATGATTTAAGATATGAAGAGGTATGGGAAGTAACGGCGAAGGTGATAGGGATGAGAACGGCGCCATTGCCGAGAGTTGATTCTACAATAAAATAAAATAAAAACACAAAAAGGAATAATGTTGGAGGTCAATCATCACTCCGAAAGCGGATAGTAGATTTCACGTAGTATATGTGTACCAAATATCAGGTCAATAGTTCAAACAGTTTGCGAGCTACAGGTGATTTAAATCCTGGACAGACAAACGGACAGCCATGGTAGCGTATTATATAAGAAGATTCTGTATCATTTCCTTTAAGCCTCCTTTCATAATTATTAATAAACCATTTTATTGTGTTTATGTTTGACACTGGCAACACATTAGGAAGATAATTAAACAAGTTTGAATCATTGCCACAATTGTCTTTTGAATCTTTCTACCTGGTATGCTACACCTGGGCTGCAGATAAACTACACAACCTAATCAAATTAACCAATTCAAACTAAAACTAAGATTATACCAAACATTTCACGGAATGTCTGTTTGTTGGCGATCACTTTGTTAACTTTCTGGTGTCAGTAGCCTACAGCATCTTTTCTGACTTTCTGATTTAGATTTAAATTTACATGTATTTACTTATGAGATGCTTAGATGCAAAGTGACTTACAAATGAGGTCAACATAATCAAGTAAACATTATTCTCGGGAACTGTTTAGAAACAAGTGTTACAGAACAAGTTGATGATCACAAGTAAAGTGCTCTAAACCAAAACTAATTACTCTTTCTTCAGTCACAAGAATTTATCAAAGCCTTTATGATTAGACAGATATTCACATAACAAGAGGGTCTCCAAATGCTGCTTAGACACATTGAGGGAGAGCGCAGTTCAGATGTAGATAGACAACTCATTCCACCAGCTACATATGAAATGAGTCTGGGTCGAGATCTGATGCTAAGCAGAGGTGGCATCACCAGACACACTTCACTAGCAGACCCGATTGGGTGAGTTGGAGTGTGAGTGTCTCCATATGCTTTAACTGTTAACTCATTCACTGCTTTGTAGGCAAACATCAAGGATTTAAACTTAATATGTGCTGCTACAGGGAGCAAGCACAACAACCTGAAAAGAAAAGTGACATGTGCCCGTCATGATTGGTTGAACACAAGAACAAAAGACAAGCTTGCATAGTGATTTGGCGTGTGTTAGGGATAATGAGGCAAGTTGAATAGAGAATGGGTGTTGAACAGATGGGCTGGCTGGGATAACAAGGAGATCTGTCGCTGCCAGATTGAGGTGGCGATGGTTTTCACCTCATCTAGTACATGGAACACTTAATTAGCTTAATTTGACAAGCCAAGAGGAAGCTGAGCACCACTTTATAACCTGATCCATACCAGGCTAAAGAGAAAACTTAGCATAGTATTGTGGCCTAAGAGCTCTAGAAAGTCTTGTTGAATGAGAAACCAAACCTTAGAGAATGGGTTTCATTTTTTTTCAGCATATCTACTGATGCTTACACTATTGTTTGTATTAATCTGACACATTTATTACAAAATTATAAAATATTAAAAGCTAAATGGTCCTTTCAAAATGGCAAGAATTAATTTACATTCTTTTGCCATTCATCTGTTTTGCTCTTTTTTGTCAATGGGAAACAATAGGAAAAAAGTATAAAACGGTAATTAAAAAATGAGTCATCAATGTGTGTAACATGAGGCTAAAATTGTTAATTATCAAAAATACTAATCTTAAGGCAGTAAACATCTAGAAATAAGTAGCACTGGGATATTCATAGTAATGTACAAGAAAATGCTACCTCACTTCAAGACATTTTAGGATCAACCATGGTGTGCTCCTTCCTTGAAAATGTTAGTGAACTGAGAGCTCAAATAATGATTAGAAATAAATCCCATGTCATTTTTGATATATATGTCAAGACAATATTTGTAGGTATAAAATAAAAAATAACATATGGGTATTTCTTTATATATAATTTGTAACTGTGGCTGTCCGTTTGTCTATCCAGGATTTTAAATCACCTGTAGCGCGCAAACCGTTTGACCCATTGACCTGAAGTTGGGTAACACATATACCACGTGATGCCTACTATCCACTTTCAAGGTGATGATTGACCTCCAAGGTTATTCCTCTTTTTCTTTTATTTTATTGTAGAATCAACTCTCAGTGGCGGGTAGCAGGGAGGTTATGCTGCGCATGAATATGGACGCCATTCTCATCCCTACCACCTTCACCATCACTTCCCCTACATATTCATACCTTAAATCATTCCTGAGGCAGATTTTAATCTTAAGTGCCAGCTTAAATGAAAAATTAAAGAAAAAGTACTACTGTAAGTAATAGCAACACAAACACTGACTTAATCAGTTTTAACATGAAAAGACGCCGACGAAAGAAGAGAAGAAGCAGGCCGCTAGGGTGGAGAAAAGAAGAACTGCTCAGGAAGCAGCAAGCACATCAACCTCTGAGCAAATGAATGCTAAATGTACAGAGAAAGATTATGAAAACTATGAAAGCTCAAGTCAAGTGCACTGTTGCTGGTAAAAAAATAACATATTTCTAGAACATATTAATGTATATATTGTGACAAAAAGACACTCGATTTATAAAAAAACACTTTTTTTAAAACTGGGCATGTAATGCAATTAGCTACAAATGGCAGTATTCAAATTACACCCATTCTTAAGTCCCAATTCTGGGACTAATACACCAGGCAGCATCAGTTAGTGCTGGTGGGCAAACTCAAACCCCCCTTTAAACTTGAATAAAACACTCCCATTGCCAAAAGCTATAAACCAACATTAAACACAATTGTATGAAACCCAATGTGAAAGATATTAAAGTTAACAGTCACATTTTAGGTGCAGCGCCGCAGAGACTCCTTGGACATCAGTACTGTCCGTCGCTACAATATTAAATAGTTTCTTTTACTCAATTCATTAATTAGTTATACATGAGGGACATTCAAAAACTTTCCACATTTTTTTAACTCTATTCATTAAGAATAAAAAAAAATGACAACACTTTTCTACATAGTCACCATTGTTTGCGATGCAATTTTCCCAGCATCGTACCAACCTTTTAATGCCCAATTACTACTCCTCCCACCTCACCATTTCCAATGAAAATTTAGAAGTGGGGAAACTTTTTGAACCTCCCTCATATAATCTCTTTATTATTCCTATAATAATACACATTGTTCTCTTTTTACTAGTAAGATTTTATGAATGCAAAATGTTTTGTAAGTGAGTATCTTCTAGCAAAACAGAAGAAGTCATTATAAACATGACAGCTATGGTGTAGTATTCATACTTAAGAATTGTATATAGATATTTGTGTTTAGATTCAATAAGTAAAAAGTCAGTTTCATCTCCACAGCCCCATAGAATCATTCATAGAGTGCCCATTCTTTAAAAATCTGGTCTATGAGGGGGCTTGGATTGTACGTTGGACTTTCCCACCATCAGTATCAAGACTGTTAAGGGTCAGGACAGAGCTTTTTTGTCTTTTTTGCTATCCTATACGAGAGATATACGGTAGGTTTGGAAAAACTAACATTAGGCTGTTAGATGGACCCACACATCACCAAGTCATCTCACCGCAGTAAATGCCTAACCATTGCAAAAATCGTTTGTATCCATTTGCACGTCTTTGCATCTGGCACATTTCTGTACAGTGCTGGTGATGCAGATAGAAAGGCATCTGTGTGTCAAGTGGTTTGCAGAGTATCCCTTCATTAATACTTTCATGCAATATAGGAGGCTTTTATAAATTTGTTGATAATTAAAACTGCAAAATTCGTTTATCCTTAACCAAAGTTTTATCAGTGATACTGGAAAATGTTCTTCAGGCTTCCTAAATGTCATAGGTGTAACAGACTGTACTCAGACATGAGCAATGGCCCATTAGAGGCTAACTGGAAACTGCAAATCAGTCCATGGCATCAATGTGAAGGCATTTCCTTTTGTGATGCACGTATGGAATTGTATTTTGCATCAGTCATTATGATCCAAGGCAAACTCCTCAGCAGACAACCCACCTGTGTTTGAAGCTGCAGATCTCTTTTTAGTTGCTAAAAGTGTAAGATATATTTGCATATACATTGTGAGATATGGCCAGCCATTCATCCTGGCCAATACCCCCAGGCCGCCAGATGGAGCCATTCTTGCAGCATAGAGGTGCCCCGAATGCCAGCAGGGAATCATGGACAGTGGAGTCATAATACACAGCCCTGCTGGATACCATGGGGGCCGCCAGGAGTCGCTGCAGGGAGGCCCAGGTATTTATATTTTCCGTACAGCCCGGAATTATTTCCAAGTCACAGGAACGGAAGAAATGATATACTTCCAGGCTGAAGAAAAAGAGAAGTTTTTACCTGACCCGGAAGTGTTGGATAATCACATGGACTGAGGGCTCACAAACACTTCCGGGTCAAGGACTATAAAGGACTCTGGGAAATCCCAGACGGACGAGCTGAGTTGGGAGGCAGGGTGGCTAAGCGTCTGGGAGTATTGGAGGATTGGATTAGATTGGATTGGATTGATTTATAGGAGAATTATGGAGAGGAACGTGCTTTGTGCACTTTATTTTTGTAATAAATAATTATTTGGACTTTTATCTGGTGTCTGACGTGGTGTCTGAGGGTACAAGGGAGCGAGAAAGCCCTAATCTGTCACAAAATGTATATTCTAATCATTCTGAAGTATGGTCTTTTATTTAATTCTCACATACTGCCAAGTGTGCTTCACACCACTCATGTTGCTTCTGAATGTATAATGTCAAGAGTATGGTATTCACAATCTAGTAATTTTACCATCAAATTCTGCAAATCAAAAGAGCATTTTTAATTTGAATAATAACATTAATTATGCCATGAGATTCAGAACCATATTGTATTTATGCACTTAATTGGTCTGCTATAGATTGTCATGCACCCTCTTGCAATTTCTTTGTGCTATTAGGAATTTATACTGTTAGCACAAATGAAGTATTTCATTTTCTTCTGTTGCCAAAAAGAAACCCACTACTTGAGTTATATGTTTAATTTCACATTTGTTAATTACAGATCTGAACAACAGGATCGTTTGTTGCATGTGTCCTTTACTTTTCCAACTATTCCATAATACACCATAAATCCCATCAGCTTTACACTGAAAGTGACAGGAGTTCGACTTATAGATGTTACACTCTCCTCTTTGTCTTTATGAGCCATGATAAATGTTATCAATGATCATTTTTTGGGGCTGCTTATATAGTGCGCAAATCTTCATGGATTGCTGAAAGCCATCTTGATTTATCGAGAAATACTTTGCTTTAGTGAACCCAATTTAGTCTTGATTAAAAGATTATGGAAACTGAAGCTATACCTAGGGCCCTGTGCACACTGCTACATTTTTGTTTAAAACGCAGACATTAGTCTCCATTTTCACCTTTCATCCACACTACCTCTGCATTTTCAACTCTCGAACGTGAAGATTGTTGAAAACACTATCCAGAGTTGTGTACTTCTGAAAACGTAGCATCAGCATTGTAATGTGGATGGTTGAGAGCTCAGTTTTTCTAAAACACAAGACTCTAATTGTGCTGCGATTTTTCTCGTAGATATCATATATCCCATGCGCGATTGCATTCTACTCATTACTTTTCATTTCCTGATTGGTCCACACTTATGTGCAAGCAAATCATATTCTAAAATAGCGAATGCGAAAAGACAATATTCCTCTCAGGTATTAACAAAGTATATCAAATCAAAAAAAAATATAAGAGTTGCTTTTCATTGTGTTTGTTGTGTTACTTACCTGCATGCATCTAAATTGTGTTCTGTACAGTTTTAGTGCTATCTACAGGCAAATAAGGCAAATAATTTACCCTTTGCTACAGTTTTACAATAAATTACGTGGCTGGCAGCATTACAATCCGTTGAAGGGTTTTTCTGTCAATGAGTGCACGCCCAGTGTAAGCAAATGTCTGTCATTCACATTTTGGTCATTTTAGAGTAAGTGGAGATACTTTCTTAAACAATGTGTGTAGTACCAGGGTGTTGTACTGTGTTAGCCATTATGAATGTAGAGAAAACCCAACCAAAATTGCACTTTTTATTGGCTAACTAAAAAGATTACAATATGCAAGCTTTCGAGGCAACTCACACTGCTTATGGGCAACTTCAAAACACAGCAAGAGAGAAAAGAATGGGAAGTTAAACTCATGCTAAAATGTAATACATTACAACATGGCTTGAAAAAAGACAAGAGTTTTATGGCCAGATATGAGGATTGTTTGCATCTCTCAGACTGACACAGATAACCTGTCTACAGATCCACATTGTTTTGAAAAACTCATTACAAACTTCAAAAGACTTTGTTGGACAGTTATCTTATCCAAAGATCTTGACCATACATTGTTCTTCTCTCGCTTGTTAAATTAACCCTAGCCTGACTGAATCTATTAATTTTTTACATTTAAGATTTCTTATTTAAAGATTTACCAATGTTGTTTCTTGTCCTAGAGTGTATATAAACAAAGGGAACTTCAGATTCTGTATTACATCTTGCCTGAAGAAGGGGCCTGAGTTGCCTCGAAAGCTTGCATATTGTAATCTTTTTAGTTAGCCAATAAAAGGTGTCATTTCGCTTGGCTTTTTTAAATAATGTGAAAATGCTAGTATGGACGGAGATAGTTTCAGTGTAAAAATATGAATATAGTCTTACTCAGTAAAGTCTCAATTTCATTAGCATAAAACCTTTCCTTCCAACTGGCCATGTTTAATTTTCAAGGTAAAGAAAATAGAGGATGATTAAAATAAAAACTAAACTAATATCAACTGTTTGGGAACCTTTAATTTTGAATATGTCAGATGATTCTATGGTAGAAAGTCTGCATTTTGAGAACAAGAAGTCCAGCCATGAAGATCAAAAGTAAGACACACAAATTTAGCACTTTTTCATCCATGCTGAAAAATGTGTAACTCTCATCAGTCTCAGAAACACACGTCTAATGTAAAATGTTATTTGTGGATCTTGTGTAAGATTCATAAACCATATTTTGACTTTAACTGAAAATTATGCAACTTTGCTGATGTACTGTGATAATCACAAGATCTAAGAATACTGGTCTTATTTTAGCATTAATTACTTTAATTAGTTGCAACAATGAATGATTGAAATTTACACTTTTTTACACTGATATGAATCTGCCAGTTTATTAACAGACATAAATTTTGGATAACGTTACACCTCTCCTGCCATGAAATAATATGAAACTTATGTAAAATATTAAATGCAATGTGTTTATTGGTTGATGTTGATAGCATGTAAAAATAATCAAATGCGAAACACACAATATCTGACTAAGCCTGCTGCCTCACATGGACTTTCTAGGTGAAAATCGTACCGAGTATCCTAGAGTGGAGGAAGACTAAAATACTGAGAGATACACCTCAAAGAAAATGTCAAAGGACCCTGCATAAATATGTCCAGTGAAGCTGTATGGTTTTATTTTCTTTTCATTGTACCTTGCGTTCTCCCTTGTTTTTAGTTTTCTTTTTTAGTTTTTTTTTAACAAGCCTATATGATTCCCTTTACTATTACTGTGTGTGTGGAGAAAGGCATTGATAGTGCCCTCCTCCACAGATATAAAGTGTTGCTTATACAATATATATTCATTGTGACATTTTATTTTTTTCTCTCTATTGTGTTATTTGTACCCAAATACATAAATGTTTCAATACTGAACTGTATTCATAAAGTTAAGTCTGCTAGTCTGCTTTTTTATCTATCATTGGTTAATTTTCCTTTCCTTTTTAGATAAATAATACATCATAAGCTGCATTCATTTAAAAATGCATATGCAGTAAAATAATTGACTTTTGTTCTCCATTTTCTTTATGTCATTGAGTAAGTCATTAATCAAAGCAGCCTTGAAAAATAATTGTCTAGTTTTTAACTGTCCTCGGCGCTTACAGCATTTGCAATTTTAAGATAAAGATGTATTGGCTACTCTGCAGTCATGTTTCTCGAGATTACCATTCATGGAATTTTGCACATATTGTCATAAATGCAAAACAGTTGACCTCATGTCAGTGTATTTTTAGCATATTGTTAACTCATTTACTTTTTCATACATTGTCACGCTAGACATGACATGAATTGCAAGTTAGCTGATACGCTATGCTATTGTCTTACAATTTTGTATTAAGATATCTCAGTCACTCCCTGCAATATTGTTCTTCAAAATATAAACATAAATTTGTCAGTCGAGATCATTTCATATTTTTCAACTGTCATTCATTCTTTAGAATCAAAGAGCCACAAAAATAACAGGGTCTTTCTGCCTATTGAAGGATTCTAATTGATTTTTTTTTCCAAAATCAGAAATAACAATGTGCTGGCAATACAATACGTGTATATGTAATAATATAAGCATGGCAGTAAATATTTAATGCTCATTGTTTGTGCTCGTAAGGAAATGGCTGAATATGGAAAAGTCATTTTCAATAAATTAATGTATTCATTTAACCAAAATCTCAGATACGTTCTCCTAATGGGAGCCCTTGTTTACTGCCTTCCTCAATGCCTATGACATTAGTGACCTTAATGTCATATAACATTAGCAGCTCACTAGTTTCTAACAATAGGCCTATTGTGTCTTCTTTAGAAAAGTGGCTTATCAGGGAGAGACAGGGATGGAGGAATTGAACCACTCATTGAAAACAGGAGGTAAAACGATCCCTTGCTTTACCAGATTGATTGTCATAAGAAAAACTTTATCTGAGGGAAGTAAGAAGCGTATTGATTATAATGTATTTGTATGTATTTTCTCAGTCAAGAAACCTTTGTGCATCTGAAGAACTCATTTTTATAGAAAGAACGTCAATGCAGATGAGTTGCCTTTAATTGGCAGTTTGGGGTAGTACAGTTATGATCTGCTCAATGGCAAAGGCAATCTTGGTTTCAAGTGGCACAAAAATGACTGTGGGTGGCATGTCTCATTAGCTTTATGTTACATAAAGGGTTTTTCTTTTTATTTTTTACTAAACTGTCCTGTGTGATCTAATTATAAGAATAATTGGGTCAGAGAATCCGAAGTTAAATCTGACGTCACTTACCTGTAGATATCATAATGCTTGCGTCAGTCTAGGGTATATAGCTTATGAAAATCCATCTATCCATTATCCAACCCACTATATCCTAACTACAGGGTCACGGGGGTCTGCTGGAGCCAATCCCAGCCAAGAAAGGGTGCAAGGCAAGAAACAAACCCCGGGCAGGGTGCCAGCCCACCGCAGAGCTTATGAAAAGAATATTAAAAAACTTAAATAAAAAAGGAAAAATGTATTAAGTGTTAAACATTTTCATGGACTACATGGACAAAATAACAACATAGTTTTCAATCATAGTGAACTTTTCACTGTCTACATCTTGCCTGAAGAAGGAACCTGAGTTGCCTTATTGTAATCTTTTTTAGTTAGCCAATAGAAGGTGTCATTTTGCTTGACTTCTCACTACATTCATAATGCCTAACACGGTACAACACCCTAGTACTACAAACATGCAAGACACTGAAATGTACCGCTACTACATGGAACTGAAGACCTGATGGAAGAAACTGGCACACATGGACAGCAACATGTTCTTCTTAACGAGATTACATCTTGCCTGAAGAAGGGGTCCAAGTTGCCTCAAAAGCTTGCATATTGTAATCTTTTTAGTTAGCCAATAAAAGGTGTTATTTTGCTTGACTTCTAACCACTGTCTACAAGAAAATGGTTATATAAAAGTGATGAAAAGGAATACAGAGTAGTGTGTCATGAAGAAAACGACATTATTGCCCTGTGTACAAATTCTGATATGTTTTTTCTTAAAATATAATGTATATAATGTATTGTGAGTCAGTTTCTTTAATATTGCATTTTATTTCCATATCTAAATAAAAAAAAGCTATTTAGAAGAAAGTCCAGACAAGCACAACCAGCGCTACCTGGAAAAAATTAAAGATTTAAATTTTATCAAATCATTTTATTAAATCACCTCATGTGAAAGATACTAGTTAACCACTTAGGTTCTTTTCAAGAGAGGGAGTAAGAAGTAATGCCCAAAGCAGCTATGTAACTGTTTCCTGTAACGTTTAGCCCATCTCACTGTCTTTACTGCACCTCATGTTTTTCATCCTACTGCTCATTATCTGGGGCTGTCTTTACTTTCACTACTTTGATTCAACACATTTTAACACCAGCAAAGGGCTTCACAGGAGGATCCTGTTTGCTGTTAAGGGACCGCAGTTAGACAAGATATAAGCAATCTACCCTCTGGCCCACTAGAAGCAGTCAGACAGACACACAGACTTTTAACCTTTCACTAAAAAAACTATATTTTTTTGCATCAAAACCAATAGCAGCAACTACTAAGTTATACATAGAATCATACAACCTGGATAGGTTAACTCTTCATTCAATCCCATTAGCAGCAGCAAGACACTGATGACCATCCAGGTGGTTCATTTCCTTAGTACCAGAGTATGAGTTCTCAAGCAAAGTGAAAATAGGTACGGAGAGACAAGATTCTTTGAAAAGCACCCGTTTCTTTTATAGGCATCAGTAGATTTGGCTCATTTAGCAGCAGTTTCTCATTGCTTCTAGAAGACCATGCTGACACTTTACAGTTTCCCAAAACATAGTGAAAATATAAAATAAATATAAATTTAAAAAAGACATACCATATATACTTGCGTTTAAGTTCTCCCGCAGATAAGTCGGGGCTTGATTTTACTGTATAATTTCCGGTATTTTATAATGTCGGTCATATAAGTCGAATGCGGAAAACACATGTACCTTCTTATATATTATGTGTTTTTATGTTATGTGTCGTGGATTGTTCGTTGTTCTGTGTTCTATGTAGCACCATGGTCCTGGAGGAATTTTGTTTCATTTCACTGTATGCTGTACTACTGTATATGGATAAAATGACAATAAATAATCTTGATACTGTACTTGATACTTGATGATATGCTAACACCTATCTGAGAGAGTAACCACGACGGATCACACTGCCTTTTTTTTCTATGTATTGTACCTACGTGAGCACACAGTAATACCCAAGCTATTCCAAAGCGACATTTGCACTGATTTGTGTTTTTTATATCTCACACCCTCATACACCTTTATCGTAAGAGCATCCCTTATCTATGATGGAGTGTTCGATCAGAAGAAAATATGAAGCTTGTTTTAAATTAAAAGCCATTGAAGTGACAAAAGAAATTGGTAACTGCTATGCTGCATCAAAATTTGATGTGTCTGAGAAACTGGTGCGAGTTTGGAGGAAGCAGGAAGATGTAAAAAAAAAAAATTAAGTGTCACATTTTTGAATGGGCATTTAAGTCAGGGTCTGATTTTATAATCGATTTTTTGGATTTCAAGACCCGGCTATATATGGTAAGAAAAAATTGCAGGTATCATTATCACTAATAAGCAGAAAAAAATTCCCACATCCAACTCAAGGTTGTTTCACTAGGACTCAGCTAATTAGCAAAAAATTTTGCTTTTCCCAGCATACACTTCACTCCTGTACAGCTTGACTAGACTTTAGGATAAAGGCCTATCATTTAATATCTCAGCTGAAAAATAACCTAAATACAATCTTACCAATCTCTATAACAACATGAAAAAAACTGTAAAAAGAATAAGTAGTACAGGCTGAGCATTCCTAATCCTAAAGGTCTGGGACTAGAAGCATTTCGGATTTCATATATATTTGGATTTTGGAATATTTGCATAAACATAATGAGATATCTTGAGGATGCGACCCAAATCTAAACACAAAATGTATTTATGTTTCATATGCAACTTATACACAAAGCCTGAAGGTAATCTTTTACAATATTTTTAATAACTGTGTGAACAGTTAAACAGCAGCGACAACAAATAACGACAGGCTTTCAGTCTCCATCTATGATTCTGTGTTTTTATTCATTACTATACGCAGAGAAGAAGCAAAAAACACACTGAGTAATGCACATACTGTAGGTCTGGTGGTGACGATGGCTGATAACAAACTGGTGTCAAAAGACCATCAGAGCCTACGTTGCCTCTCACTTTTGAACTGGGACACATGTGTCCTGTCACTCACTCCCCCACCCACAGTGCTAGACAGCTGTTATTCTACCTATCACCTGCAACTCCTGAAACTCCACCAGGAATGGGCCCTCCAAACTCATCTGTATGTTGGCCCTCCGCTTGAAATTTAAAGGAGGATTGAAGAAATCAGTTGTAAATGGTTAAATACCAGCTCATGTAATTCACATTCACTCATCAGTAAAAAAAAACTACAGGGATGATTGGTCACAGCCCACATGGGCAAGTGAGGTTAGGTGTGGAAGAACGTTTTTCAGATTTTGGAGCATTTTGAATTTTGGGATTTCAAGTTAGGGATACTCAACTGTAATAGTTATAGTAGTAGCTGTCACATTGTCATGTGTACAAAGTACAATGAATTTCTTGCTGCATGTCTGACCAATATACAAAACATCGCCCCTCTTAGGCACCATGATAAGTAAGAAAGTATTAATTCTCAGACTCAGTCTTCAATTACAATCCCTGATAACAATCAGTCAGCAATTTAGATAAAGTTGGTGGCATCTTATACTTTTAAATTAGTATTTGAGTAATGTTTCTAATGACAACTGTCATAAAAGTATTACAAACTTGTAACGTATAACGTATAATGGGCATTAGTAACGTATAATGTTACAAGTAAGATGGTTGTAAGCATATTCAAAGATGTCCTAAAGATGTTTTTTCCACTTACCGTATATCCTCACGTACAAGTCGGGTCTTGAAACCCAAAAAATTAATCAGAAAATCAGACCATGACTTGTATGCCTGTTCAAAAATGCGACACTTAATTTTTTTTTTTTTTTTTACATCTTCTTGCATCAGATCTCACTTCAGTTTCTCAGACGCATCGGATTTTGTTGCTTTTATTTTAAAACCAGCTTCATATTTTCTTCTGATCCAACATACATTGATAAAGGTGTATGAGGGTGTAAGATACAAAATACACAAATCAGTACAAACGTTGCATCGGAATTGTTTGGGTATTCGGGCAAAACAGAGAGAGAGAGAGGTTAGGAGCACGCACCGATACAGCGAATTGCTGCACCCACATAGAAAAAAAGGCAGTGTGCTCCGTGGTTCCTCTCTCAGGTGGGCATTAGCATATCATAATCCCTTGTACCAATAGCGTGAGTTTTCCGCATTTGACTTATACGACCGACATTATAAAATACCAGAAATTATAATGTAAAATCAAGTCCCAGCTTATCCGCGAGTATACACAGTATTTACAGCATTTCTCACCACTTGAAATATTTTGTTCTTGAGTTCCTGAGGTGATGGTTACTGCTCATTGATGTTTTAAAAAGAACAAGAAAATAATATTTCCTAAAGCTTATTTTAATATACCTTCTATATATTTTGTAATATTTCAAATGATAATTTAAGTGATATTGTCTGATTTGTGGAAAGAATTTAACTTTTTAATATTTTTGAAAGTATAACTGTCATGGGACTGTTCTGTATACAAATGCAATGTTGATTACTTAATCCCAAGCAGGGAAGTAGTTTGACTTGTAAGCATGTAAATTAGTACACAAGCATACATACCTTTTTGAGATCTTGATCAAATTTTGATCAAGTCCAGCATATTGTAACACCAAGAAATGAAAGTAAGCATTTACAGAATAACATGTTAATTTTAGACTTATAGCAATATTTAGTGGTGTGAAGGTAATATTTGATATTTCAGACTAATGACAAGTGCTTTTTAGCATCTGAAACAGCCCATATACTGCAATAGGTTTGGATGTAAGCACTCAAACATTCAGCTTTATATTACTGTATCTTAATCTTTTGTGCCTTTGGCAGTATCACTGAGTTTTATATTGGGACTAAGCGGTGTTCTCAAACTAGAAGCTGGGACATCTTGTAGTAAACATTTGGTTAGCAATAGATTGGCTTAGAGGTATAAGCTCAACATTTATTGGATTTAGTTTAACTTAAGGAGATTGAATTAGCATTGACATAATAGTATCTCAGAGTTAGATGTCTGGCAGTGCAGTTGTAATAAAGTATAAGCTCAGTATTTTTCAATTTAAAGTTATTTCTTCACAATCATGGTATATGTTACTTTTTCATCACAAAGCTGCATTTTATTTAAACAATTTAAAAAAGAATTACCCTGCTTTGCATTTTATAATGGTAGTAGAGGGCAACCATGGTCCCAATGTGAAAAATAAGCATTACAATTTACTGAATATGTCTGTTTTCAAGTCAAAAATGTTATTGAGTATTGGGCCATGTCTTGTGAATGCACATATATTGCAAAAGAGATTAAAAAAGCAAAACATACATAAAAGTTACATTTAAGATTGCTGATATTCTTTAACTTTACAGAAGCTTATTTTGTTATTTTGCAAAGATATTGCCTTCTGCAGCTTATATGATAGATACAATTAGGCAGAGCAGGCTCTTTCACAAATGCTCCTGTTCATACACTACTACTGCTACTTCTACTACTACTACTACTAATTCCTTTAATGTGGAAAGTGACATCCTTCACAATTTCTGCAACTCTGTGATGGCCAGTTCAATTTTCTGCACTGTGGTGTGCTCGGCAGGATGCATCACTTCAAGAGAGACCTACAGAATTAACAATTACAAGGGCAGGCTCTGATATAGGATGCATTCAGGACCCCCTGGAGGTAGTAGCAAAGGAGAGAGTTAAAACAAAACTGAGTGCCATTATGAACAATGTTGAACATCCTCTCTCTGACTCACTACACTGAGGACTTTCAGCCAATAAGTTATTCAGCAGAAGTGTGTCAAGAAACGCTACTGGGGCTCCTTTATACCAACAGCAATACATCTGCATAATACCTCACTGCGACTGGACTGCCAAATTAGTGGTTTTCTTTCTTTTTGATTCTCTTCTTTTTTAGTCCTTCTGGTGTGTTTTCAGACCATATTGTATGTGTGTGTATATATATATATATTATATATATATATATATATATATATATATATATATACATACATATACATATGTATGTATTTTTTAAAGAGCCTGGGGCTTCTACTGGGGAACAACTACAACTGAACTGGTGATGGATTTTAGGAGGACCAGGCCCCTCATGGACCCCGTGATCATCAGAGGTGACTGTGTGCAAAGGGTGCAGGCCTATAAATATCTGGGAGTGCAGCTGGATGATAAATTGAACTGGACTGCCAATACTGATGCTCTGTGCAAGAGAGGACAGAGCCGACTATACTTCCTTAGAAGGCTGGCATCTTTCAACATCTGCAATAACATGCTGCAGATGTTCTATCAGACAGTTGTGGCGAGCTCCTTCTTCTACGCGGTGGTGTGCTGGGGAGGCAGCATAAAGAAGAGGGACACTTCACGCCTGGACAGACTTGTAAGGAAGGCAGGCTCTGTTGTAGGCACGGAGCTGGACAGTTTGACATCCGTAGCAGAGCGACGGGCACTGAGCAGGCTCCTGACAAGCATGGAGAATCCACTGCATCCACTGAACAGTATCATCTCCAGGCAGAGGAACAGCTTCAGCAACAGACTGCTGTCACTGCCCTGCTCCACTGACAGACTGAGGAGATCGTTCTTCCCCCACACTATGCAACTCTTCAATTCCACCCGGGGAGAAGGGGGTTAACGTTAACATTATACAAAGTTATTGTCTGTTATACCTGCATTTTTAGCACTCTTTAATATAATATTGTTTTTGTTATCAGTATGCTGCTGCTGGAGTATGTGAATTTCCCCTTGGGATTAATAAATTATCTATCTATCTATCTATCTATCTATCTATCTATCTATCTATCTATCTATCTATCTATCTATGATATTTCACAATGATGCTTCAGTGGTCTAACAAGACAATGATAAAGCATGCGCACGGCATCAAGTGACAAGATCTGAACAGACAGGTATTGGAAGGAACTTAGTAAACAAAATGAGTCACCAAGTGGAAGAGCCAACTGGACAACCCAGAATTTCTGGTTAAAGAAGAACTGGCCCTGGCAACAATCTGCCTTACACATTGTGGAGCATTCTAAATCAAGACCAACCTGCAGGAATGGGGTTTCCTGCCGGCTGATACACAAGTTCTGTGCAAGTGTGGTGCTGTCCAGGATCCTAATCACTTGCTGCTATGCCTCAGATTAGACCATCCACAATGGAAGACATCCAAATGTCCAACAACAAAACCAAATTTCTGGAAGTATTCTGTTTGACCAGCCATGGAAGAAAGAAGAATAAGCTTGCATTTTGTTTTAATCAGGTTGAACTTAGATTTAGTACAAAAATTTATTATCACAGGCAGTAGTAGTAGTGCAGAGCTGTCATTTCTGCCTCAGATTTTTGTGTTATTTTTATTAGTTTTAGGAATAAACTTATTTTGAGCCTGGATCAGAAAATCTTCGACTTGAAAAAAAACAAACTTATCCTTTGAGTGGCTTTCTGGAAAGATAGCCAAGGTGTTGAATTGCAAGAGTTTGCAGCATACTGTGTTATAGTATCCTGAAATGTGTATCTACAACATCTCCCAGTTGGCTAAAACAACTACAGTATATAACGCTTCCAACCTTGAAATTATACTGTCTTACAGAAATATAATCGGTAGCAGAGCAGATTTGTTTTTGATTTGTTTTCCCAATACAACATATGTGTATAATGTAGGTTCCAAATTTAAAAGTAAAGTCCCCATTTTGCCCTCCTTTTCATGACTGGTGTTTGTGTGTGCCCTCTGGTATGTTAAATCTACAAACATCACAGATTGTTTTAAATGCCAAAAATGGCAGGTTAATTAAGAGCTGATGGAACGCTATGTAATGTAGAAGACCAAGCTAGGATCCTGACAGCTTTATGACAAACTGTTTGGTTTGTTTGAATCACTCAACACTTTATCTGTACATTATCCTACATTCATCATAATCCGTGAGTGCAAAATTAACAGTAGTTTCTATATGGCTATCATGTGTGAAATACAATCAATTGGAACATACTGTAGGACACCAAAAGCTAAAACCCCACCATCAAAGTCATTAATTCGGACCCAGAACTGGTGATGCATAATTGGCAACACTTCTGTCGATGCTGAAAATAAAATGCTTATTACTCATAATTTCATGTTCCTCAATAGCTCCTAGATATTAAAACTTAGAAATGCAAGAAAAATGTTTTTTTGACACAGAATAACTGACCTTCAATTTCATTTTGGCAGTGTTTCCAGCAATGAGGACTTTGCTTTGATTTTGCTTGGTGGCAGTAATGACATCCATTTTCAGCAATCAACTGTAATTGAAAGGAGCTTCCTTTTAAATTACACAAAAACAAAATAAAAATGTCATAATTTTAAACTGCTTTGGCTCCTTACCAAGATTATACAGAAGTGCAGTCAATAGTAGAATGCATTTTTTCAACTGCAAGATAAAGACCTGAATAGCATATCCTTTATGAAATAGTGGGATGATTTCTGAATGGTCTGAATTTCTAAGATACACAGTGCCCATCCTAACTGGAGGGGAGTTTTATTTTATGTCAGAATATACCAACAAAGCTGCCTGCTTGACTGTTTCAGAACATCTTCCAATATAATTCTAAATTGATGAGTATACATTAAAATAAATGTAACATAACTAAGATGAAGAGACATCTCAAAATAACTTTTTGTTATTGATTTAAAATATAAGTACAGTAAATGCAGTAAAATTATACCAAATGTATACAGTAGAGACCATTATTCCAAACGAAATTTGGGTAAGATTTAGTTGGCCAGAAAAATAAAAAAAATACTAATATACTGTATATTTTACTTGACTACTAGCATAAACTAGTTTCTAGAAGAATACAAATTTTCAATGGAATTTCAGATTCATCTAGACAGGAGACAGTAAAAGATTAATTTATGAAGGAAGTACACAAGGAAGCTCAGACATGAAAGTATAACACAGTCTGTTCAATTTCACCATTTGCAAATATGATTTATGTATCCAATAGCATAAAAATAATGTAATTGCAATTATACAAAACAATCTCCTGGTATCTTTTAATGAGTTCTAAGCAGTTATCCAAGTCCCAGGTATCCTTAAAAAGATACCGATTGAAGTGTAATAGTTTGCTCCATAGTCAAAACCATTTTTGGGAGGTCTTCACCATTTGGGAGTATTTCATTTCCTTTTGACCTATCCGTGAATTTTAAAGAAGCCAGAAAAGGTTTATTTGTTTAGTGTTGCTTTTCCAAACTGTGACTCCGTATTCAGATTTTTACATGACTTGTCACAGTTTCTTTTGTCTTCTTTACCTTTTCTTGATGAAATTCTTTTCTTTAAAATAACAGTCTCGATCCACTGTACTAATTCCCTTCATAATTTTAAACACTTCAATCTTGTCACCTCTTAATCTTCTTTTGCTTAAACTGTATAGGCTCAGCTCTTTTAATCTGTCCTTATAATTCAACCCCTGTAGCCCTGGAATCAGCCTAGTCGCTCTTCTCTGGACCTTTTCTAGTGCTGCCTCCTTGGACTTGTACTCCACACATCGTGGTATATAACCTAACATTGTGTTAGCCTTCTTAATGGCTTCTGAACACTGTCTAGAAGTCAATAGCTTAGAGTCCACTACGACTCCTAAATCCTTCTCATAAGGTGAGAATAAATGTGATATAGGTGATATTTTTTATTTTGTTCTTTATTTCGCCTTATACAATTTCTCGTATTAGGAATTTGTTAGTTTTCGCATACCCTTTGGGAGCAATTGAAGGTTAAGGGCTTTGCTCAAGGGCCCAGCAGAGTAGGATCTCTTTTGGCAGTGACAGGACTTTAGCCTTAGAGCTACCACTCCGCCCAAATATATATATTGTTACATCCACAAAGGAAGAAAGTAAATTGTTTTATCTTAAAATTGTTTTTTTATTCCTGAGCTTTCAACAAGGTACCAGGTTTCATCATTAGAGGAAAAATGATTAGACATATACAGCAAATGAGGGTTAGGGGTGTGGGGGGTGGTGGATGAATAAGGTGGGGCCATCAATATGGTGTTGGTTATAAAGTCTTTTTTATTGTTTAGGTGTTCATGTCCAAATGTCATTTTCTCCCTAGCTGTAAATTACTAGCTACAAATATGCAAACCATATCACATACCTTCCCTTGCATATTGTTATCTCCATCCATCCATTATCCAACCCGCTATATCCTAACACAGGGTCATGGGGGTCTTCTGGAGCCAATCCCAGCCAACACAGGGCGCAAGGCAGGAACAAATCCCGGGCAGGGCGCCAGCCCACACACCAAGCACACACTATGGACAATTTAGGATCGCCAATGCACCTAACCTGCATGTCTTTGGACTGTAGGAGGAAACCGGAGTACCCAGAAGAAACCCACGCAGACACAGGGAGAACATCCAAACTCCCCGCAAGGAGGACCCATATTGTTATATTTATATATTATTTGTATTGACAGATTTTGTAAATAAAATAAAGTCAATTCTAAAATGCTCAGTCAAATTTACGTTCATTTACCTAATGTCTGTAGTAAACTGCTGGTTTTCTTTGGCATCATTTTTTGGATGGCATTTACAGCTTCTCCTCATGCAGCTAAAGCACTACAGCTGGCCCTGGCACAAGCGTCATTTACTCACTCAATACTTATTTTGGACCTGTGAGTACTGTAAGGTCCAAGAAAAGAAAAGCTGGTCAAGAGAGAAGACACTTTCAAGGGAGACACACGGCAGAACATGCAATTGTGATAAACAGAGAGAGAGCTACCTGTGTGTCTTATTTGTAAAGAAAATTAGGTGAGAGTTGTTTTGTTGATATATTCTGGCTTGCGGTGGGTATATAAAGCGTTTTTTTTTTGCCCTTAGTACAATTGAGTTTGACACCCCTGTTACAAGATTTAGCAGAATTTACATAAAAATAATATCATCATACCCAAGAAGTTGGCACTTACTGTACATGAAAAACTGATTCACACTGACTGAACACTTGCAAATACCAGAAATAAGCCACAGTGTTGTCCAATTACATCCCACAAAATGTATGTGATTTGCTAGCACATTTATAGATATATAAAATTATAAATAAAGATCTACTGAAGCTGAGATTCCACAGGACTGTTGTGATTTTCATTGAATGAAAACCTGATGAGTTATCACAAAAGTGGGCCAACACTAAACACTTCCATGACCTCTAGATAACTATGAACACTGACATGAAATTAACTCATTGTCTTGCTGCAAATACAAATATTGTATTTCATTAAAAATTATGATAAAAGATAAGGCTTTTGGAAGACAAAATACATTTGACAACTGCACTGACTGCTTGCTCACCAGTAACAAACTCAAAAATGTTTTCTCAATAAGCAATTTGCACAGTTCATAGATAATAGAATTCTTCAATCCAAAGTGTACATGCAGGTCATTAATTCAGTCCATCACTTTTTTTTTTTGTAATGTGGCATACTTGCAACCCTAGTTCAGCCTAACCTTTTTAGTGGTTATAGACTACAGTACAATAAAACAAATCTGTAGAAAATATAGCAGTTTAAAGAACGACTGTGACCCCACCTTATTAGCCTGTTTTTGGGGCAAAATTTCCACACACCAGCTAACAAATTAATATTGTAAATGTACATGTTAAAATGCATTAGAATAAGACCAATACACAATTTCCCCCATGAAACTTTGAAATTATTAAAAAGACATATAATTTTCTTAATGAACATTCTGCTGCATTTATTGTTTGCAGGGTTGAATTTATGCACAGGCTAACCTGAGCTGCATCCTCAAGGTTGGACAAGGATCCCAAAATTTATCGAGATATATGAAAAAATATTTGTTCTTTCTTTTTCTAAGAAATATTCCTTCCTGCAGACTGAACCAACAAGTCCCCTTTACCTCCTTCACTGTTATCCCTGACATACTGTATCTCGTCCTTTGCTCGCTGCACACACACAGCCATCCTCTTGTCTCTTGTGAACAGCAGCTAAACATGGAGGACTGCTGTTGACACTGCATTTATGGCAGCAGGGCAAGCTGAATCTGGACTATTAGAATGTAAAGTGCATGAAGAAAAAAAGTGATTTGTCATGTAATAGTGACAGTTCAACAGAAATGGCCTGTGACATCATTGTAGGTTCTAATTCTAGTGACAGTGAAATATTAGGAGGTGGCGATTTTCCACAAACAGTAAACTACAATGCCACTTCTTAATGTGTGTGGTGTAATAAGAGTGCTGTGCAGCTTTTAAAGCGTGTAGTCAGTAAATATTCAGGACACAAGGTAGATGTATTCCTTACAGAATTTCAATCTGTTCATAAGTAACAGGTGTCACACATGCGTGACTAGGAGGTAGCTGAAGCGACCAAGTGAAGGTAATTCCACGCCTGGCCCGGGTGTGGCAGGGTACACTAAACCTAATTAAGTTATCTCTGCAGACCAATTACAGGAAATCCGGTCTGATTCCACATTGCAGGCGTCACTTCCGTTTCTGGCACCAAGAATGATTGCACTTTCGGAGCCAATGGTGACGTCACTTCTGTTCTGGACTCTTTAAAGACGCCATCTTTCCTGCATAACATCAGTTCAATTTAGGACTCAAACTAATGCACCTGAGTGCTTTATCAAAACCCCATTGCAGCCAGGGACGATATATAGGTGGCTGTCCCAAACCTTTTTGTGTGTGTCAAGGCCGTTCATTTTACACAGGATATTAGAAGAAACTGTGACTGGGTCCAACAAATGTGAACAACAAGCAATCTAGTAACACTGAAACCAAATCACAGGATGCACCTATAGACTGATGTCAGTTACAATAAGCTGATGGCTTTCTTTGTAGTTATTACATATAATCCAAAAGTACACAATTGAAGAGTATTAGTCAACAGAAATCTTTATTTGAAAAGCAATATCCTGGATAGGAATCACAAGCAAAAAATGCTTCAGCTCTCTTCTCAGGTGTTTGCATGTTGTTACCTGTCACTTCACACAGTAGTGAGAAATTCTTTTTGAAAATATAATTGTTTGATGAGGCCTTGATAGAAAGATTCTCTACATTTACATACCTGAGTAGAATGTTGTTGACATATCATTTATGGTTTGGAAATGTCATTTAGTAATGAAATAATAAGAACCTCATACCTCATAAGTTGGTAGGGTCTCTTAGGAGCAATCGGTAAAGTTACTGGTGGATTGGTTAGCTGCAAACAAGTAAATAGCTAAACTTGCTGATTTTTTTTAATTTTATTTAAATTTGCCAATTTATTTTTATTTTTGTTTTCTTTTCTTATTGTGACATGGCATATTGTGCTCTGATGGCTATCAAGTGTAATTTTAAAATTTGCTATTGCATACCCCCTTCTCTCTCTCTTTCTTTCTTTCTCTCTCTCTAATATATATATATATATATATATATATATATATATATATATATATACACTAGCAAAATACCCGCACTTCGCAGCGGCAAAGTACTGCCTTAAAATTTTCATAAAAAAAAAAAGTAAACATTTTTAAACTGAGGGAAAATATACAAATAAGATAGATAGATAGATAGATAGATAGATAGATACTTTATTAATCCCAAGGGGAAATTCACATAATCCAGCAGCAGTATACTGATAAAAAAAAAAAATATATATATATATATATATATATATTAAATTAAATAGTAATAAAAATGCATGTAAAAGCAGACAATAGATTTATAACTTTGAGTAATAAAGCAGACAATAACTTTGAGCAATGTTAGCATTTACTCCCCCGGGTGGAACTGAAGAGTCGCATAGTGTGGGGGAGGAACGATCTCCTCAGTCTGTCAGTGGAGCAGGACAGTGACAGCAGTCTGTCGCTGAAGCTACTTCTCTGTCTGGAGATAACACTGTTCAGTGGATGCAGTGGATTCTTCATGATTGACAGGAGTTTGCTTAATGCCCGTCGCTCTGCCACAGATGTTAAACTGTCCAACTTTACTCCTATAATAGAGCCTGCCTTCTTAACAAGTTTGTCCAGGCGTGAGGCGACTTTCATCTTTATGCTGCCTCCCCAGCAAACCACTGCGTAGAAGAGGGCACTCGCCACAAGCGTAGAACATCTGCAGCATCTTATTGCAGATGTTGAAAGACGCCAATCTTCTAAGAAAGTATAGTCGGCTCTGACCTTTCTTACACAGAGCATCAGTATTGGCAGTCCAGTCCAATTTTTCATCTAGCTGCACTCCCAGATATTTATAGGTCTGCACCCTCTGCACACAGTCACCTCTGAATAATTATTTGTTAAAGATTTCTTTGTATACCACGTTGTCAGTTTGGCCCGCCGGTTGTAATATGACCAAGCTGTGCGCTGAGCTTACTCTTGAGCATGCAACATACAGTTGGCCATGTGAAAAGCAATCCTGTCTCAAATCAATGCCAACCTTTTGTAGGGTTTGTCCCTGAGACTTATTAATTGTCATTGCGAAGCAGAGCCTTACTGGAAATTGAAGGCGTTTGAATTGAAATGGGAGATCAGAGGGTATAACGGGGATGCGAGGAATGAAAACTGTCTTACCTGAGCCACTGCCTGTAAAAATAGTTGCCTCAATTTTTTGCCTTTTGTAGACACGTGACCTGAAGTCACGTTACAAAGTTTCGGTGGCTGTAAGTTTCTCAGTAACATTATTGGTGCCCCAACCTTCAAAATGAGATTATGCTCAGGAATGCCTGGAGGATTCAAAGTGTGGAGAAACTCTACCGTATAGTGCACCGCGTCTTCCATTTCTACAACTGAATCCACAGACTGATATGTTTTCGGTTGTGAAGGTAGTTCTTGAAGTAAAATGTGTTTTATAGTCGTAGTCATGTCATTTCTTGGTGTCAGGATAGCTCTCTCCCTCAACCATGACATGTCGTTTTTGTGGAGATTTCGTAGATTGCGGTAAACATTTTGAAGAAGGCTTTGTAAGGTATTCACAAGGAGACAGAGATTTGTAGGAATATTTATTTTACGATTTTCTTGAATGAAGGTGCCATCACCTATACTCACCAGAAGCGCAGAGAGCTCCCCGGCTTTTTTGTCGCCTTTCAAATGAACTTTCATGTTTATTCTTAAGGTAACAACATTGATTTGTGGCCATAGGTATGAAGACTTCAGACATGCTTTAACTTTGTCAGCGCATGTTTCCCTGGGCACGTCTGGTAGTGTTTGCCAGAAGTCTCCAGCAAGCAACACTGTCAAGCCTCCCATATGTTTGTAGGTGTTTCGGATATCTTGGAGGGTCCTGTCTAAAGCCTCAACACCTCCTCTGTGTGCCATAGTGCATTCATCCTAGACAATAAGCTGACAATGTCGCAGCACTTCAGCCATGTTGCTCTGCTTTGATATGTTACACATGGGGGATTCACTATGGCTGAGGTTCAGAGGCAGCTTGAAAGCTGAATGAGCAGTTCTGCCACCCTCAAGAAGAGTTGCAGCAATGCCAGAAGAAGCCACAGCTATGGCAATGTTACCTTTTACTCAGATTTTCGCAAGGAAAAGGTTTATGAGGAATGTCTTACCAGTTCCTCCTGGAGCATCAAGGAAAAACACAGTGCCAGTGGCCGAGACAACGTTCCTCATGACTTGCTCATAAACTGACTTTTGGTCACTATTTAGCAACAGCTCGTTATTTGTGACTATATTGGCCAATTGTGAGATGTTGTAAGATGTCTCTTTCAAGTACTCGGGATTTTACGTAAGTTCTGCCAGTTCTCTGAAAGGTGAAAGCAAATTGTAATGATCAAGAGATTGACCTCCAATAGCAATTGCGTAGTTTTCAAGCAACTGTAGACACTTGCTATAGATCAAATGTAACCACTGGTGGACTTCTGTTCGTATATGATCTCTTTCAGTCTGTCTCCTAATATCTTCTGCTATGCTGTCTTTATGTTTGTCCCATAGGTTTAAGGGGTTTTCCATTTGGCAGAACACCAGCATGACAGCAAAGAGTTCACAGATCTTTTGAGGTGACCGAGACAGAGCAGCTTCCTGTAGAGTCTTGTCCCAGTTGATATCGTCCTGTAAAAAACCAAGTGCCCTGCAGGCCGACTTATAGGTTGGATGTAGGACACCATCAACTGTTCTGAGAGATTTGAAAGACGTGGGACCTGTGATTTCGTTGAGCAGCAGTCGAAGATGGTAGCATTCAGAGTTATTCGGGTGCATGCATAGTGTAGACCCGTCCCAGCACATTATCTTTTTTTACTCCCGAATGTCCAGGTACAGGGTTCCCCTGTTTCCTCCGACGAAACATGTTGTTTGCCCACACATAATTTGATGGAATTTCATTATAATGAAGTTGTTTTGCAAAATCATCATGGTTGCAAAGGTCAAAGAACGCTAAAAGGGTCGTCTGTGGTGGATTGTGTACTTTATCGGCAACATTGCCTTCTGTGAAATAAATTCTTTGTCCGTTCTCAAGATGCACAGCAAGATGAATGACTGGAGGGTAACGTTCGTGAATGGGAAAACAGAAAGTGCACCAGGCTGCTTCAGAGCTACTAATGTAACACCCAGCTTCGTATCGAGATACTTCATCATTTTGATTTTGTATTGTAAATACTGCCTGGTCACTTCCCTTGTTATCATACTTGCAGATGTATTTGATCGATTTTACTGAATTGCAAAATTTGACATTGATGTGAGCATTGAAGAAGCGGGACAGCAAAGGACTATAAGGGACCACCCATCTGTTGTCGATATGTACTCCTTTGATGTTAATTGTATGACCTCCATCAGCAGGTGCGTACTGGCGGTACTGAGGGTAACAATCTTCTCCGGTCTGAGTTTCTGAGATGAAGGGACGCGGGTATTTCTTACTGCATATTCCGTTGATCATGCAGGGTGAGTTGATATTATGAGGTCCACATGGGCCATGAACCATGGTGGATTTTGCTATTTTGTGGAGGGCAGGGTCAGTCTCTGGATCAGGAATTTCCGCACGGATGACTTGATTGATGACAGCTGGTTTAATCCTATCCTTTAGCCACAACAGAATGTGTGCATGGGGAATACCTCGCTTTTGCCACTCTATGGTGTACATGTAGCAATATGTACAGCCGAAAATGTTACTCTTCATGAGCAAGTCTATCATTTTGCAAATCTTTAGATGAAATACTCGACTGATAAGGTCGTGGCGATCGTGAGGATTTTGATGTGGAAGGAGAACTTCAGTGATGTCAGTCCATTTAGGATTGCAAGTAAATGTGATGAATAAGTCAGGGCGGCCATAATGACGTACGTATGTCATTGTGTCTTGTGTACGCTCGTGCATATAGTGAGGTTCTCCAGTGAACGACGATGGTAATATCACAGCTTGACCAAGTTCCCTTAAATTAGTGTCATTTTTGTCAATAGCATCTTTCAAGTGGACGTAATTTTCAGCTCTTAGTTTCTTCTGATTTAGTCTGATATAATTTAGTCTTTCGGATTCAATTTTTGTGTACATATCAACTAAAAACTGATTTAATAAAGTTCGGAAGAAAAGGATAGTAATAACATGATGTTGTCTGATCATAAGCCGGTATGAATAGAAGTTTGCTGCGGAGACGGTTTTCTTCATAGGTACTGTAACTTACTGGCAGCATGAACTTGAGGTATAGACACAGAATAGCCATCTTCACCATAGCAGAACATAAGAGGATATTGAAGTGCATCATAGGATCTGTGGGTTTCCTTAATGCGTTGCAGTTTATTGTCTCTACTTTTCATGACAATATCCCTATTCTCAAACGTTTGCCCAACGATGACAACACCAACTTGACGTACTGTAGGTTTATTAAACCTGCCTTTGTGTGCATGTAATGGTTTTTTGTGAATGACAACTTTGAACTCTTTGTCTTCATCTGAAATACTGTCGATTGCGGAGTGGAAGTCCTGGATGTAAGTGTTACAATCATGCAGCATTTTTTGTAATTGCTGCACCATGGGCTTGTTAACTCCAGAAACATTAGTGCACTGCATTTTTGCTTCCTTTTCATCGTCCCCGACGAAATAAATTAGCAAATTTATTTATTATTGTGTTCCTCAGTCGGCATAGGTAAAAGACTGCCAATCAAGTGATAGACTTGTCCCTGAACTTTAAATGAAGGCATAAAATTTCCTTCAACGATTTGGTTAGCACCAAATGACGTCATCTGAAATGCACTGTTGTACTTTCGAATGTTGTTCAAGAAATGCTCACTTTGAGGATGTTCGCCATTTAACAGGCCCTCAAGAAGGTCAGGAAACTTACGTAAAGGAGTGAGAGAGACTTTACCACCGTTACAGCGCAAACCAGGAGACTCGCATTTCCACCTATGAGCTTGACAATAGTCATAGTGAACATCCATGGATCCAATGTGTACTGTTTTGTCAGATTCATAATGTATGTTTGGATCTACGCAAATCCACAATCGGCTTTTTTGAGCCAAACCTTTTGTTTTCGTATGAGCCGCTTTTCATTATTGGGATCGTACCTAGAAACAGAAGCTCTATTAACTTGTGGATTTGCCTGCAAATATTTAGCGGCAGCGTGTCTATGAACTTGTGGATTTGCCTGCAAGTATTTAGCGGCAGCATGTCTATTAACTTGTGGATTTGCCTGCGAGTATTAAGCGACGGCGTCTCTATGAACTTGTGGATTTCTCTGCGAGTATTTAGCGGCAGCGTCTCTATGAACTTGTGGATTTGGCTGTGAGTATTTAGTGACCACGTCTCTATGAACTTGTGGATTTGCCTGCGAGTATTTAGCGACAGCATCTCTATGAACTTGTGGATTTGCCTGCGAGTATTTAGCGACAGCATCTCTATGAACTTGTGGATTTGCCTGCGAGCATTTAGCGACAGCGTGTCTATTAACTTGTGGATTTTTCTGCAAGTATTTGGCGGCAGCGTCTCTATGAACTTGTGGATTTCTCTGCGAGTATTTAGCGGTAGCGTCTCTATGAACTTGTGGATTTGCCTGCAAGTATTTAGTGACCACGTCTCTATGAACTTGTGGATTTGCCTGCGAGTATTTAGCGACAGCATCTCTATGAACTTGTGGATTTGCCTGCAAGTATTTAGTGACCACGTCTCTATGAACTTGTGGATTTGCCTGCGAGTATTTAGTGACAGCATCTCTATGAACTTGTGGATTTGCCTGCGAGTATTTAGTGACAGCATCTCTATGAACTTGTGGATTTGTCTGCGAGCATTTAGCGACAGCGTGTCTATTAACTTGTGGATTTTTCTGCGAGTATTTGGCGGCAGCAGCACAAAGTTGTTTCCGTCTAGCTGCATCAGAAAATGTACCACGACGTCTGACATGCCTCCTTTTTACTGTTTTCTCACAGCTTGGATTGATGCTGTATTAATCGGTTTGAGTTTCATGGTTTGTTTCAATTACGTTAGTATTTGCAAGACTTGTGTTGAAGTGACATTCAGCATCTGTCAAGCGATGTAAGCATACAACCGGTTTTATCAATAACTTCGCATCCAACTTTTGAGAGTTGAAACATTCATAAGCATCAAAACGTCCACTACTCAAATCGTCACCTGTGAATCTAAGATGTTTAAGAGGCATTGGCAGTTCTCCAAAGGTGTAAAATATTTGGCCATTTCGGTACACTTGAAAGCGACAACTGAACAATTCAGCGGCAGCCATCAACTCACATGCAGAACCATAGGTGAAGGGCTTAAGCATTTCACTCTTATAGTGCTCCTGTGTAGTAGCCTACCGTCATCAGTCCACACCTTGAACCTGTCCCATTCATTCAATACATAAGACACAATGTTCCTCCGGATATCAAGAGTTAGCCTGATATGTCCGTGCAATATGTAACACAGAGAATGGAAAAGGCAGGCGCCATCTCCAGGCATGGAAACCACTCGGTAAGTGATAGTTCTTTGATCAATGGTTATCACCTCGATAGACATGTTAATGGGGGTATGGTTGGAACAATAAAGGAAATGGGTACCTGAACAGTAAACTAAGTCTAAAATACCTACACAATAACTGTAATCGTAATAAACAAACAATAAAACAGTAGAGAATCCGTGGATTAAATAAAAAGGCTGCAGTTATCAGCAGGGAGACGTGAATACTGTGGTGAACCAAGGAAGGAAATGAAGAGACCGCAGCGAAGGACGGCCTTATATGGGCAGGCAGTCAATTATGTGGAAGGCGTGGGGATGTGGAATGCAATATAGGCAGGCAGCCAACTACGTGGGAGGCGTGGTGATGGGGGAACACAACGCCGCAAGGAAAAGCAAAGAAGGGAATGAAGAGACCGGAGAGACAGACGGTCTTATATGGGCAGGCAGTCAATTACGTGGGAAGCGTGGGGATGGGGGACGCAATATTGGCAGGCAGCCAGCTACGTGGGAGGCGTGGTGATGGGGGACGCAACGCACCTTACACGGCGACCGAGCTGCAGGCTATGGAAGTATATATGTACGTAAGTAGGATTCAGTTATGACCGTTATGTGTAGAATTTCGAAATGAAACCTACTTAACTTTTGTAAGTAACCTGTAAGGAATGAGCCTGCCAAATTTCAGCCTTCTACCTACATGGGAAGTTGGAGAATTAGTGATGAGTGAGTGAGTGAGTGAGTCAGTCAGTCAGTGAAGGCTTTGCCTTTTATTAGTATACTAGCAAAATACCCGCGCTTCGCAGCGGCGAAGTACTGCATTAAAATTTTTATTAAGAAGAAAATTTAACCTTTTTAAACTGAGGGAAAATATGCCAATAATTATTTGTTAAGGATCTCTTTGTATACCACGTTGTCAGTTCGGCCCTCCGGTTGTAACATGACCAAGCTGTGCGCTGAGCTTACTCTTGAGCATGCAACTTACAGTTGGCCATGTGAACAGTAATCTTGTCTCAAATCTCACAGCTTGGATTGCTGCTGTCATAATCAGTTTGAGGTTCATGGTTTGTTTCAATTACGACAGTATTTGCAGGACTTGTGTTGAAGTGACATTCGGCATCTGTCAAGCGTTGTAAGCTTACAACCGGTTTCATCGATAACTTCACATCCAGCTTTTGAGAGTTTAAACATTCATAAACATCAAAGTGTCCACTACTGAAATCGTCACCTGTGAATGTAAGATGTTTAAGAGGCATTGGCGGTTGTTGAAAGGTGTAAAATATTTGGCCATTTCGGTACACTTGAAAGCACCAACCGAACAATTCAGCGGCAGCCATCAACTCACATGCAGAACCATAGGTGAAGGGCTTAAGCATTTCACTCTTATAGTGCTCCTGTGTAGTATAATTATCTCCTGTACCGTCATCAGTCCACACTTTGAACCTGTCCCAGTCATTCAATACATAAGACACAATGTTCTTCCGGATATCAAGAGTGAGCCTGATATGGCCGTGCAATATGTAACACAGAGAATGGAAAAGGTAGGTGCCATCTCCGGGCATGGAAACCACTCGGTAAGTGACAGTTCTTTGATCGATGGTGATTACCTCGATAGACATGGTAATGGGGGTTGGAATGATGAAGGAAATGGGTACCTGAGTAATGTAAAGTAAGTGTAAAATACCTATACAATAACTATAATTGTAATAAACAAACAATAAAACAGCAGAGAAGCCGTGGATTAAACAAAAAGGCTGTAGTTATCAGCAGGGAGACGTGAATCCCGTGGCGAAGCAAGGAAGGGAATGTAGAGACTGGAGCGACGGACGGCCTTATATAGGCAGGCAGCCAACGACGTGGGAGGCGTTGGGATGGGGGACCCAACGCTGCCTTACATGGTGACCAAGCTGCAGGCTATGGACGTATATATGTACGTAAGTAGGATTCAGTTAGCGTTGGGAACCTGTGTACCAAATTTCTTGAAGATGGGCCCATAAGTAACAAAGACTGTTGAAAAGTTCAATATGGCGGCCGATAGTGGCATCATACCACCGAAATAAGTATGTACATTGGTTTCGGTTAGTGCAGGGAAGCCGCCTACCAAATTTCGAGAAGATGGGGCCATAAATAAGAAAGTTCAACATGGCGGACGTTGTTGACCGTTATGACCGTTACGCGTAGAATTTCGAAATGAAACCTGCTTAACTTTTGTAAGTAAGCTGTAAGGAATGAGCCTGCCAAATTTCAGCCTTCTACCTATACGGGAAGTTGGAGAATTAGTGATGTTGGAAAATTCAATATGGCGGCTGACAGTGGCGTCATACCACCGAAATAAGTACGTACATTGGTTTTGGTTAGCTCAGGGAAGCCACCTACCAAATTTTGTGAAGATGGGGCCGTAAATAAGAAAGTTCAACATGGCGAACGTTGTTGACCGTTATGACCGTTATGCGTAGAATTTCGAAATGAAACCTGCTTAACTTTTGTAAGTAAGCTGTAAGGAATGGGCCTGCTAAATTTCAGCCTTCTACCTACACGGGAAGTTTGAGAATTAGTGACGTTGGAAAGTTCAATATGGCGGCTGACAGTGGCGTCATACCACCGAAATAAGTATGTACATTGGTTTCGGTTAGCGCAGGGAAGCTGCCTACCAAATTTCGTGAAGATGGGGCCATGAATAAGAAAGTTCAATATGGCGGACGTTGTTGATCGTTATGACCGTTACGCGTAGAATTTTGAAATGAAACCTGCTTAACTTTTGTAAATAAGTTGTAAGGAATGGGCCTAGCAAATTTCAGCCTTCTACCTACACGGGAAGTTGGAGAATTAGTGACGTTTGGAAAATTCAATATGGCGGCCGACAGTGGCGTCATACCATCGAAATAAGTACGTACATCGGTTTCGGTTAGCGCAGGGAAGTCACCTACCAAATTTCGTGAAGATGGGGTCAGCCTTCTACCTACACGGAAAGTTTGAAAATTGGTGACGTTGGAAAGTTCAATATGGCGGCCGACAGTGGCGTCATACCATCGAAATAAGTACATACATCGGTTTCGGTTAGCGCAGGGAAGCCGCGTACCAAATTTCGTGAAGATGGGGCCATAAATAAGAAAGTTCAACATGGCGGACGTTGTTGACCGTTATCGACCATTATGACCGTTACATGTAGAATTTCGAAATGAAACCTGCTTAACTTTTGTAAGTAAGCTGTAAGGAATGAGCCTGCCAAATTTCAGCTTTCTACCTACATGGGAAGTTGGAGAATTAGTGATGAGTCAGTCAGTCAGTCAGTCAGTCAATCAGTCAGTCAGTCAGTCAGTCAGTCAGTCAGTGAGGGCTTTGCCTTTTATCATTATAGATATATTAATATATATTGTGACGGACAGCCAGGTCCCATGCCCGGTCGGGACGCCCCTGCTGCATATGTTTCGGGGGAGCCACCATGGACAGCTCAATACCTCCCCCGGGACGTTAGGTGGCAGCCTCCCTGGCCAATGTTCATTTCCCACTCTCCCGCGTGGCTCCATGGGACATGGAGTCCTCCACAGCCTGGTTGGCAGATGGGGTGGCCGCTAGGGGCCGCTGCCAAGACTCAAGAGCCTGGCTGGACGAATCTTCAGCCCCACCCGGAGGTGCAATTAGGACCAGGTGGTCAAGCACCTGGAACACTTCCGGGTGGGGTATAAAACGGGCCAGCCTCCACCACTGAGGGGCCAGAATCGGGAGGAAGAGGACGAGGTTGCCTGTGAGGAGTGGTGGTGCCAGGAAGAATTGTTGTGTGGGATTAAAATGCTTTGGGACTGTGTATTGCCTGTGGGTCACGGGGAAGGCGTGCGCCCACGGGTGAAGAAAAAATATAAATCCTGTGTGTTTTGTACATGTGCCTCGGCGTAGTCTGTGCCGGGTCAGGCGCTATATAGCGTCTTTTACTATATATATATATATATATATATATATATATATATATATATATAT